>JAJOZX010002200.1:460000-630000 GCA_023014485.1 Bathynomus jamesi
CTTGGCCTAAACCATTAGAGGTACAGTAAAACTAAACATACCTTACAAAAGAGAATTTAATCCTGCATTTAATGAGAAACAATTAAAACTTGGTGTTCCCGCCATTGGCTTCCAAGACAGCCTGAATTTGCCTTGGGTAGCTTTTCAAAAGTGACGTGAATAGATCTTGATCGTTAGGCAAATTTGCTAAAACAGTTTCAATGTGTTGCGTCATTGTATCCTTCGAAAATCAATTTGCTGCAGGTTCTTGAAACAAGAGATATTCAACCTTGTCCTTTATAACTGATCCAATGTGTTCACAGACGTTCAGGTCAGGAGAATTTCCTGGCCATTCTTCATTTCCAAAGAAATCGATCTCATGGTTCCGCAACAACTGTTGAGTGGCTAATGCCTTAAAGCAGGGGGCCTTATCGTGCAGAAGTATGACCTGATCGACATCCATAATATTGTTTGGGTTTCTTAGAAAAGGAATGACATGCTGGGATAGAATAATATCACGAAAATACTGTTCATCCCAACTCTGACCATTTGGCTTCAGCACCCACATGAGCTTCTTTGCAGTAAACAAAACAAACACACCATCACAGTTTGGACTTTTTAATAATGTTAAGTTGAGTTTTTCTTGGCTTTGGAAGTTCATGCCAAGGCTTTAAACCTTGCCTATGACGGTACAGTCGAATGATCTCACCACTAACGAACTTTCCTCTCAACACTTCGATCTCTCTAGAAAGTTTAGCACAGCTGTTTTTCCGCTTACGCGTACCGCTTTCAATGATGTCCTTTGTTTCCTGAGAGAGTGGCAAATTTGGGCGCCCAGATTTGGTTGTATCCATTTCACATTCATCCAAAGTTTATTCCAATTTCTTTTGACGAAGTCCTCACTTCTTCGCAACTTTTTGACAACCCATAAACGTGTTATAAAGGTGGCTCCAGCATCACGAGCTTCCCGAAATGTTATTGCTCGTATGCGATCTATCACACGTTGCCTCTCCGAATCACCAATTAATTGAGAAGCCATTATATTATCACTTTATCAGCTAGAGTAATTTTAATACCTGCAATAAATAAAGAATTTTATATATTTTTGTAATCACTAAAAACTATTTCGATATAAGTAAACATGTAAGCTGCAAATGGGGGGGCTAAGGTTTTTTGGGACCCCTTACATTCAACTCATGAATCAGTCACAAATCGTGAGTCAGCAGTATGTACATCAAACATCGATGGAGGGAATGAGCTCCAAACCTCACTCCGCAGGAGATTCCAAAACACTCGTGCAACACATCAACGTTGCCTAGCCATAACAGGTTGAATGATATATATATATATATATACCTTACCTTATGAACCTTATGTTGTTTCGTGCGTTGGTCTCTCTTCACACGGAGGTCAAGCTGGTGGCCCCGCCTCTAGGTCTGGCCTGGTGGAGGAGCGAGTTGCTTTCTTGCGCTCTCCACCGTACATAGCCAGGCACGCCCGGCTCATCTGGTACTGTCCTGAGCCAGGCATCCAGTCTTTTCTTGAAGACTTCAACTTTGACCCCCGTTACGTTTCTGAGGTCCTTAGGAAGCTGGTTGAAAAGTCTTGGCCCCCTGACAACCAAGCTATTTTCCTTCAGGGTTGAGGAGGTCCCTTGTCGTGCCTTTAATTTGGGAACACTACACATTCTGCCTTTCCTATTTTCCAGTATTGTTTGAATGGTAATTGGGTTTAGTTTTAGGTTTGGTACCACTTTTTCGATCATTTTCCATATGTAGATTATGATGTACCTCTCTCTTCTTCTTTCCAGTGAGTACAAATTTAGTTTACGTAGTCTTTCCCAGTAGTTGAGTTCTTTGCAGCCATCAATCTTGGCTGTGAAATGCCTTTGCGTTTCTTCTAGTTCATTAGTTTCTTCCTTTTTATATGGGGACGTCAAAACTGAGCAGTATTTAAGTTTTGGTATAATCAGTGTTTTTAGCAGGGGAATCATTACTGTCCTGTCCCTTCTCTTGAACGTTCTTAGAACCTGTCCGGCGACTCTGTTTGCTTCATTTATCGCTATCTGATTTTGTGTTTCGAATTTCGCATCATCTGTCATTATTATCCCGAGATCAATCGCTTTCATGCTTCTCTGAATTTCCTGTCTATCTGGAGCATAATATGCAGTCTGTCTAAGTTCTTCTTTTCTACCATATCTATACCATATATATATATATATATATATATATTATATATAATGTAAAGAACGACGCTTGTGCAGAAGAACGTTCCGCACAAGATGAGGAGGGAGAACGAGCAAATGAAAAATGAGGTACCTTCCAGGAATCGAACCCGGTATCATCCAATTGCCGGTCCGACATGCTATCCACTACACCAAGGTCCTCGATCAATCAGAAGTCGTAATTTTCCTACATACGAGCGGAATCAAATGCCCTGATGGGGCACCTTCGCATGCCGTACATATATACATTTTAACTGCAAACAACACAGTATAATTAATGTAAAGAACGACGCCTGTGTAGAAGAGCGTTCCGCACAAGATGAGGAGGGAGAACGGGCAAATTAAAAATTAAAAATGTATATATGTACGGCATGCGAAGGTGCCCCCTCAGGGCATTTGATTCCGCTAGTATGTAGGAGAATTACGATTTCTGATTGATCGAGGACCTTGGTGTAGTGGATAGCATGTCCGACCGGCAATTGGATGATCCCGGGTTCGATTCCTGGGAGGTACCTCATTTTTCATTTGTTCGTTCTCCCTCCTCATCTTGTGCGAAACGCTCTTCTACACAAGCGTCGTCTTTACATTAATTATACTGTGTGTTGTTTGCAATTAAAATGTGTGTATATATATATATATATACACAGTATATATATATATATATATATATATATATATATATATATATATACACACACACAGTCATTTTTACCAGCACTTATACATGTCCCCTTGTTTACAAAAGTCAGTATTCTCTCTATTATTTCTGTTCTTTCAAGGAGTTCTCCATCAGCCTTATTTCTCCCTATCCTTTTTGTCATTCAGGTAAATTCATTTACCGTCTTTTCTCCTTAAAAGCTCAAAACCCATGTCAAACCTGGTCACTATCACAATCCTGGGGGTCACTATGTTACTACTCCAATATTTCTCAGAGAAATTGTACTATCGCCCCTCTTTCCTTTAATTTATCAGACCTTTTAAAGTGAACAATCTGCCTACACATCTCTTTACCGGAGAATCCACCTTCCACATTCCTCTTTCTCTTCCTCTTTTAAGACCAGCCGCATTTGGTTCAAATGTCTAGTGTTTGACACAGAAATATTTTCTGCTCTGTTAGAGAGAAGATAGGGAGTGCTGGAACATCCGTTTCTCCTGTCACTGTCCTCCTTAGCTGATCTTTTTCCGTGGCTCATCTACCCTGTGAGCAGTCCAGCATGATCCCACACACACACATCTCTCCCTATTCCTCACTACATATACTGTACATGCATCTTACACACTACACATTCTTTTCAAATTTGAAAAGTGCACCAACTTCAAGAGCCTCGGAGTTCCCTGAGGAAGGGACCTTAAATGTCCCCACTTCTGGCCCCTAGCTGCCGATACAGCGATACAGGGAACACAGATCCGGGAAGCAGGGGTGGATCTGCTACCACCCATTCGATATGTTCTTTTTCATCGGCCTGATTCACTTTTCATAAACTTCTGCAACATTCGTGGCTTTTTCTCAAATTTTCACTCTGCTGAACACCACCTCTCCTGCTCCAACCTCATCGCCTTTTCCTCACTGAAGCTCAGGTGCCTGCAATGACTGTCAGCAACCCCTTTTCTGTACCCTTTTACTTTCTCTATACTCAGTTTCACTGCAAAGGTGGATGCTGCGTACATGTACGCATTGACCTAACTTGCTCTCGTATTCTCGAACTCGGATCCCCTGAATTCTATATCCTCTGCCTACGGCTTACATGCCACTCTCAAACTAAATACACCTGCGCTGTTTCCCTTTCTCCTAATTCTACTGACTACCTAAAATTAATTAACTACCTCACTTCCAAAGTGGAATATATTCTACATTGCTGAAATCTTCATTTTAGGAGATTTCAATGTTCACCAACACCTTTGGCTTCCCTGATTGTACAGCATCCTACTCGTAACCTGATCGCTAGGGAGATAGCTCCAACATTCTGGGTTTATTTCTTACCTCTCAGCACTCTTCTTACTCTGCGAAACTTTTTTCTCCGTTAGGCTTCAGACCACAATTTTATAAATGTTTCCTCTTCTATCGCTCAAACCGGTCTTTGGATCTTCCCAAGAGGGTGTGCCTTTGAAAATTTAGCGTTACTGATTGGGAGGCCTTTAGGCAGTATTTCTGTGATTTCCCATTTCCGATTACTGCTTACGTTGCCGGGGCCGTTCCGAGTGTGTTGAGAGCATCACGGGGGTGATTCTCTCGGGCATGGAGGCGTACATTCCATATTCTGTTCCGACTACTAATGCAAAAAACCGTGGTTTAACTTACTTGTTCTAATGCTATCCGCAAAGAGACGAGGCTTTCAGAAGGTACCGTCCCCATCCAAGTCCTGAGTCTCACTCAGCTTATATTTCTACCCGAATTCGTGCAAAATCCGTTCTTCGACTCGTTTAAAATTCCTTCATCCGTCATAAATGTGAAAACGTATCCAATTCTAATTCTTCGCACTCTTTCAGGCATCTAGCTAAGAACCTCTTCAACAACTTCACCTCCTCTTTCCCTCCTCTCTTCCACCCCGACGGCTCAGCTGCCGGTTCTTCTCCTGACATAGCTGAACTCTTCGCTCAAACTTACGCTTCCACCTCAACCCTGGACGATTCCGGTGCTGTTCCTCCATCTCCTCCTCCCTCTGACTTTATTATGTTTGAAATTTCAAAAAATGTTCTTTCTGGCCTATCTGGGGTCAGCTCTAGGATGGTGTACGGTCCTGATGGTGTTCCTTCTGTTGTTCTTAAGAACTGTTCTTCAGTGCTAACATCCTGCCTAGGCAAACTCTTATATTTTTGTCTCTCATCTGGTACGTTGCCTTCCTGCTGGAAGTTTGCTTCATTCAACCTGTCCCAAGGAAGGTTAACCACTCTAAACCCTTCAACTATAGTCCAACTGTTTTGATTTCTTACCTTTCTCAAATTTTTAATCTATCCTTAATAGGAAGAACTTTAAACACCTCTCTTCTCATAATCTTCTTTCAGATCGTCAGTATGGGCTCCCCAAGAATACTTCCACTGACGATCTTCTTGCATATCTCTGACTCATGGTCTTCATCCTTTCAGGATTTCAGTGAAACTCTTGTCATTGCGCTAGACATATCGAAAACTTTTGATAGAGTGTGGTACAAATTTTTAATATCCAAAAAGCCCTCCTTCTGCTTTTATCCCTCTATCTGTGCCTTCACTTCTAATTCTCCTTCCAGCCGATCTATAGCTGCGGTTGTAGATGCCCCCTGTTCTTCTCCTAAAACTATCAACAGAAGCGTTCCTCAGGGACCCTGTTCTGTCAGCCAATCTTTTCCTTTTATTTATTAATGATCTTTAATTCGCCCTTCCTCTCCTATTCACGCCGATGCCGATGATCCCACACTTAACTTCTCTACCCGCTTCCCAGAGCGTCCTTCTCAACAGTTACACCATGATTCGTGTAGAACGACTGTGGAGCACCTGACCTCTGATCTTCCTGTTATCTCTGATTGGGGCAGAGAAAACCTTGTGACTTTCAATGTCTCAGAACTCGGTTCCTCCACCTGTCTTCTCGTCAAAATCTTGAACACAACTATACCCTTACCTTCAACAACATACAACTCAGTCCTTCCTCTTCTCTTAACATTCTTGACGTTTTCCTTTCTCGTGAGCTTTCCTGTAAAGATCATATATATACTTTCTTTCCAAAACAGCTTCTGCTAAGAAGTTAGGCGTGGTGTACTGCCTACGCAGTTTCTTCACCCCGCTCAGATGCTATCTCTGTACAGGAGTCTTCGTCACCCCTATATGGAGTATGCTTCTCATGTATGGGGTGGTTCAGACCCCACAGCCGTTCTTGACGTGGGGAATCAAAGGCATTTGGCCTCATCAATTCCCGCCCCTTACTCAGTCTTCAATCCATCTCTCTTCGCCGAATGCTGCCTTACTCTCTCTTTACTATCGCTATCGTAACGGACATTGCTCTTCTGAACTCTCAAACTGTATGCTTCCTCCTTTAAGGAGAGCAAGGAGCCCCAGACTTTCGTCCCTTTTCCATTCCTTGTCTGTCCAACCCTCTATCACACGGGCTAATCGGTATTTTCAATCTTTCATCTACTCAAACGGTGAACTCTGGAACAATCTTTCTCAACCCAACTTTCACCCTATCTATGACATCCCATCTTTCAAGCGCAGTGGGCCTAGGCATCTTGAAAACCCTGAACCATGAGTTTGGCTTTCTTCTTCTTCTAGGGTGAGTAAGGGGGCGCTTTCGCGGGCATTCGCTCATGGCTCCTCCTTCCTCCATAAAAACAAAACAAAAAGAATATTTTTAAGCACTTACCCGCATGAATGTAATTCTTTCCTCATGTTATGGAGTGCAAAAAACTTCACTTTTTCCTACGTGAAGGTCAAAATATGATAATTAAAACCCACTCTAATAGACAGAGTTTATTTCCACAACAGTTTCGATGCCCACTGGCATCCTCTTCTGTATCCACCCGAAGAGGATGCCAGTGGGCATCGAAACTGTTGTGGAAATAAACTCTGTCTATTAGAGTGGGTTTTAATTATCATATGTTATGGAGTCATCATCTTTGCACGTAAATACTTCAGCAGCACGGTGCTAGGCTTAATATCTTTGTTTAATTCCATAGGGTTTCTTATATTCCTCAAATTCTTGAAGAAGTTTTGAAGTTTCTTGCTAAAAATTTTTTGAACTAGTCAGAATGTTTTGAACACCCAATATATTTAGAAAACTATGTATATATATAACATCATGTACAGAATTTGAAAATGACGCAACTTTGTCATTAATGAGTCTACTGTCATTAATAACTCTACTAAGCATAAACATAGATTTGCCAAACCTTGTGGAGCTACTTATAATACATGTTGATAGCCTTGTGAACTTGATTTTTCTAGAAAATCTAACTATTGTATGCCATGTTTTTAAGAAACTCATATTCATTAATTTTCTCTTCTTTTCCAGGGTACCGTATGATGAACCCTTTAATAGATCTCGTAATGCATTACCACCAACATGCTCAAGTGACGGAAAGTGGGATCGAAAGAATAACCAGGGACCCTCCGACTCTACGATTGAAGTAACCCCTCAAGTATCCAGCCAAGACCCCTACACCTCCGCAGGCGTTAAAAGATCTAGGCCTGCTGAAGACCAATCTCCGGCCATGTATGGTATGGAAGCTAAACGAACAAGGCTCAACGACACGTTCACCTCTGAGGACCAAGATTCATCGTCGATAAATTCATTATCGGGAAAACCAGATGAGCAATGTCTTACAAACCTCCAACCTTACACGTTATCCACAACATTCCAAGCCCCTTCAAATGCAACCGCAATCAGTACAGAAAGAATGAGTTATCATTCATACAACGGTGTAACTTCTCCCTTAATGCAAAATGTGTGTAGTACCCCTACACTTTCTATAAGTTGTTACAACGTCAGGATTGATCCCCGAGTTGCGTATTCGGAGGGTTTCGAACAAGGACTTTGCAACGTAGTTCGATGTATCATCGCATATGCTCTTCGGAGCAATGATGACTGGGAGACACGAGTAAGGTTGGGGTTTGAGATTGAGCCAAATAGCGAGGATAGCGATTTGTTCTGGATAGTAATACCTTACAGGCACCTGGTGGCAGAAGATGTTGACTACATCCTTTCACGTTTTGCGCAAGCTTCTTAAAGTGATTCAAAGTTTAGCTTGGAGAATTTCACTGTTGAAATTGACCACGTATTCCGTGTTGTGGGACATACGGCCACGCCTTATACTCTTAACTTCAATTCTCAGTCTATTTACAGACGTCACATAAAATCCGAGCGTGAATGGGGCTTTATAGCAATAGTCTTGGCTCATGTGTTTGCTCTATTAAATACGGGGGGACAGACAAAGTTGGTTGCCGACGGTAGTGCAGTGTACACGTTAACTGGCCGCAGACTGCAAGCTCGAGTTTGACTGCGCTTTGGGCCCTGTAGAGCTGATGATGGTAGAAGAATAGATGAAAGTTAGGATTGTTGTGTTTGGTCTGGATCAATATGGTAGAACAACGTATGTATTTAAAAGCTGCGTGAGAGAACGTCCAAAGCCTCTATTTATTTTAGTGCTGGTGGGAGCAACTTACCTTCCTATTAGACGCATCAGAGATCTTTACGTAAACTATGATAAAAGCCGAAAATATGGGAGACATCACGATTTGTGTAAGGGTTTTCTCGAGTTTACGAATGACCTGTTGAAACATTGTAAGGATTGCCCCATGGTTTTCGACCAGTGTAAATGCCCCAGATGTGAAAGTCGTGTAGTAGAAGCTGAGAAGAGGGATTGTGATGTGTGTAGGCGTACATTTTTCAATAATATCTGTTTTTCTCACCATAAGTCGAAAGGCATGTGCAGGAAAATGAGGATTTGTGAGTGTGGTATGTTTCATACAATGGATAGATGGGGGAAGTTTGAGCACAAATGCGATGAAATTCACTGTTCTACATGAAATGAAAAATCTAAGGAGGATGGTGTAAAGCATGTATGTTATATGAAAGATACCAAGCCTAAAAATGAACCCTGTATAACCGTGTATTATGACATAGAAACTTACACAAACCCTGAAACAAAAGAGGTTATCCCGCATTTACTCGTAAGTCTGACTATTTGTGGCGAGTGCATGAACATTGAGTATGATAAATGCCTTAAATGTGGTAAGAGGACAAACATTTTTAAGGTGTTTGCAGAGATTCCCCCGTGAAACTCGTGAACTATATTGTCAAGTTAGCAGATCAGTTAAAACAAATTATTATATTCTTGCCCATAATGCGGCAAAATTTGACACTCAGTTCCTTTATAAGGAACTGTTTGTGCACGGATCATCAGAGATATTCACGGGTGATCGCTTGAAAAGAGGGAACAAACTTATACAGATGCAGATAAGGGGAACTGTACAGTTTAAAGACACCTTACTGTTCACACCTTGTAAATTAGCCAAGCTACCCAAGGTGATGGGCGTAGACGCCGAAGTCAGAAAAGGGCACTTTCCTTACACATTTCTCACTCAAGACATTTTAAATTATGTCGATCCACCACCCGCAAAACATTACTTTAACTATGAATGTATGAGTACAGGCGAGCTTGAAGATTTTGAGCTCTACTACAACATACTTAATGAAGATGTTCCTTATAATATAACGGGTGAATGTGAGTGTTATTGTGTGAATGACGTACGCGTACTTAGAGTATGCTTTCAAGGCTTTAGAAGGATGTACATAACCCGTTTCAACTGTGATCCGCTACAAGCCGCAACCACGATCGCGTCATTGTGCTTTGCCGTATTCAAGAACAACTTCGTACCCAAAGACATGCCAGCCGTCATTGCTTGGATGGAAACCGATGAGCAGTATCACGAAGAAATAAGGGTCATCAAACGTACAATGGTGGTGGACCCTCTCAAATGTGGTGACAGCTTGTTTGGAGGACATACAAACCCCTTGAAACTATACTTTCCGCCTACGGACGGGGTGAAGCTTCACTACCTTCACTACTACGATTTCTGCTCATTATACACTTACGTGATGAAGAACAATCCGTACCCCGTAGGTGCGCCTGAAAAACTTGTGAGCCCCGCCATGCCTACCATCGAAGAGTTCTCAGCTAACTTCAGTGAGAGCTACTTCGGGCTCTCTTTCGTAGATGTGCTGCCCCCTCTCGATTTATAGGTGCCAATTTTGCCTGTTGTTATAGACCACAAATTCATGTTCCCTCTGTGTGTGAAGTCCGCAGAGGAGAACTACGGGGACTGTAATCAGACGATCAACCAGAGGACGATCAGAGGCGTATATACAACTCCTGAGCTGTCCCTAGCCCTCCGCAACGGATACCTAATACTGAAGATATATGAAGTGTGGAGGTTTCAGAAGCTCCCCAACCTTTTTACACCATATATAACTACTTTTTTGAAGGATAAAGTAGAAGCCTCAGTGTACCCGCGAGGAGTTGAGACCGTAAATGAGAAAACGGCGTATATTCAACGCTACCATGATACAACTTAATCGTACCCAAATTGTGAGGAACCCTGGCAAGCGCTTTAGTGCAAAGTTGTGCTTAAATAGTCTTTGGGGCAAGTTTTCCCAGAATACAGACAAGGGGAACATACATTTAGCTCAAAGTTATAACAAGGTCTGGGATTATGCAAACGCCAAAGATAAAGTCATGGAAATCGTGAATGTGGGTAATACGTACATAATAAGGTACAACCCGGTCGAATTGGCTACAGGTACATTACGTGGGTCAAACATATCTGTAACCAGTTTCAGAAGAGCCTACGCCCGTATCAAGCTGTGGCATCTGTTGCATTTTCTTGGTCGGCGGGTTCTGTACGCTGATACAGATAGTGTGATATTCACGGAGATGGATGGTGAATATATGCCTCCTATTCGGGAATTCCTTGGAGAGTTGACTGACGAGATCAAGGATGAGTATGGAGGCAACGCATACGCCGATTCTTTTGTCTCAACAGGCCCAAAAACTTACAGGGCGTGGCGTGAAGGTGGGGGAGGAGTACAAATACATCGTGAAGGCTAAAGGCAGTACGCTTAACCATGCCAACCGCCAGATCGTCAACTTTGAATCGCTCAAAGATCTAGTAAGCTTAGAAGATGAGTGTGACCAACTACCCGCCCTGGTTGTGGGGACTCATAACTTCCGAGCACAGAAATTAGGGGGCGTGAAGGAACTTAGGGGCACGAAGGTTTGTTGGAACACCTAGAGGAAACGATACCAGGTGCCTGGCAGCTATGACACCGTCCTTTGGATACTGTATCGACTAGATACATCCCTTTTAATGCTTAGCCGTATTTAATTATGTATGTATCTGTTACATCTTTCTTTTATTATATGTTCTTTGTACCCCTGTTTACCATACACTTTTAACCATTTTCTCTGTATTGTATTTGTACTGGTAAGAAATTTTTTGTTTTGTATTAGATTGCTTTTCATTCTATTATATTAGTTATGGGGAAATAAAAGTTGTATATGTACTCATCAGTCGTTAATAATGCAGGATTTTTTCTAAAGTTTATTAATGACGTAAACTTAGTCTCAGTATTAACCCTTTCTGTGCCAGCAATTCCATATGGCATCATCAAGAAAAAGTACGTGTAATTTCCTCAGATTAGATTCAATGATGGCTTATGGCATTTGGATATAAGAATTAACAGTATAGCAATATCTGGCAGTTTTTTGACATTGGCCTGAGCATTTAGAACAGAAAAAGAGATGCAGAAACTGCATGACACGACAATTGGGAGCAGGACAAATGAGCGCCGACAAATGAGCGCCGACAATTGAGCGCCAAGACAATTAACCGCAAAACAAAAGAGCGCAAAACAATAGAGCGCAAGCAAATAAAAACTGGATAAAAGAAATAAAATAAGCTTGAACAAATATTTATTAAGGATGTTAAAAAAACAATATTTATTAAGGATGTTAAAAATAATGTAGCTCAGTTAGATTAGGTTATTGTTTTGCCTCTATTGTCTTGCGCTCATTTGTCTTGCGCTTAATTGTCTTGGAGCTCAATTGTCGGCGCTCATTTGTCGGCGCTCATTTGTCCTGCGCTCATAAGTCAGGGTAGCCAGAAACTGTATGAAGAGCTACTTTCGTCTATAATGCAGAAAGTGTGATGTACCATTTGTTTCATTCAAAGTACCAAAGTTATGTTAGTGTCTCTTATTACTTGATAGCGTCAATAGAACCATATAATTTCCAGTGTAATTAATTAAATAAATTTCTAAACAAAGTTTCGTTTATGTTTCCATACCTATTTTTAACATTTTTAAGTGTTAAATTTTTTTTAGCTCAAAACAATAATTTGGGACAGAAAGGGTTAATATTGCAGACACCATCATCGCTCTGTGCAATACATGTCAATCAAATAAGTACCTACAGAGCCGAATAAACGCATGATGTTTTCCACATTCAGTAGTTATTACGTTAAGATAGCTAATATTACAGTATTTTAAATCATTAGTAGCATGGCTGCAAAATGGTAGAGTGCATGTGCAATTGCAATGTTGATCAAATGAGTGCCAGTGCCACCCCCACCCCCCCTTGTTACAAGATGTCAACCACCCCCAGGGTGAAAAGAAAAAGAAAAAAGGAGAATTCCCCTAGCTGCAACAAGCTGGGGGAATCCACCTAACCTAAGAGAGAGAAGAGACTTTTGGGTAGTAGGTGGGACGGCCTCACGCCCCAAAGTGGTATACCTAGCTTAGGAAGGTAAGAGAGGGAGAGAGAGAGAAAGACCGAGAGAGAGAGAGAGAGAGAGAGAGCATCTTACGTCTGCGAGACACAGACGCATAATGGGAGCTCAGGGTAGCATCACTTGGCTTAGAACTCGAAATCCGCCAGTTGGCTTAGAAGAATTAGAAGGCGTAAATGGCAGGTGTATGTATATATATATATATATATAACGTTTGAGCTGCCAAATTGCACTTTTCAGATATTCTAGACAGTTGGCTTAGAAATCCGTCAGTCGGCTTAGAAGGCGTAACCAGCCATTTGGCGTAGTAATGCTCACAGCCATTAGAAGGCCTAAACTAACAGTTACCTTAGAATGTCGCCACAGTATAAATGTCCGTACCACGGAATAAATAAAGACTTTTAGGAGCTCATCCTATCATCAGCACATTGTGAGATGAGGGCTACAACCAATCATCTAAGTATAGACTTTTAGGAGCTCATCCCATCATCAACACGTAGCCGAGATGAGGGCTTCAACCAATCGTCTGAGTATAGACTTTTAGGAGCTCATCCCATCAAAAGCACATGGTGAGATGAGGGCTACAACCAATCGTCTAGACCTTAAGACATCTCAGCAGTAACACAGTATCACACAGCCGCCGTACCTACGGCATTACTTACCAACACCTGACCAAAGCCGCATTTCCCACGGCTTTTACTTACCAGCTCCTGGTAAACCGACAAGGTCTCTATATACGACCCAATATACAGAGCTACTAAGCATAAACAAATACGTTTATGGGGCCAGGGGGTAGACCGAGAAGGTCTCTAAAAAAGGGCAACGCTCATAGTCTTTCTATTAAGCTTCTCATGGTGGAACACCACGAGGCCAATTTGACGTTTGGTGCGTGAACTTTTAAACAAAAAATCGAATAAGATAAACTAAGTTTAATACCAATGCAAATTTATCTTTAATATACAATTTTATCCTTAAACTATAACATCAAAAGCATTAATATGATTTTTAAAACAAAATAGATTCTATTTCGGGGTAACTATTTCATTTTTCCTCTTTCGCCAATTATTTTGTTTCAATACAAATTTAACTTTAATATAAAATTTTATCCTTAAACTATAACATAAAAATCATTAATTTGAATTTTAAAACAAAATAACCTATGGAATGTAAGTTATATTTGGCAAAGACCCGCCCCACAGAATTCGCGTCTCGTCCAATTACAAGCCAATGGGTGGGCATGAGAACGAATCCATGGTCTCTGGTTGGTGGAAAACTTCAAATTACAGCCACACCCAAATACTCTGAGAGCCAAAAGGAAACTCGCGAATCGAATATCGAGGATGGGTCCAATCGGGATCACGTATACAAAAGGGAACATTTTCAGCTGGATCCATAACAGTGATTTTATCAACAAGTAACTAAACATTCTCTCATCATGGACACTTCCAGTCAGACACATCAGTTTTACTGCTCCCCGAAATTGTTTGAAGACGGGGACCTCTCTGCAGTGACTGCACTCCATCTTTACGCAACTGCCGATGGAGGAAGCCTTCTTCTTCTCTCCACATAAAACGTTGCAGAAATGAAGCGAATGAAGAGGCCATTGAGATGTGAGTAATTATGTAATAATTTAGTTTGTGATTCATTCTCGGGCTATATACATCGTATCATTCAGTGCTTAACCCTTGCAAGTGTTAGTTAATTTATAGAAAGCCATAATAAACGAAGTGAAACGATATCTGCTCAGAGGTTCGAGACTCTGCGACGGGGCTTAGTAGTCCAACTAATCTTCCTTTTAAGCCCAGTTAGGTTAGTTGCTTTGTGTTTATTATTTGATCCGGGTACCCTATCCTGCATTTTCTCTTATTGTCACTCCTTGTAACTCTCTTCATATATATATAAATATATATATATATATATATATATATTAATGAAAGTATATTTGAACAACTCAGTTAGGCCAGCTGCTTGTTGTTTATTATTTGATCTGGCCGCCCTAATCGGCATTTTGTATTATTGTAATTCCTTGTAACTCTCTCCTCCCACATATACATCGCGGTGTCCTGACATATAAATGCATGTTTACTGGAGGATACTGTGCTAGGCTTTCTGTAATTAATGTATTTTATTAAGTAATAAGAGAGTGAATTTTGTTCATCAAATATTTACGCTTACTAAATTTGAAGAAATTTCTACAGGTAGGGTTTTAGAATTACAAAAACTTTAAAAGTAGGGAAATCCCAACGATCATGGACTCGAGACCTTGTGATGGAAGTCGTTGCGTAGTATGCACAGTTAGGATAAAAGTATTTCCGGCGCTCTAAATTAGTGTACTTGTAACTCCTTGTAGCTCTCTCTCTCTCTTCATATATATATATATATATATATATATATATATATATATACACAAACTCAGAATGGTTCCCTGAGAACAATATATGTTAAACACAGACCGTGCATGGCACAAGGAACTCTTCTGGGAAAATTAAATCCACTATAGTCCGAATAAGTAATGATAAATGACAAATACCATAGTTTTTTTCCTTTTTCATGATTTTAGCCCGACGTGGGCAACGGGTCTCTCGCAAAGAGATCCCATAAATATAGCTTCCCTCACCAGCTATCTGCAAAGCAGACAGGATCCAGCTTTGGGACGTGGATCTAGGGTTTAAAGCAAACCTAGATCCCTACACTCAGAACCCCTATATAAGTAAAAGACTCGTTGCATTCACGTCGTGTTGAATAAATCAAAGAAAAAGGGGGTAACTATTGTATTTTTAGCCAAAAAAAACCAAAACTTAAACCTCAACCGGGACATTGAGCGTCCACTTTTCAAGGCACGAAACACGTCCGTTTAGTATACACAAACTCAGAATGGTTCCCTGAGAACAATATATGTTAAACACAGACCGTGCATGGCACAAGGAACTCTTCTGGGAAAATTAAATCCACTATAGTCCGAATAAGTAATGATAAATGACAAATACCATAGTTTTTTTCCTTTTTCATGATTTTAGCCCGACGTGGGCAACGGGTCTCTCGCAAAGAGATCCCATAAATATAGCTTCCCTCACCAGCTATCTGCAAAGCAGACAGGATCCAGCTTTGGGACGTGGATCTAGGGTTTAAAGCAAACCTAGATCCCTACACTCAGAACCCCTATATAAGTAAAAGACCCCCTTTTTCTTTGATTTATTCAACACGACGTGAATGCAACGAGTCTTTTACTTATATAGGGGTTCTGAGTGTAGGGATCTAGGTTTGCTTTAAACCCTAGATCCACGTCCCAAAGCTGGATCCTGTCTGCTTTGCAGATAGCTGGTGAGGGAAGCTATATTTATGGGATCTCTTTGCGAGAGACCCGTTGCCCACGTCGGGCTAAAATCATGAAAAAGGAAAAAAAACTATGGTATTTGTCATTTATCATTACTTATTCGGACTATAGTGGATTTAATTTTCCCAGAAGAGTTCCTTGTGCCATGCACGGTCTGTGTTTAACATATATTGTTCTCAGGGAACCATTCTGAGTTTGTGTATACTAAACGGACGTGTTTCGTGCCTTGAAAAGTGGACGCTCAATGTCCCGGTTGAGGTTTAAGTTTTGGTTTTTTTTGGCTAAAAATACAATAGTTACCCCCTTTTTCTTTGATTTATTCAACACGACGTGAATGCAACGAGTCTTTTACTTATATAGGGGTTCTGAGTGTAGGGATCTAGGTTTGCTTTAAACCCTAGATCCACGTCCCAAAGCTGGATCCTGTCTGCTTTGCAGATAGCTGGTGAGGGAAGCTATATTTATGGGATCTCTTTGCGAGAGACCCGTTGCCCACGTCGGGCTAAAATCATGAAAAAGGAAAAAAACTACGGTATTTGTCATTTATCATTACTTATTCGGACTATAGTGGATTTAATTTTCCCAGAAGAGTTCCTTGTGCCATGCACGGTCTGTGTTTAACATATATATATATATATGTAGCGGATCGACAAGAAATAGACCAACAAATAGACAGACAAATCCGTTCCTTCCACGCTATCATCAAAGAGTCTTGGAAAACACACGTGGGCAAAGAGTCAAACAATGAAACGTCTGTTCCTTCCCAAAAGGCGAACGCAAGTTTTTCAACTAAAGGACGCGCGGACAAGGCGTCTTAAGATTTGGTTCGAAGTCCTACGTCACAGCAACTACGTATAAAAGCGAGCACCCACTCACACTCCTACTCACTGCATTAGCGCTTCCATTTCGTTAGACTACTCTGTACGTTGTCACCCCTCATCAGCTTTAACCGGCTCAAGACCAAGGCTCACTTCAACACCACATTCAGCTTTAACCGGCTCAAGACCAAGGTTCACTTCAACACCACACTCAAGAAACGAAGCATCATTGGAAGTGATCTACCAATACTGCCGCAGCAAACCACAACGGCATCAGGAATTCCCCTTGGTCTCTTCATTACCGCATCAACCGGTTATCAATCATCCTCGAGAGCACCGGCAAGGTTGCAACGCTACGAGAAGCATCCACAAGGTGGACACATTGCGTGACTCGACGGCGAAAGCTACAAACCCAAATCACTCCACATCTGATCAGCTTTTACCGATTTACGAAGAACGGTCGTCTACGAGACTCCATTAGGCCCATCATACCTTGACTTACGGAACAAACTTCCAAGAGACACCAACAGCCGGGCCTACTCCCACAAGATCCTCTTCATTCCATGTACCACAACCGGGCCTACATCTCCTTCGCATGAGGCCTAATCCAAGACACGACCAACACGTGAGCGACCAGCTTCCAGAGGACGATCAACGACACTTCGAGCCTACGGTAATAGTTTCCTCTTCAACGCTCCTTCAAGAGCGTTTACCTCGTCCGGGTAAGATAAGTTCATCCTATTCTAATTACTCTTGTGAAGCCTACATTAGCCTACCGTCGAACGGTAGGCTATACTCCCAAAGTGAGTAATTAAACGTTCCAATTGGCTCTCGTGAAAGAACGCAGTAGGCCTGTTGCCTAATTCAAGTGTCCTTCAGAACCGGTAATTCACATCATCCGCTATTGTGTTCACTTATATATTTGTGCGATAAATAAGTTCTCTACTGCAGGCCTAATTCATTTACAGTGTATATTCCCCCAACTATCATTAGGCCTATCCCAAACGCACGTGCTTTTTTTATATCATTACTAGGCCCATTCAATCATCTAGCCTACTTAATCAGAGTGTCATGTTTTCCATTCAATGTACCAAACGCTCGTGCATTCTTTATATCATTTACTAGGCCCATTCAATGTTCTATGTTGCATGCCATTTACATACCATCGATGAGTATATTACTTATTACGTGTCAATTAAGCTATTAACATTTCATCTTATTAGCAAAGTCTATGTCATAAGCATAACGTAAAACTATCAATTAATTACCGTTAATTCTTTGTTATACCACAGTGAATAAATAACGGCTTTATTTTCATAATAAAAATAAAGTACGGAAACTTATTCTATTCAGTGTACCAAAACGTACGCACTTTCTGTGTCATTAATAGGCCTCTTTCACAGATCATTTATGCATAATCTGTAGCTTCCCTAATCAGTGTATTACATAACCTATTTGTTATATTATTACGTACATGCATTATTTTTGTATTCACTAAGTTTCATATTTCAGGTTGTGTCCCATTTTGTATACCATTAAGCCTCACATAAACGAGCGTATTTCAAAGGTCATTATAGAATTGTTAAGCTTTCTAGTCAGTGTCTTTCCATTGTAATTTTCACTGTGAAAATTAATATAAATATTTTCTTAATTAAACTACAAAACCATAAGGTACTTTTTATAACCTTAATATTAATTTGCTTGGGTGTAATCCAAGCTGGTGACCCTCGCTGCCATACCTGTCACTTCCAATAGTATGGTGGGCCTAATCAAATAACCACTTATTCCAATCGGTGATACTGTATGACAATATAAATTATTAACCCAGCCTTTCATTAATAAGCAATCAGTCATTGCATCAATTAATCATTAGCATACAATCAAATCATTATCACCTTAAACGGCTAAAACTAGGTCCACTCTATATATATATATATACACACAGAGGGTGATCAAATTATTAGGGCCACTACATAAAAAATAGTTTTTCTTGTATAAGTTTATTTCTAATGCTAATAATAGTAAAATTTGGCTAATTTAAACACTTATTTTATTTCAGAATATATTTATATACACTCTACAGTCATATTAAACACATTTAGTACTTAGTGGGTCCTCCTTTGGCCTTAATTAAGGCAGCAACCCGTCTAGGCATACTCCCTATACAGGCTTTGCAGCTGGCCTGTATCTCAGGATCACGGTTCCAAACGGCAATTATTCGTTCTATTAACTGTATTCAAGTTGTTATTTCCTCGCCTTTCAGTCTACGCTTTACTATTTCCCATAGGTTTTCGATAGGGTTCATATCCGGAGAATTTCCTGGCCAATCCACGAGAGGAATATTCTTTGCAGCCAGAAAACTTTTAACTGACTTTGCAGTGTGGCATGGGGCCGAATCTTGCATAAAATGGAATGGCTCACCATTTGGAAACCAGTCGGCGATCTGCGGAATAAGTCTTGTTTCCAAAACCTTTCGGTATTGGTCCTGCCTCATAGTACCCTCAACAATGTAAATTCGTCCAGTACTTTTACCGCTTATCACTGCCCATATCATACAGATGTTGGATGCTTAACCGAATTTACGACACAGTCTGGAAGATATTCCCCACCAACACGTCGCCTAACGTACTGTGATTTATCAGATATGACTTAGAATGTGGATTCGTCACTGAAACACACCTGCAAATGAAAAGAGAAAGAAATGATTGCAATGAAAATGAAATGTGCCTTGTCATACAAATATCAAAATAATACATTTTACTCAAAATAAGCATACAAGATCACTAAAATATTGTGACTTACCGATTTCCAGTCATCTGCAGTGAACTTTGAATAGTATTTAGCCCACTTTAAGCGTTTTTTGATAATTGTTGGAGTCAATTTTGGCGTTTTCCTTGGCCGGCAACTACTCAATCCAAATTCCCTGGCACGACTTCTTAAGGTCATTGTAGAAATGTTGATGTTTTCCTTCTCCAGCTCCAATTTAAGTTTGTTAGTAGTGCTTCTCCTATTATTTACTAGTTTCCTTTCAATGCATCTGTCGGCTCTTGGTGTAGTTATCCTTTTCCGACCACATTTACCCTTTCTTTTTGGAGTCAGCTCTGGATTATCCCCTTCAACTTTAATTTTTGATGCGATCCTGTCAACACTGGCACGTGACACATTCAGTTCTCGAGCTATTTTTCTGTGAGAATAATCAGTTGCAGTCAGCAGCGAGAGCATTCTACCTTTCTTCTTTGGCGATAGATCACATTTCTTACCCATGTTGGGTTGCCTACAGTACATAAAAGTTATTCCTGTAAAAAAACACTAATTTAATAAAAAGAATCACAATACGTTGCTGAGAAACAATATCATATGGGTGTATGAGTGCATATTCCACGTACAGTGGTTTAAATATAATAACTTATCATTAACTTAACATACACTTAACGCACCTGACCACTTGACACAACCTTCCACGTTCACAGCTGAAACACTACTGAACCCACTTTTCACATACTTCCCTCCCACTACTCCCCAAATCAACCTCTATCCCCAGTTTCTGTTATTCAGGTAGAGAACACTACATGTGTTAACAATTTGGAATACTGTTTGCATACTTAAAAGGTTATTATTTAAACTAAAAACACCATATTATAATGAAAATGTGTTTTTCAAGGGGTGGCTCTAATAATTTGATCACCCTCTGTGTGTATATTATATATTATATATATATATATATATGTATGTATGGTGTGGATGTAATAATACATTTTCTACTCTTCACATTTTGTAAAAATTTTCAATAAAAAAGCAGGTATCATCAAATTTTAATTATAGATTAGTTTGCATTAGTACTGAGCTAGGCTTTCTGAATACAACGCTATTTATGAAAAGAAAATTGATTTTAAATACAAAAGATTCAGAAAAATGTATGAACTGATGAAGTTAATTTAAAATTACCCTTTCTCCTTATAGGTCCGATGCGGAACTCGATCGTGTTATAGCTTCTTTTCGTGACAGCTTTGAAGAAATGCAAATAGTCGACGGCGATTTGGAGGCTTTACAGCGCAGTCAACCCAGTGACCTGAACTCGGAGGTCGGAGTATTGGTTCACATACGAGCCAACTACTCTCATGTCGTCGGGGAACTAATGTAACCTTTTTTCTTTTGGTTTAGAATAAGACTGTATTTTCATCAAATTCTTAAATAATAGAAATCAAGTTTTATAAATTAGAACAATTCAGCTTAAATTAGTTACAGATTCAGCATCAAATAAATAAGCTACAGAGCACAAAAGTAACATTATTGGGAACAGCTTATATTTTACACAATATAGTTATAATTATATATATATATATATATATATAATATATATATATATATACACGCGTAAAACTTTATACAATACATCGAGTGCGCACAAATGGGAACCTTTTTTTTATCTACACGCATACCAATTCATCATTTAGCTCAGTGTTCCACAAATCGAATAATTTTAAAAAGTTTATGAATCCCTTTTCACGTGACATGTGCTGGAGAAATGAAAGACAATACATCGCGCAAGTATTACTAAAATATCCTTGTAATCGGTGGGGATTCCATTCAATTTCAGTGATATGCAACTGTTCGAGAAATTTTACAATAACATGGTCACTCCAGGGATGAGTCCCCAGTGAATTAAAATAATACATTCTTTACCTATTTCTAAAATATATTGCAAGCCAATGAATCCCTTCGCCAAAAACAATGTCGGTATTCACAATAAGACTACCGCATTCTCTCGTAGCTGGTAATTTCAATGTTTCATTCTTCGCAAACACAACGATAAATTTGGACCGTGTGACTCGGTCACTATTCATTACTCTCTGAAGTGTATTCACATCCATTTTAAAAGTCATTGACTACGTTCATGAGCGGTCAACCTCAATTAGGGCTTGTGACTCGAGGTATACTAGTACTCTAATAGGCCCGTCTATCGGGTTGGCGAATTCCAATCTGACTGAGATGTTCCCACTTTGTTGTGGACTTATGTGTGTACTTACACTAGCAGATAAGCCGGGTGTGATATCGAAAGGGTAATGTTTAAATTGATCGATGAATACTTTCTGCGTTACCCCATTCCCGAGCTCATCACAAACAGCTGCAATATGGGCCAGATTACTATAAACTCTCGCGCAAAGCGGGAACACAGCGTCTGAAGAGTAGTCCGTATCCATAGACCCGCCGAACGCAACGCCATTGACGTATAGAGTTATATTTTTAAGGCCGAAACTCTCGAATTTAAAGTCGTTCTTTTTATATTTTCCATTCATCGAAGCGTGATCCTGCATTCCAATTAATAACCTTTTAGGTAGAACTCCCAGGGCCACGTTTTCTATCTACTTCGAGGCCAACCCTGCGGGCATCGTGTAGTTTGATCTGTATTCTGTTAAATGGGTATTTTACTGTTGCGTGTAGTAAATTTTTTTCAATTTCTACATATTTTGACAAACTTAATTTCACTCGCCGGACGCGCAGATATGTTTCTATAATGTGAATCACAAGGGGTTAGGCGCCCTCTTCTTGATCAGGTCTCAGATTTATGCAGATCTCAGGATTCGTGCGGGTGAGCTTAAATTTCATATTCACCCGATTCATATGCAGTTTCTCTTCGAATGTGAAGTCTGTATGCTGACGTCCATAGCATTCATATATCTGCTTTTTAGAATTTTTAAATTTATCGTTTATATTACCTTCGTCTGTAGTCTGATAATAGCCCTCGGCAGTAAGGTAGGTTGATTTTCTGCATTTTTTTAGATATCGACTTTGGACTAGTCGAGATAGTCAGGGCTTAATATGATAATAAACGACAAAAACCTTTAGATCCCTAGCTGTAACTGTTTTTTGAGGAAACCGTTTCAAATATCGTCAAAAAATCGTACCGAAAAATATCGCATTTTTGCAATTTTCGGCCGAAAAAATCATGCTATTTTCATAAAAAAAATCCTGAAAAAAGTAAAAAAAACATTACAGTCAAATAGACACATTTAGATCCCAAGATCATCATAATTTTCACTGTAAGAGCCCTTAGAAGCAAAGGAATGCCTCATCTGGCGGCTTAGGGCTTTGGCCAGAATGTGTTTGTGCCTTGATTCGAGTCCATAAACAGTATGGGAAGCTTCAGATGTCAGCTTCACGGCCTTTTCAACACTGAGAATGTGAAGGTAGATCAGGCAGCTCCAGCTTGGTGCCATTCAGCAATGCTTCTTGAAACTCCTGGTCAGAAAAGTCTTCTGTGAGAGCAGGTTCACAGATGCCACTTCGAGAAAGGATGATTAGTTCTGACCAGTGGGTAGCTTCAATGTTGATGGCTGTGATCTTCTTCAGCCTCTTCTTGGCTGGCTTCGCACTTCTGAAAGAATAATAATTAATTTATTTTTTATTCCAGTTTAAAATTTAATCCCTATTAGTCTCAGAATTGCTGATTTAAATTAAACTTAAATTAAAAAAAAAAAAAAAAACCCGAGTTCTATAAATCCCCATAATCGAATTTTTTTTCAGAAAGAAGGTAAGATTATTTCCATTATCAGAGGGGAAGGGGGGAATTTGGATAAGAAAATGTGAAAACAAATTTGATTATGGGGATTTATAGAACTCGGGCCTTTTTTTTATTAAATAAATTCCCATAATCAAATTTTTTTTTCAAATTTTTAAAAATTAATAAATGCTTACCTGATGGACAGAATTTTCTTGAGAGCAACTTCTCTCACTTCCAAGTCATCAGACTTCATCATGGAGTACAGCACATTCTCGGGCAGCAAGGCAAAAGCATTGTACTTCAGGTTCTTGAAAGCAACACCCTGGATTTCTTGAAGATGTACAGCTGCTGATTGTGGAACTTGCTGTCCCTTTTGATCTCAAACCAACTGACTGCATACACTTCCACAATGAACTTGATGGCCCGGTAAAGCTTATCCTGTAGTTATGGAGGGTAAGCACCTCTGGTCCACAGACACATCAATCTAATTGCCAAAGTCAACCATCTTGCACGGTTTAATGGTCCAATTTTCCATGCAGCAAATCTTGGGTTGACTTTGCCCCTGAAAATTCCAAGTACATACTCCAAAAGAAGCCTCTGGTCGCTACTGAGATCATTCAGTGTCTCCTCAGCAAATTCCATGTCATCCAGGGGGCCACTGAGTTTGGTGAATTCCACTTGTGGCAGATCTTGGTAGTCAATTTCACAGAGTTTTCCCAGCGGACCAGTGAAAGCAGTGGGACTTTTGGTACTGCCATCAAGATGCTTGAAAACAGCTCTGAAAGGAAGCTCATTCTGATGGAGTGAACAGCCAATGGTGTGCAATTTCCGCTCAATTTTATTTTCCAGAGCTGTTACAAGGCCTCCCTCCCAGCCAGTGTTTGTATTTGTGTTGTCAAGGAGGACAGCTTTCAGGGTATGAACACTGTTAAACTCCTCCAAGACACTAGCAACTTCTTCACCAAGAAGAACTCCAGTCGCACCTTTAATTGGGATGACTCTGTGAGTAAGATATGTTCCACTTTCAGTTCCCGCCTCCTTTGTGAAAGTCAAATGGTGCTCTTGTCCCTTTCCTTTCTTCAGCTTAGTCTCCCCATTTTCATCCTTAACTTCTCTGTACAACAGTGTCCTTGTCAACTTTCCCATCAACCCCAATACCGACTAACTTTTCCAGACCCTCATTGTGCTTTTCATCACTTTTCACTTTCATTCTAGCTTTTTCCCTGTCCATTTTCGATTTATCAACTATTATCTGTTTCACATCAAGGCCAGGCCAGGTCCAGGAGGAAGGCATTGGCAAGACTTGCCCCAAGATTGGAAGAAACATCACCCCTGATCAGTTCCATGGCATATCTGGGGGTTTTCAAAAAGCTGTAACCTCCACTTGGGTGCCTCCTTGGCTTGAACTCTTCAGCTTCACCACCAGATGGCTGAAATGAAAATAAAAAATAAATTACAAAAGCGAAAATGGGGGAAAATAGGGGAAATGTGGGGAAAAATATGGGTAAAAATCGACGAAAATGGGCGGAAATAAGAATAAATTACTTAAAAGAAAATGGGGGAAAAAAGTGGGAAAATAGGAGGAAAAAATGGGTAAAAATTCAGGTAAAAAGTCGGCGAAAATGGGCGAAAAAAAGAATAAATTACTAAAGCGAAAATGGGGGGAAAAAGGGGGGAAATAGGGACAAAAGTAGGAATAAATTTGGGTAAAAATGGGATAAGATATAAGAAAAAATATATATTACCTCTCCTGATTCTCCTGAGCTGGATTCAAAAGAAATATCTTATGAAGGAGTGGAGGCAAAAGTGGCCAAATCCACTTCCTGCTGCTGTTGAATCTGGCTCTGTAATCTTTCTGCTTCAGCTGCAGCCCTCTGGTCTTCACAGCAGCTTTATCCACAGATCTCAGCTGGAAAGAGCCCTTGGGTCCTATTTTGGCCATCTGATCTCTCAAATATTCCCTCTCCTCTACTGGAACCTGAAATATTAAAGTATATTAAATAACGGATCTAAAATAAGAGATAAAATCCTGAAAAAAAATTGATTATTAATTTCTATTACCAGGGGGGGGAAGGAAGATTACAGGAGGAAAATGCGGATATTTTTCAATTACAAGCATTGAATTTCCTTCCATTTAAAAGGCACCTAATCGCACTAAGTTAGGCCAGTTAGAAGTTAAAAAAATAATAGCATTACCTTCTTACTGGGAGGACAAGTGCAGATTATGTGCTGTGTTTGACAATTTTCTTTCTTGCACTTCACAGCATTGTCATCACAGGGACGAACAGGTAGCTTACAGGTGCAAGCAGAAATGTCAAAAAGTTTATCCAGCTTTTCCTCCAGATTCTGCTCCTGGACTGTAGGAAGAGATTTCCTGTTTATCTCTTGCTTTCTTGAAGCACACTTTATCCACCAATTTCACTACATAATATTCCTCATACAGGGGCAGCCGCGGGTTCACTTCCTGCCAGATCTCAATCACATCTTTTGCTATCATTTTAGCAATATCATAGTCTTTCAAGTCCGGGTGGCTGTTTTGGAGAAAATAACTGTTCTGAATAACTTGGCGGATGGTAGGAGGCTCTGTTTTATCCAAAGGGGAAGGCTGGCCACTGAATTTTTTGGCACTATCACTTCGAGTTAACACTGCAGACTTCCGTTTTTTACCCATTTTTATGAAATATCTGAAAATAAACACAATTAAATGAACGCATCATAAAATAACTTAATTTAATACACATTTTATAGGTAAATATCATTAAAAAATACAAAATAATACACTAATAAACATCTATAATGCATTTACAATAAGTTTCAAGCATCGTTTTGTTAAAAAAGCCGAATTTTAATTGATTATTTTGATGAAATAAGGTCCGATATTTTGTTTGTTTACATTGCGCTAATGCCGCGCGGGCGATTTTACGCGTAAAATTCTGCAATTTTACAACTTAAAAATAATTAACAATCCTCAAAAAATACAATCATTTTCGCAAATATGAGTTGGTGCAACGTTTTTTATACATTAATACCTTTCTATCTAGACTAGTCCAAGATCACAGTTCCAACATCAACCTACCCTACTCGGCAGTTAAAAAGGTATCCTTCGCTTCTTTTCAAAAGTTAAGGAAATTTTCCAGATAGGCTCGTAGGTAATAATAACCCATTTCTGCCGAAATGTTGACCTGGTTACACATAACACTGACTGAATATGGAATGCAGAAAGTTGGTTTCAGGGTATGCACAATATTTATTATCGCAGTCCGTTCCATCTGAATGAGCTATACGTTGTTCAGCGTACATGTGCATGCAGCTTGGATCAAAAAAGTAAGGGCCTGAGCTGAGTAGCACGATTTCTATAGGGGCACTCTGAGAACTAATTGTCTTTAATGGGTTAATTGTAATAAAGTCACTGTGCTCAATAGAAACTTGTGTTGGGGTATATCAAAGAGGGACAACTCCGATTTATAATATTGTGAGCTACACGGATGGATGAAGCGTGCCTTGATGATTCAAAAATAGTGCCACCTCTCTCGACAAGTAGTAATCAGCCTATGATTTGTGAGAGCAATGTCCTTAGGTTATATCAGATAAAAAAATGATCAACCATAGGTTTCATTCGCTTAGAACACTTCTTCTTTTTTGATGTCCTTTTACGTTTAACGCCACGTATTGTTAACCACTTCTTCCAGACAGCCCTCTTCTTCTTACCGCCAACACGCATTTTTCTCTTTGCTTCTTTGATGATTTCGTCCCCTGTACGTTTTAAATGGTTTTTTTAGAGCTTGTTTAGGTTTAGCCCCGCCATTATGTCTTCTACTGTGTTAAAACCTGATTGTAACGCTTTTCTGCTGAGGTATCTGGCGCTCCTCTTCAGCATTGGGACAGCCTTGCGTAGTGTGGTTGGTAAAATGGATCCGAGCCCACTCCCATGCTGATATCTCATCCCTCGATAGACTGTGAAAGGACTTCGGGTCATTATAACTCAGTGCGACGAAAGTGTAGCTTCACTGTTAAGCTCCCATCACCGAATGGGAAATTTTTTCCCTCAATCGTTCTTATATACGTATATGACATAATTGAGGGATCGCGCGTCTTAAGGTACCTAAGTGCCACCACAGGCGAAAACGTGTTTTTGATGGACATCACTATTTTCACCCTTCCTCTATCGCGTGGTTTGGGTTATAATGACCTTACGACACTAGAAGTATGGTTGAAAACCTTATGAAGCGAACTACTTTTTTCACCTCTATCGCCAGCTGGGCTCTGCCGCCCAGATGTGATGCGCGTCTTAAGGCCCCAATATCCCGTTCAACTGGTGGGAGGTGATGAGGGTAGGGGTGGGACGCTGGGTCTTTGGGTGGCGGGAACAGCAGCAGGAGGGCGAGCCAATGAAAACATGGCAGCCACGCCGCTCTGCTTTCTGATTGGCCACCCGCTCCACGCGCCGAGAGGGACACGACACAAACATCCCGCCTGTACCTTAAGACTCGCGTAGCTGTTAGCAGGCGTCCTGTGTTCGTGCTCATATTGCTGAATATTGCGTGGGTTATTCTATTCACCCGGCTTCTAACTATTATCAACGTGTGCAGCAATGTCTCACCGTGCTAGTGATAGTGATGAAAAATCAATGCAATTATTCTGTACCAGAAATCGCACCCAAAGTTCGTCATAATTAGAAAATCAAAAAATTAAAAAAAAATCTATATATAAAATATAAAATATGAAAATCTATTCCAAAAACTCATGAATATCTTCATTAGCATACTTAGAACTCTAATTTAGCCAAAAATGAACGTTCTAGCTCAATTAATAACAGAGATACTATTGCGGGAATATTGCTGAACTTTGGAGGCGATTTCTGGCGAATTTTAATTTTGGCGCTTAGGTACCTTAAGACGCGGGACCCCTCATATTTTTTAGAAGATTAGTTGACATATTTCTTAGTAGATTGGTTGGGAATGTGTGCAATGCTGCAGCAGAAGCGCCTGGGTATCCCCAACATATTGATGCTCCACGATATTACGGTAAATATAGCCTCGTGAAAGGTATCTCTTTTCAGCGCTGCTCCATATCGTTCCTCGGTTATAATTTGGAACAATCCTTTGTCTTTAATATTTCTATTATCCTGTGATTTTAGGGTCAGAGCATGTGCAGAGGTTTCTTTGTTTGCGATTTCGTATACTAAATCACCCGTAAGATTTGAGATTTTTAAATTTCCATTTAAGTCTCTCACAACATCCTCGGCCGCACCATAACGACCCGGGGCTAGTGTTGCTACTGTACTGTAATACAGTGCCTCCCCACTCCGGGCGGCACGCATGGTTTCATCCCTAATTAACCCTGCCTTTTCACACTTATCACAATCTCTAAGAACCGTAAAAAATTGGTTCTTTATAATCAATAATTAAGAAGCTGGTGGATAGCTAAATTTCGCATAGCCCCACCTCATACGAATCACGTTCCAATTCAATGGGCCCATGGAGTTCTGTTACAAAGTTGGCCAGGGTGTTGTTAGGATGTACAGACAGAGAAGAGGACGGGAATGTGACATAGATGGTGCTAGGACCGTTCGCTACTGGACAATTCGCTACCGGACATTTCGCTACCGGACATTTCGCTACCGGCATCTAACTTAGCTGTCGTTAAAGAATTTTCTCCTATAAGAGAACATACCCAGTCCTGCAATCTTGACCTTTTGGATAAACATTTTAAAATTTTAGCCTCATCATCTGATGACATTTCTCTTAGAATTTTTAGAATTTTAGAATCTCTTTTTATAAAAACCGACATTTAACATTGATCCCTCTGCCTCTCCCCTTTTGGTTAACAACCTAACCTAACCTAACCTAACCTAACCTAACCTAAACGCAACTCAGAAGAAGAAAAAGTATAGGGACTGTGAGCAGAGGATCCATAATTTACTGAGAAGATACGATTCTGGAAATAAACTGGAATTCCTTCGCGCTACTGCGCATAATCTTAAATATTTTTAGATATTTTATTGTATCAAATGTTTTATGCATTCTTTCATTCTTTTTAAAAAATAAAATTCTTTTAATAATTCATGTAATCATGCGTAATAATTTCTGTAATTCATGTAATCATTTAATAATCCTTTATTCATTTAATAATTCTTGTAATTTTTTAATAAATTTTATTACCTTTTTAATTTTACTTACTGGTAAATTTATATATGGTAGCGAAATGTCCGGTAGCGAAATGTCCTAGTTGCGAAACGTCCAGTAGCGAAATGTCCGGTCGCGAAATGTCCGGTAGCGAAATGTCCAGTAGCGAAATGTCCGGTAGCGAAATGTCCAGTAGCGAACTGTCCGGGCACCGACGTAGATGTGGTGAAGAGCCATGTTGTATATTATTTAAGCTTTATTATTGCATCAGCTTTTATATAGGTGTTGAAGCTTTCTGGGTACCCTAGGCATTTCACCAGGTACATTTTTCTCTTTCCTGAACCTTTGCTGCCTAAATTTTTTTTTATTTTTTTTTTTTTTTAATTTAAACATATTTTTTCGTAAATTAACTGTCACTTTCTGCAACTTCTCGCGGTAAAAGCCTCCTGTGATTTCTTCCCCATTCAAATCTTCAACGTAATACAGCATTATCTCGACTTTAGCTCTCATAGCACTAACTTTAAAAATCTCACGTGTCCAGCCTTGCTGAAATCCCTTCGCGAATTTATTACCTGAACGCGATAGCCTTACATAATCATTGATTTTGAAGCGTGTATAGTGTGGGGATGCTCTACGAATATTTCTTCTCACCTCACGCTCTGTGTGCGTACCTCTTTCTAAAACCTAAAACCTTGTTAGGTGTTGTCCCAATCGCGCGATGGTGTGAACGGTTGTATGACGAGGCCAAAGATACCAGAATGTTTATACCATATGTCCCACAAAAAAGTACACCCAACTTTAAATTGTACTAACTCCTCCAAAAATTGAGATATTTTGGATCTGTTTGTTTGATTTAATATAGCAAATTATTCTTTGTTAACGTTCAAATTTATTCATGTTTAAACGATTTAGTGTTTAAGCATCTGCTTTTAACTGAAGGGTACAACAAAATGGATTGCGCAAAATTGGTCAATGAAAAAATAATGTGTGTGCTATCGATGTAATGAAAAGACAAATACATAATAATATATACTTTAACCTAATTTTAATAAGATACAAAGCAGATTTTTCTTTATTCCTTATTGCAAAAGTTATGCTTAGTTTCGTTTTCTTTCAACATGACCGCCATTCCTATCGATACAAATCTGGAGTCGAGCTCTCATCTTCCCCATCACTCTTTTGATAAGATCTGGATTGTCTTTTAACAAGTTGATTTCAGCTGTGATGCGAGTCATCAAATCATCTAAATTGATAGGTTGTGATGCAAATACTCTATTTTTCAAATGACCACATAAAAAGTAATCACACGGGGTCAAGTCAGGGCTTCTGGGAGGCCATTCAATGTCATGGCCTGTTGCAATTACTCTTTGGTGGAAGACTTCCTGCAAGCGTTCCTTCACAATAACTCTCCTGTGAGCAGGAGCTCCGTCTTGCACCCACCAAATACGATTAAATCGGTTTCTATACGTAATACGTATTTGTGGAAGGATTTCTCGGTCTATCATTTCTAGGTAAGCCTCACCATTTAGATTACCATCGTAAAAGACCGGGCCAATTAACGCTCCATTACCGCACAGTCCTACCCAGAGAGACAGTGTTTGTCTAGAGTTATTCTTTTCGTAGATATGATTGTCAGGTGGATGATTTTTTGGTGCATACTGACGGCAGATTTGTCTGTTCACTAGACCATTCATAAAAAAGGCCGCCTCATCTCCAACCACTAATTGTTCCGTGAATCTTTCTGGTTTTTCAAGAAACCACTGGTCAAATCTTAGGCGGCGAGGTAGATCTCCTTCAATGAGTTGATGTCGAATTTCCATTCTGTATGGGTACAAATTCAAATACTCACGAACTATTCGATGAAATGACATGCGTGAGAGTTTTGTACCATTTCGCCTGGTGGACACTTTTGGATGTCTCTCTAATAAATGCCGAACATGCTGAATGTTCTCGTCTGTTCTTGCCGTCTTCGGATGGCCAGAACTTCCTTTGTTCAAATTGAGGACCGTTCCTTCTTCTTTGTATTTCCGAACATTCTTCAAAATTGTATGTTTAGTTGGAGAAGCTCTATCGGTAAATTGCAGTTCGAAGGTATTCTGAACTTGTTTTAAGCTTTTAGTTTGCAGATAAGTTGTGACCATGAGAACGCGCTGCCTTCGTGTAAACTGCATGATAAGGGTTTCAAAGTTATTTATAAATTTAGTAATTCAGATTCTTCATTTATATGTATGACTCGTATCTTAGATACAAAAGTTCGAATTATTTAAAAAAAATATTTGCAATATCCTTCGACGTAAAAAGTAGCACATTGGTTAAAGCAAGAGGAGCTATCTGGCTGGGAGAAATGATCATTCCGCGCAACCCATTTTGCTGTACCATTCAGTTAAAAGCAGATGCTTAAACACTAAATCGTTTAAACATGAATAAATTTGAACGTTAACAAAGAATAATTTGCTATATTAAATCTAACAAACAGATCCAAAATATCTCAATTTTTGGAGGAGTTAGTACAATCTAAAGTTGGGTGTACTTTTTTGTGGGACATACGGTATATCTGTATGTGCTTTTATGTGTAAAATAGCGATGCATGCGTTCCTTTATGGTACGTTGAACACTTTCAGCTAAAGAGGCCTTATGTATAGAATTGGTAGTGGAGTAACTGACATTAAACTCTGCCTACATGTTCTGAAAAGCTCGGCCTATAAATTTTTTCCCCATATCCGTACACAAATAGCCTGTAACCCTGTTTCTTTCAACATCAGCGTTTTGGTAGCTTTAGCAACTGTTTCAGGTTATTTATTTTTCAGAGGAATTAGCCACAGATATCTAGAGAATACATCTATTCGGAATAGGATGTAGCGATAGCCATCATTATATGCTGAATATCTTTGCATGTCTGTTAAATCCGCTTGCCAAATAGATTCACCCGAAACCGCTGTTGTCCAGGCTGTTTTAAACCTTTTTCTCATCGGCTTATGAAGTGTACAGTGCCCGCGAAAAGTATCCGATCACTCAAGAAAATACAATATTTTCCCTTAATATTCAGAGACACGTAATTCACTTTCTATTTGTTCTAGCGACATCTTGTAACTTTGAGGTTGCTCGCTGATATGAGAGCTATCCAACGCATTCTCAAATTAGTGTTCTGGTAGCCTTCGTTGCGGGTGGCTGTGTCTCAAATTTGTCAGATTTCACTGTTTGTGTAAATTTCTTGATATTTTTTATTTTTTTACAGAAAGTGGTGTAAATAAAATTTATATATAATGTGTGCTAAAAAACAACTTAAGAGTGATTGTCGAGGTGCTATTGTTGTTTTGCATGCATGTGGGAAATCACAGAGACAGATAGCTAAGGAATTAAACATATCCCAAAGTACCGTTAATTTATGGGTTTCACGGGCTAAGAACAATGGTGGCCTAACCACGCCAGTCCCTAAAAAACGATCTGGCAGACCGAGAAAAACAAATTCGCGAACAGACAAACTTATGAAACGTTTAGTATTGAAAAACCCAACAATAACTGCGAAAGAAATAAAATTTAATATGAATAATTTGTTATCTGGTGTTTCTGAACGAACTATCCAGGAGCGGCTCCAAAAAGAACTCGGATTACCATCTCGCCATGCTGCTAAGAAACCGTTCATTAATGAAAAAATGCGTAAAAAACGTGTCGCATTTTGTAAAAAATACATTCATTGGATTGTTGATGACTGGAAGAAGGTTTTATTTAGCGATGAGTCGACATTTTTGACATTCAGAAGTTGTCCAAAAAAGGTTCGCCGGCCTATTGGCTCAAATAGGATGGACCCTAAATACACCCTAAAGACAATGAAACACCCTCCAAGTGTGATGGTTTGGGGTTGTTTCGGTTACTATGGGCGTGGAAACTTATATTTTCTTCCGAAGAACACAACTATGAATGGTGCACGGTATTTAGCAATGCTACAGGATAAACTTCTAATGGCAATGGCAATCCAAAGGACAAAAACATACATGCATGATGGTGCACCATGTCACAGGGCCAAAATAGTGACAAAATGGTTTACTGACAATAAATTTGATATTTTGGATTGGCCTGGTAATAGTCCAGATCTCAATCCGATAGAAAATCTGTGGCTAATAATAAAAAATAAGGTTGAATGCCACGACACTGGCTCAGTCGAAAAATTACAAGAGGCCATCAAAAAGGTATGGTGCAAGGAAATATCAGTGGAAGTTTGTCAAAACTTGATTAAATCCATGCCAAAACGTCTAGAACAAGTCATCCAAACCAAAGGACAGATGACAAAATACTAATATAAGGTTAGTATACATTTAAACATTGTTTTTTATGTAAAAAATACAAATTTCAAGGGTGATCGGATACTTTTCGCGGGCACTGTATAAGCATCCTGCCCCGGCAAAAACCTCTCAACATCTTTTTTTCCCTACTCCATCATTGTAAATACCTCTGTACAGTCTATTAACACCGCCATAGAAGGCTGGGTTAGAAATGTCATAATAGCGTTTTCTTAATATGTTAGCCATTTGCATATTTTAGAGACACGTGGATAGGGTTGTCCGTGTTGTTGTTTGTTCTCTTCCTTTTCCTCTACAGAGATGCTACAGCTGGGGGTGATGTCGTACTCAGTTGTGGCTCATGCGAGACTTGCTCCAAGTCTTTTAACCTATTCAGATTTCCTATCAATGTTTTGGGGACATTTATTTGTTGTAGTCTTGCTTTAATATGCTTCCATCCTGATCGCGAGAGTCTCTCCCACTTTCTCACCAGATCATGGACAATGTCGACGATATTGGATCCCTGTACCTTTGTTCCTTCAACAATGACCTCGCCTATATCGGTCCACTGAATGACGGGGTCCTCACTCAATAGATTATAAAGACTTAAGCCTTTATTCCTCAATGTATGTGGAAGACTGGTTTTTAATACATGCTCGATGTGCTGCGTTCCGTTATTCTTTGGTTGGTCATATCTAACGTCGGCCTCAGGTCCTATGTCGCCATGCTCATCGTTGCTTGCGCTGTACCTAATAACCACGGGGATCTCTGTCGGATTCTTATAATCTTCGTACTCATGAAGAAATTTCTGCAGAGCCTCTTGGTATAAGATTCTTTTCTCATCAGGTGATTTTTCACTGTTTAATAGGACTAGCAATTCGCTTTCCATTCTTTTAAGCCTGCTTTCACGGGGTTCTAGAACATTGTCTGGACTCTTTGAACTTTGCAGTGAAGCATACACCTCGTGTAGAATCACTACCACTTTCTTCATTATATTAATCTAGTCAGTAAAGGTCCCAAAACTGAAAATAAGATGGGGAGGAATGATCCCCCTCTTTGCATAATAATTCGCTTTTTCTTCCCTACAGTTTGACTTTTTCTAGCGAGCGTACGTTTTATGTTCTTGTAACGACGTAGGCGAGCCTTCTGAGGGGATTTCATTGGTACATTACATTTTATAACATTAAGACAGATTTCACAGATGCATTTTAAAAAGTCGGCGTCGATATTTTTAACAAACATCTGCTGCAATGCCCGGGGCAGTCGCTGATAGATTTTTTATTAACTCACGGTATTTCTTTTGCCTATTTGTCACTCTGGAACATACACCGTTTCAGGCTCGTTTGGGAATATATTCGTTCTTAGAAGCACCCTGAACGTGTTTCGCGGGTGAAGGTCACAAACCAAATATCCTTAACGCTGACTTGTAGCTTCTTTATAAACTTCAAAAAACTCCTAACGCTGATTCGGGAACATTTGATTGGCTAATATCACAATTTATGACACATCTCTACGTTGCGCCAATAAGACTAGATATTGTGTATTTAACGACACATCTCGCATGTATCTATTTTTCAAAAATAGATTCTGATTGATAAAGAATACGCTTATGTTAAGATGGTGGGAGAACACTGAAAATGTCTCGGCAACGTTTTATCCATTTCCAAAATGAGATCGTCAATTCGAATGACTGTATGCTCATTTCCCTTTAACGAATTAACGTCATATACACCTTTGTGGACAAAACATCATCTTGGTACTCGTTAAACACTGACTGGTACGTCGAACAGCACCATATTACTTTATGCACAAATTTTGAGAACATCTCCCCCTTATCTTTAATGATTTTAAGCATAACTACAGTTTTACCACATCGTGGAGGGCCAGATAAAATACACGTGGAGGGGCTCGTGAACCTGAATTTTTCTACAGATTCCATGTCTAACACGTCACACCCCTAAGTGGAACATTTACAAAATATAATAAACATTCAAGTGATGTTCCTTATATTCTACAATCTTGTTTTTCCTCTTCTTCCACAGATTCGTGAATGACTATGATATACATCACCCCATCATCGATATTACAGATGACCCCGATGGCAGTGTAGTTGTGGTTACAGACTCCGATCCCGCTGACGAACTCTCACTTGCGACACCTGTAACTCCACCACGTAGCAGTTCAAAGCGGAGGCACGATGATGAAGAACCTTCCACGTCAGGTATAAAACGTGCCAGGAATGCACCGGTTGCTAGACCCCCAGTAATAGAGCCCCAGCCCTCTACGTCTTACGACGCAACCCCCACGCTAGCTCCCTCCTCAATTAAAGTTGTACCCCCCTTATTCCTGTTCAATTCCTGGTACATCCTACTCATCAGCAGATTCTCGCTCTGTAGAGGAAGGTATAACATTCGAACTGGTGCGCACCGCTAACCCCACCCCGGCACTGACTAGAAATCGGTATATAGTCAGGGTTGACCCTGGAACCCTGTATAGCAACGGTGTTGAACACGGACTGCGGCGCGTACTTGAGCGCATTGTGGAGTTTGCCCTTCAGAACCGCGAAGAACGTGAAGTCAGAACGAGGTTGTCCTTCACGATCGGGTCAGATAACAGGGATGTAGATGACTTTTGGGTAGTAGTACCATTCAGACGCTTGGCAGCTGTGGATATAGAATATATCTTTGGTCGTATAATGCAGGCCTCTCAGAGTAGTATCGCTTTCAACAAGGACAACTTCACGATAGATATTGACAGAGTATTCCGTTTTGCGGGTCATAGTGCCACTCCTTATACTCTTAACTTCAATTATCACGCTATTTACAGACGGCATATAAACGCCGATCGATTTGCGGCTTTATAGCAATAGTTTCAGCCCGTATGTTTACTGTGCTAAATACATGGGACCAAAAAATTTGGTTGCCTACGGTTGTGCAGCATGCTCGTAAACTGGTTTCAGATTGCAAGCTTGAGTTTGATTGTAATATGGGTCCTGAAGAACTGAGAAGATAGCGCAGGAAATAAATGTTCGTATAGTTGTATTTGGAATGGATAATCGTCGTAGGACTGTGTATATTTTTAAAAGTTGTGTCAGTGATCGCGCGAGACCTCTACTTATTTTAGGGCTGTCAGGGTCAACGTACCTCCACATCCGCAATATAAGGGACCGTTACGCGAGTTATGATAAAAGTCGAAAATATGGACTGCATCATGATTTGTGAAAGGGATGTCTCGAGTTTGCGGATGATATAGTGAAACATTGTACGGAATGTCACATGGTATGTGAGCAGTGTAAAAGCCCCAAATGTGAAAGTCGTGTCGTTGAAGCTGAGAAGAGGGAATGTAAGGTATGCAAATGTACATTTTTCAATAATAAATGCTTTGAGCTACATAAGTCAATTGGCACTTGCAGGAAAATGAGAATTTGTTAATGTGGTATGTTTATGAGGAACAATTGGGGGAAATTCAACCATAAATGTGATGAAATTCACTGTCTTACATGCCATGAGAAATATAAGGTGGACGGAGTTGAGAAATACCGGGTGTCTCAAAATAGATGGAACCCATTGACATGATAATAATTTATTACTCAGAAAATAAACTCCAAACAATATTACATTTCCTGGAAGCTGATATGATAACAATTAAACACTGAAGATTTGAGGTCTCTAGATCAAAGGATACATTTATTAGAGCACATGTTCCAAATGACCGCCGTTGCGCTGCAGACACACTTGAAGCCGACGAGCGAAGTTGTCAATCACCCTGACACCCTGCACAGAGTGCAAGGGCCTCTGAAGCACCTCGTCTGGGGCTTGTGTGCCCCAGAACACATTGTTCTTGCTATTGACATACCCACTAAGCAAGAAGTGTGCTTCGTCGCTGAACCAAACATCATCAAGAAAGTCAGGATCCTCTTCGATCTTGTTCTCGAACCACCGGCACATCACAACACGTTTTGCCATGTCAGCTGGTGTGAGTTTATGCTTGATCTGGATCCTGTATGGGTACAGCTGAAGATCCTTGATCAAGATTCTTTGCACTGACGCACGTGAAAGACCCAGATCTTGGCAACGTCTTCGGATTGACTTTTTCGGACTCCTTCCGACAGAATCTCTCACCACATTGTCAGGAGATCTTGCAGTCACCTTCCTGCCAGATCTGGGTGTTTCTGCTTTCTTGTTGAGATTGTTTACTGATCCTGTGGCTTGAAATTTGTGTGCCCAACGATAAATTTGGCTTTTCTGGGGATAATTGTTGAAGTTGAACTTCCTGCGAAATTTCGCTTGCACAGTTTTGAATGATTTCGTCTCCAAATAAGTAGTGACGCAAAAAAATTTTTCCTCCTTTGTCCAAGGCATTTTGATTGATAACACTAGGCAACAAAGATTTTGTTACAGAAGACCAAATAGGTGGTCCTAGCTAATTTCGGTATGCTGATTTCAAATCTATAATTAGATTTTTTCTATCACGTCTAGATTTTGTGTAAAATGCAAATCACTTTTAGTAAAATTTTCTACCACGTCCAGATTTTGGTTTTAATCGGCTTAATGCCAGTAATATGAAACTTGCTTTTCAAGTTTAAAGCAATTTTTTTTGCCAACTATATACAAATTCGAACAATTTTGATAAATAAAATTTATCCCGAGTTGGCAACACTGAGTCAAGAGCATAGTAACGGGCAACGGCCCAACGGTCAGTCAAGCAGAACGGTTGTTGAAGCTCTCTGCTGATGAGCAAGTGACAGGTTGTGGTGACTTGTGTGTTTTTATAGCATTTGTTTTGTACTACGGTGTGTATTTCTTTTTATTTTGCACATCGTAATAATTACTTTCTACGTTTTTTCAGATATTGTATGGTAATTCAAAATGGCATCAAATAGACGTGCTTGTGTAAATCACCCAGACAACTTCTGCTTTGTCTGTGGACAATATACACCTAAGCCACAACGTAGAAACATAACAACAAAGATTAAACTTGCCTACAAGTGTTATTTTGACTGTAAGTTAGGAGACCAACAGAGGGACTGGGCACCACATATTTGCTGTGCACAGTGCAATGCAATGTTAATAGCTTGGATGAATGGTAAAAGAAAAGCTATGCCATTCTCAGTCCCCATGGTTTGGCGTGAGCCGAAAAATCACTTCAATGATTGTTATTTTTGTTTGACAAAGATTGCTGGTTTCACAAAGAAAAACAAACATCAAGATCACGTACCCAAACTGCGAATCAGCAATGAAACCAGTACCACATGATGAAACAAATCCACCACCAGTTCCACCAGCAACGATAACAGACAGCAGTTCATCTGAAGATTCTGCTAGTGATATAGAAACAGGGAAAGATGGCATATATGTTCCAGATGCAAATATTTCCCCACATTTGTTAAGTCAAGCGGAGTTAAATGACTTAGTGCGCGATTTGGAATTACCAAAAGAAAAGGCAGAGTTGCTTGGTTCAAGACTTCAAGAATTTAATCTTCTCCAACCAAACACCAAAGTTTCCCATTTCCGCCTTCGCCATTTGCAGTTTTCATCATTTTACTTACAGGAAGAAAACGTTTGTTTCTGCCACGATATCAGTGGTCTGATGCAAGGGATTGGCTGTCGCTATGATCCAAAAGAATGGAGACTGTTCATTGACTCTAGTAAAGCTAGCCTTAAAGCTGTATTACTGCACAACGGCAATGAAAAACCTTCAATACCTGTAGCACATGCCACTGGCCTTAATGAGACTTATGAATCGATGAAACTGCTGCTAAGACTCATCAAATATAAGGACCACACATGGAATATTTGTGGCGACCTTAAAGTTGTATCATTACTTCTTGGATTACAGTTGGGCTACACAAAGCATATGTGCTTTTTGTGTCTATGGAACAGCAGAGATGACAAGAACCACTACAAAAAACATGATTGGCCATCTAGAACTGAACATCATGTTGGTAAATACAATGTGAAACACCCAGCACTTATTGACCCTCAGAAAGTACATCTTCCACCACTTCACATTAAACTTGGCCTTATGAAAAATTTCGTGAAGGGTATGGATCATCAAGGTAGTGGTTTCCAATATTTAAAGGATAAATTCAAAGGAATATTGACAGATGCTAAGCTAGAAGCTGGAGTTTTCACTGGACCACAGATCCGCAGTGTCATCCACGACTCATCGTTTCCATCTAACCTAAATGAGAATGAACTAGGAGCATGGACATCTTTCGTTGAAGTTGTCAAAAATTGGAAACCACAAAGCTGAAAACCACCGTAAACTCGTAGAAAACATGCTTAAATCTTATGAAATAATGGGATGCAGAATGTCTTTGAAAATTCATTTTTTACATTCTCATCTTGACTTCTTCCCGGCCAACCTTGGGGCTGTAAGTGACGAGCATGGTGAGCGCTTCCACCAACAGATCTCAGTTATGGAAAACAGATACCAAGGTAATTTCAACCCAAATATGATGGGAGATTATTGTTGGTTCCTGCAGAAGGAGAGCTCGTCATCCTACAAGCGACAAAGGAAGAGGACACACCAAAGTTTCACTTAAGAACAGGAATTTGCCTTTCAGTAGTAACAACAAAATACTAACGCGCTTTGGGTGGATGGTTGGGCGCAGGGGTGGTAACTCCGCCAGCGGAATTCCGCTGTCTGTCTTAAGCCAGAATAAAGGAGGAAAGACATCCCTGTTCACTAATTATTTAAGTATGCTTAACATAAAACGTGGCACGGAAAAGTAGCTTAGACGGCTTTCGTAATAGAAGCGGGTGAGAAAAAAAATGAAAAATAGGGGTTTTCGGTTACACAAAATCTGGACGTGATAGAGAAATTTTGATATCAGATCTGAAATCAGCATCAGCGCTTTAGTAGGAATCAGTAGTTCATGTGTCTGTAACAAAAAAAAGTTGAAATTTGTTGCCTAGTGTAATTATTAGTTGTTATCGTCTCCTCTCTTCAAATCTGAAAAAATAGAACGAGAACATTAATATTGGCAGAATTATTAGCAGTGACATGGGTTGCATGTATATTGAGACACCCTGTATAAGGTGGACGGAGTAAAGCATGTGTGTTATATGAAACATACTAAGCCTAAATTAAACCCTGTATAACCGTGTACTACGATATAGAAACTTAAACAAACCCTGAAACAAAAGAGGTTATCCCACATCTACTTGTAAGCCAGAGGTTGAGTGTGATGAGTGCCACAAATGTGGAAAACGGACAAACGTTTTTTAAACGGTCGTACACATCAGTCCTGTGAAACTCTTTGTATCCTATATTGTCAAGTTAGAGGAAAAGTTAAAAAATGGATATATTCTTGCCCATAACGGGGCAAAACTTTACACACAATTCCTTTGAAAGGAACTGCTTGAACACGAGTCATCAGAGATATTCACGGGTGATCCCCTGAAAAGAGGAAACAAACTTATACAGATGCAAATAAGAGGTAATGTTCAGTTTAAAAATACTTTATTATTCACACCTTGTAAACTAGCCAAGCTACCCAAAGTGAAGGGTGTAGCTACTGAAGTTTCAAAAGGGTATTTTCCTTACACTTTCCTCACTAGCGACACTTTAAATTACGAAGGACTACCTCCCCCCAAACAATACATTAACTACACCAACATGAGTGATTGTGAGCGTGAAGATTTTGACCGCTACTACAACATTTTAATGAAACTAATCCTTACAACACAGCTGATGAATGTGAGCGTTATTGCGTGAATGGTGTGCGCATGCTTAGTATATATTTCCAGGCCTTTAGAAGGATGTACATAAACCGTTTCAAGTGCGACCCGCTACAAGCCGCAACCACAATCGCCTCATTGTGCTTTACGGTGTTCAAGAACAATTTCATGCCTAAAGACATCTTAGCCGTTATTCACAGAAACAACCCTCACAGTTATGGGCACAAGGCTATTTACTGGCTCATACACATACAGCAACAGACCGGAGTATACATAAAACACGCCCGCAACACGGGAGAAGTACCCATTAAGGTCAATGGTCGTGTTTTTTTGGTTGATGGTCTAAGCGAAGACCGTTCACTGGTGAGAAGACTGTGTACTCTTTTAACGGTTACTGGTGGCATGGATGCCCACTTCCTGAGTGTGGAATCGTAGGAGATATCCACGGTAGATCTGCCGACAGTCTTGCATGGACCCGCACCCGCGATCAGCTTATAGGCACCCAGTTCAGTCACAATATCTTGTGGGAACATGGGTATGATGCACGGATGGAAACAGATGGACAGTACCGTGAAGAAATACGCACGAATAAGCATTCAATGGTGTTGGAGCCTCTCAAATGCGGTGATAGCTTGTTCGGAGGGCGAACAAACCCATTCAAGCTATACTTTCCACCTACGGAGGGCGTGAAACTCCATTACTACGACTTCTGTTCTTTATATCCCTAGGTGATGAAGAACAATCCGTACCCCGTAGGTGCACCTAAAAAAATGGTGGGACCTGACCTGCCCCCCATAGAGGTGTTCTCAACAAATTTGAACAAGTAGTATTTCGGTCTTTCTTCCGTAGACGTGCTCCCCCCCTCGCGATTTATGGATGCCGATCTTACCCGTCGTTATAGATCACATGTTTCTCCTGTGTGTGAAGTGCGCAAAGGAGAATAATGGGTCCTGTAATCACACAACCATCTAGCGGAAGATCCGAGGTGTATATACAAGTCCTGAGCTGTCCCTAGCCGTCGGGCATGGTTACAGAATAGTGAAGATATATGAGGTGTGGAGGTTTCAGAAACTCCCCAACCTTTTCACGCCGTATATAAATACTTTTTTGAAGGATAAAGTTGAAGCATCAGGCTACCCACGAGGGGTTGAGAGCGAGGGTGAAAAATCGGCTTATATTCAGCGTTACCGTGACCGTGAAGGGATACAACTTGACCTGTCCCAAATTGTTAAAATCCCTAGCAAGCATTTTAGTGCAATGTTGTGCCTAAATAGTCTTTGGAGAAAATTTGCACAGAATACAGGCAAGGGGAACGTTCCCCTAGCCCAAAGTTATAGTGAAGTCTGGGATTATGCAAACGCCCCCGATAAAGAGGTCATGGAGATCGTGAATATTGGTAACACGTACATAATAAAGTGCAAAATCACCGAATTGGCCACAGATACCTCACGTGTTACAAACATACCTGTAGTCAGCTTCACAACAGCATACGCACGCATTAAGCTTTGGGGACTACTGCATTCTGTTGGGCGGAGTGTGCTGTACGCTGACAAAGATAGCGTAATATTCACAGAGAGGGAGAGTGAATAAATGCCGCCTTTTGGAGAATTCCTCGGAGAGTTGACTGATGAGATTAAGGATGAGTATGGCGATGGTGCATACGCTGACTCCTTTGTATCAACAGGGCCAAAAACTTATGGGGTGCGGGTGAGTGTGGGGGAAGAGCTGAAATATATCGTGAAGGCGAAGGTCATCACGCTTATCCTGGCGAACCGACAGGAGGTACCGTTGAAGGAGGTAGTGTGCTGAGAAGATGAGGGTGACCAATCACCCCAACTGACTGTAGGAACCCACAATTTTCGGGCACAGAAACTGGGGGATATGAAGGAACTTAGGGGCACAAAAGTGCGTCGTAACACTTATAGGAAACGTTACCAGGTGCCTGGCATGTACGATACCGTACCCTTTGGGTACCATAGTACCTGAATGTTATATACAGTATGTCTATTGTTAATGATATATGCAAAAAACTTCACTTTTCTACGTGAAGGTCAAAATATGATAATAAAAACCCAATCCAATAGACAGAGTTTATTTCCACAACAGTTTCGATGCCCACTGGCATCCTCTTCGGGTGGATGCCTCCGAAGAGGATGCCAGTGGGCATCGAAACTGTTGTGAAAATAAACTCTGTCTATTAGAGTGAGTTCATATTATCATATGTTAATGATATGTTTATTTATTACGTATATTTGAATATGTAAATATTTCAATTAGGGTTTCATTTTCTCATTTTTGTGTGTGTGTACATATGTACAGGAAAAAGTCCTCAGCTCCGCCCACTGTAAGATCACTCAAAGGGTCACGTAACTCCTGCTACTACCTGGGCATATCTCTACCCATGCGTGCTCAGTTGGCCGCTGCAAGGCCTGGCTCTCAGATGTATATTTGAAGAATTCTCACGTAGACGAAAAATAGTGATGTCGACTTTTGATATTGCGTGTTCGACATCTATGAAGTGGTATTCGTTAAAGTCGGAAGATGTCGTGAATACTGAAACACGGCCTAGCCACCGCTCCTTTGAGACTTTTAAGGCTACATTGAACCGCGCGAAGCTTGAGGAACAAGTTGTTCAAATACTCTATGGATATTCTGGCGAGAGAATTGCCGGATTTTGCAGCACATACGATGTAATGGACTACGTTGTAGAGCTAAACTGTATAAAAGCGTACATATACCATGAGGTGAAAGAAACAACGCGTGCAGAAGAGAAGCAACGGGTATGGATAGTGAGTCTTGTTGATAAGTGGTATGACAGGCGGTATTATGTCATGCTGCATCATACCGAGTACGCGTACCCTGCGGCTGAGAAGGTAAACCTTGTCATCATGGACAAGAAAAAGTACTCTTACCAGTACATTCATATATATCATGACGAGGTTCGCAGTGAAGTTGTGGCTAAAGGCCCGTGTGAGTTTTTAATAGAATTTAGAGACGAGTATCCACTGTTAAACAAAAAGGATAAATACGGGCACGCGTTTCTCTCAAATAGTGCGCCGGATTGTTAATGTGTTTAGTTTGTGGAAATGAACTTCTAGTGCGCGTTCCGATAAAACATTAAAACCGATATTGCCCCATGTATCGGAAAAATTGCCCGATATAATGGGTACAAGTACTCGCATGATTCTTTCATGCTGGAACAAACCCTTACACGAAACATTAACACATGGTATGACTCACTCCTCCACACCTGTTCCCGAGCCAAACCGCGCTACGGTTGCTCATAGTCATCTCAGAGCTTGACCCGATTGGTTGTGCACTCTCACAATAGAAAACGATGGAGCTTCCTTTGAGAAGCATTCTCAATGCCGAATACGACGTGTCCGTGACGAAGTCATTGCGTGTGTTCAGACGTAAAATCGGCGCCATTAGCTATGTACTTGAAACGACTTGCAGACAAGCAAACTCTGGTAAACGTAATGTTGTTTATTTAAGTGTTGAGGAGATGAATAGAATCTTCGTGATAGTTGAGACGTGGGGTGAGGATCATTATAAAATACCTGCAGGTGTAGGTACAAGAAGAGAACAGATTAGTGATACCCCTTCATGTGACATTGTTTGTACGTTGTGTATAAATAACGATCAGCCATGCATTGATATAAGATTGATGTGGAAGAATGCATCTGATAATAACGTTCTTGTCCCCACGCGAAACCGCTTCATCCTCGACAGAATGTTTGAAGTCGTTGGTTTCCACAAACTAAATCCTATATTAGACGCACGTGTTACCGATATGGTTTATTTTGGTACGGTTCTTGAATACGCATACACGCTCTGCTCGACGGGTTTACCGAATGTAGGAATAAACATGGCGAGAATGCTCTCGAGCTGGATACTTATTTAAAAGGTTTAGACTCTTCGAAATATCATGAACTTTGGTACAAAGGACTTGAGCGGTACAGGGTAGAGCTCACCTACACTGTTCACCCTGAAGAGTTGTATCTTTATATAATGAGCAGCTGTCTTTACGCCTTAGAAGATTATTTCAACTTCTGCTATGCCCTGTGAAGAAGAGTTCACGATTGAAAAGCTCGGATCAGTAAGAAAAAAACCCTCGACTGGAAACGAGTGTTTATAAACTTGAATTTAATAATGATGTTGTGGCTAACGACGTCCTCTTTGTGCGTGCTTTTGATTGTATTCTCTCCATGTTTAAAGATAACTTGCCAACTATTGAACGATATGAAGGCTCTTTACATCGAGTATAGGCACCTGCACACCATCAGTGGTGAAATAATGCTAAATCGTATTTATTGTATAGTACAAAGCAACAATGATGTAACTGTAGACTCCATCACGTGCGAGTTTAGTATTTTAGTTCAGCGCTGTAAAACATAAAGTGTATGTATTTTGATTTTATATAAGTTTTGCTGTTCATATATATATATATATATATATATATATATATATATATATTAATGGGCATATAGTGAGTCAACCAGACTATTTACTGAGCGGACACATTCCCTGGGCTCTCTGATATTGTCTCTACTTTTGGATATTGCCGATAACTTTACTTTTGGAAAGTTCTGTATTTTATATACTTGCTTTTATATTCACATTGTTATAGTTAAGTAACTGAATATTAGTGGCTTTTAGCGATTTAGAAGTTTTTATAGCGTGCCGGCTTAAATTAACTTAAACTTGTGACGGTTATAAACGTTAACTACTTTAACTTGCGCGATGCCATCGCAGAAAGCGTCATGTGCTAGGTGTGGGGTTAATCGGTGGTATACGGATTTTAAGGATTATAACGGCGGTCCTATGGCGATTACCGAGAGATCGGTTTGTTTCTTTTGTGATTTAAGGGAAGAAATAGTTGATATAAAACGTAATGTACGCGAGGTGACGGAAAGACTTGCAACGCTTGATGAGGGCAGGGGTAGGGTTACAGTTGACGAAGGCCGAACCTATACTAACGTGGAAGACGTTAGTAATTTGAAGGGTGAGGTGAGGAACCTAATTTCTATTATAGGTAGCTTATCGGGAAGGTTAGACAGAATTGAGGAAAGGGTTAAGGATGGTCCAAGATTAGTAGATGGGGAGGGATTTAGAGAAGTTAAGGGTGGAGCTAGGACACGTACGTTAGGTGATAGGAATCCCCGCATATCAAGGTCTCGAACCCTTTCGCCCAGTTGGATAGGGATGTAAACGAGCGGGAAACTATTTTAATTGGGGACTCCTTAGTGCGCCATATGGATAAAGAGTTCGTTGAAGGGAATCCAACCAAGAGGAGGAGGGTCTGTCTACCAGGGGTCAGGATTGACAGAATTAGAGATGAAGTAGATAGGATTGATGTTGCCTCCCGTCACTCGATGTTGGTGACGATGGTACGGGGCAACGACTCGTATAGGCTCAATACGAGAGTGCCTGACCTTTTGGAGAGTTATAGGGGTTAATTATGTCCCTGAAGGCAAGGTCAGATAGGTCTTTAGTTCTAGGTATTACCCCTAGGCACGGTTTGGGTCTTAGGAATACGTCAAAAACAATATTTTTTTAATACTAAACTAGAAGAGATTTGTGCTGAGGAAAATGTACCCTTCGTAAAGCTGTGGTCAGAATTTAGTGATCCTAGCCTTTTTATAAAAGATGGGGTGCATTTCAATGAAATAGGGAATGCTAGGCTAGGTACGTTAATCGATGAGAACGTACGTTGTTGGTCCGGGAAACGCCGGCCCGACGTGAAAAATAGTTTAAAACGCCGATCCGTGGTAAAAAATAATTTAAACGTCTTTTATTGTAACGCGCTTAGTATTAGAAATAAATTGAACGAATTTAAAGCGATAATTTATTCCGGGAACTACGATATAGTTGCTATAACCGAAACGTTGTTAAATACCGTGAATCGGGACTTGTTGGGGTAACTTGATATCAAGGGTTTTAAACTTTTTACTAATGATAGGTTACATAGGATTGGTGGCGGCGTTTTGCTCTACATTCGTAATTCCCATAGGGCTATCGAGGTTAAGATAGATTTTCCGACAGTAATTAATGCGTTATGCGTTGAAGTTAGGTCGCGTAGTATTGGCTTTAATTTTGTTGTTGTTTATAGACCTCCAGTTCAGCCCCTCGATACCGATACTAAATTTTACTCACTTCTTGGTAACTTTATTAATAATCGGGATAGTATAATTGCCGGAGACTTTAACTGCCCTTATGTTAATTACGAGACTTTTATTGGTAATGATGAGGGTTTGAGACTAATTGAGTTCATGGAAGATAATTTCTTAGGACAGATGGTTACCGAACCAACGCGCTGTGACAATATCGTAGACGTGGTGATGACGAACGACGATAATATAGTCGAAGGTTTAGAAGTAGGTGAGAGTTTGGGATGTAGCGATCACCAAATTATTAGGTTTAAGTTATTGATAGAAAACAGTAAGGATAGTAACGTACCGATTTTAGAAGGGCTAATTTTCATAGTTTTGCGGACAGGATGAGAGTAGTGGACTGGGATAATTTATTTATGGGTAATGACACAAATTTTCATTGGAAGGCGTTTGAAGAAAGTTTTATGAATTTCGAAAGGGAGTTTATTCCTCGTAGGCCCAAGCGCGCTAGAAATCATGGTAAGCCCAAGTGGTGGACTAGGGAAATAGGCGAGTTCATAAATGAGCGTAACAGAGCGTATAGACTTAACCCTACGTTAGTAACGTGGGGTGGTCAAACACCGTTAGTACCATGGGGTGTTTCAACACACCAAATTCAAAAAATTCAAAAAAATTACTAACGTTTCTAATACAGTATATTCATATAGCTGCTTCAACATATTCCTCCACTCACTGATGAACAGATTAATTTCAATGTAGCTGAAATTTTTCATTTTTGCGTGAAAAAAACTGTTCGAACAAAAATAAAATAAAGTTTTGATTCTAAATACTCATTTATTAGGTAAAGGCGTGCAGGATTTTACATGATATGATTTTTTCCTCAGTATCATTATAAATTGTAATTATAAAATTATAAACATAAGAATATAAAAGCATAATTGAGTTTAATTTTCTCATTCTTTACTACAATCCTAACTAAAGAGATCTGTCAATGTTGTGACATAAAAATAGCAAAAAGTTCTGTTGCCGATTCCCTATAAAAAATATGTTGTTTATTCCTGCCAAAGTACACCAAGACAATAATAGAAAACATAAAAAATAATAGAAAACTCATCAAAATAACCGCAAACTGTTCCAGTAAAATGAAATGGCAAGAAAAATTTAAGTGAGGTCATTACAAAACCATGAAGGAGAAGCTTGTTTCTGCCAAACATCCTCACCATTACCTATCACTCTGATTCATCACCTGATATTGTACCTTCGCACTCAATGCAACTGAAAAGCAACTTGCTGTGTTCTCTACACACATGTTTACCACAATTGTTACACACTGTTTTCACCTTACGATCACGTAACCTGGCACAGAATGTACATCTCTTTGTCCCCCGTGATGTCTGTGGCTGGGAGGGTGTTGAGGACTCTACAGCTCTTGGCAACATTCTTCTAATTCCTTCTCTGAGATCCTTCTTCAGATGTATGTTCTGCATTCTCCTCTTCAGAGTGTCCTCTATAAGCTGCACGGCTACATTCTTGATGAATAAGCGGCGCTTTAGCTTGTTCTGAGGGTTGTGACAGTATAGCATGTAGGAATTTATGTTTGAGATGTTCAGGAGAGTGTAGAAAACAGTCATGGGCCAACGACGGCTATTTCTTAAAGTGTTACTCCCCTGCCATCTGGTCGACCATATCAACGCCTCCTTTAGTTGAATTGTAGAAGGTGAAATTTCAGGTTTCTTCTTATCACCAGAATTTGGGTCAATTCTGTCATCATCAGAATTTGGGTCAATTCTGTCATCTCAGGTTTGTTTTTTCGGTGTGCCCACCGCACTCAATTGATGGTCATCAAGCAGCTTTTGGAGTAGTGGGTAAGTGGTATACCAGTTGTCAAACGTGACATTTCTGCCTGATCCTGAGATCTGTGAGGTAAGCCTTGTGACCACAGCAATGGATGAATTGTCTACCTTGAATGGGCCATCAGGCTGTTTTCCTGCATATATTTCCATTTTACATACATGTAGTAAGTTTTTGCATCAGTCATTGCCTGTATCTTTATTCCATACTTGGCTGGTTTGTTGGGTATATATTGTCTGAAGGGACATTTGCCCCTGAAGGCTGCAAGCATCTCATCAATTCAATTGTCACAAGCTCTGATGGGGAATAGTTCCTCAGACAATTTTCAACAAACATCTCAAAGAGGTCTCTGATTGGGGCAAGCTTATCCACTTGCCTTCTTGCATGGCGTGTTGCTTTGTCATCGAATCGTATGCAACATAGGAGAAAACGAAAGCGATGCATTGACATTGTCATTCTGAATACCTCTACACCAGTGCCATCAGAATTCCACAGACCATCAAGGTTCATTCTGTTGCTGTGATAAAGACCAGCTAAAAGTAGTAGGCCAAGAAAGGCTTTCATTTCTACAATGTCAGTGTCACTTGCCTTGCTAGTCTGAGCATAATTCTGTCTCTTGTCACTGATGAACTGGTTAGTCTTGTCAACCAATAAATCCACTATTTCAGGAATGATGAAGAGTCAAGAGAAGTCAGTAGGTGACTGTGCATTTAGGGATGGTTCTCTTGGTCCTTCTCTCCCCCGGAAGACATTATGAGAACGTGTACGAACTGTTACATTACGTACTTTCTTCTCCCACCACGTTTTCTTGTCTTTTCCCAGCCACCCATTACGTCTGGGCTGTTTCCTTTGGGGCTCTTGTGGTGGATCATCAGGCCCCGATTCATAGCAATCAGAGTCAGGAATATGCTCATCCTCCTCCACGAAATCTGATTCACCTTCACTGTCATCTTCTGGATCACTTGCAACGTCACATTCGTCCAACAACTTCCGAATCCTCTCCATCTCTTTTTCGTCGTCGGCCATCTTGTATCTGAAAAGTTAACATGAATTTTATAGCTCCAATCCATTAGAAAGCTTCCATAAAGCAATATTATTTAATAATCTGCATTAATATCTTAGATAAACTTATGTTATTTTACTTATATTAGTTTACTTATATTATTTTATATTATATTATTTTCCATTGAAAAGAAAATTAAAAAAAAATGTATAAATCATGAAAACTTACTTGGTTAGTACCGAGGAGTGACTGCACACCCAACGAGGACAAAATCTCGTCTACTTCTCACACAAGCAGGGGCAAGACTGCAGGACGCTTGGTGCTCCCTCCACTCACAGATTCAGGAAGGTACTGGGAAGAACAGGAATATTAGTGTTGCCAATTGAGAAATATGAGCAAAAAAAAATTTTTTGGGTGTTCAAACATCCCACGGTACTAACGAAGGGTTAATAAGCGCAATGGCACGGTAGCTAACTTTAATAGACATCTCGAGCTTAAACGTCAGGTTAAAAGATCTGTTAGGAATGCTAAGCGTAATTTGGAGATACTTATAGCTGCGGATAGTAAACATAATCCCAAAAAGTTTTTTGACGACGTCAGTAATCGTAAGCCGATAAAAGATAACATAGGCCCTCTAGTGGACGCTAACGGCGCTTTGGCTTCCGACGCTCAGGCGATGGCGGGTATTTTTAACAACTTTTTTGCGACAGTTTTTACCATAGAAGAGGTAAATAATGTCCACGACGTTGACAATATCGTTCCATTTAGTAGCGAGACTATTTTGAATGATATAACTGTTTACGAGGGTGAGATTGCGCATTGTATCGATAAATTCAAAGTTAGCAAGGCTCCAGGCACTGACGTGTTTTATCCTAGATATTTGAAAGACGTTATAGTAGGCCTCTTAACAAAAATGTTTAATAAGTCACTGGAAGCAGGGATTATTCCTGAAGACTTCAAATTAGCTAACGTTACGCCAATTTTTTAAAAATGCGACCGCGCAGAAGCTAGCAATTATAGGCCTATCAGCTTAACGTCAACTGTCGGTAAACTTTTGGAATCTGTAGTTAGGGACTGTATCGTCGATCACTTAGAGAGTCGCGATTTGATTAAGAGTAGTCAGCATGGGTTTCGACGCCATAGAGCTTGTTTAACTAATTTGTTAAAGTTTTATAACGAAATAGTGCGCGAATACGATAGGCATAGAGCGGCTGACGTTATTTATTTAGACTTTAAAAAAGCGTTCGATACAGTTCCGCATAGAAGATTAATTGCGAAGGTTAAAGCGCACGGTATACGCGGTCAGGTAGCTAACTGGTTAGAGGAATGGCTTCGTGCTAGGAGACAGAGGGTCGTTGTTAATGGTAGTGAATCGGGGTGGTTGGATGTAGGTAGCGGTGTCCCGCAGGGTTCAGTGTTAGGCCCTTTGCTATTCGTAATCTACATTAACGACATAGATGTAGACTTGACCAGTAACATGTCAAAATTCGCGGACGATACCAAAATAGGCGGTAAAGTTGTTAACGTGGACGATAGAAATAGGCTCCAAGGATTATGGAGTGGACGGATAAGTGGCAGATGCAATTTAACGTAGACAAATGTAAAGTCTTGCATAAAGGTTCTCGTAACAATAATTACACGTACACGATGGATGATAGAGAGTTAGCGAGCGTTGACGAGGAAGTAGATTTAGGCGTACGCGTATCTAAGGATTTAAAAGTTAGGAATCAGTGCCTGGAGTCTTGCGCAAAAGCTAATAGAATGTTATGCTTCATAGGGCGTAATTTCGAATTTAAATCGAAGAATATTATATTGACCGTTTACAAGTCCCTAGTCAGGCCTCATTTAGAATATGCCGTTCAGTTTTCTTGCCCGTATTTGCGTGAGGATATTGATAGGTTAGAAAGGGTTCAGCCTCGCGCAACGAAACTAGTTCCATCATTGCGCAACAACAAAGATTGGATTAAAGAGTTAGACTTGCATTCACTCGAAACTAGGAGATTAAGGGGGGACCTTATTGAAGTTTTCAAAATCGTTAATAAAATCGTAATAACGTATTTAAGTTGCGTGGCAGATGTTTCATTAGTAACATCGCTAAAAACTTTTTCACGTTTAAAGTAATTGATAAATGGAATAATCTTCCCGACCCCATCGTGAACTCTACCAACGTTAATATATTTAAGAACCGTTTAGATAGGCATTATATAAATATTAACGTTGTTTAAAATAAAAAAAACTATTAGCAACAGGAGCTCTGTGGGTGGTGGTCGAGGAGGAGTATGTTGACGATTGATGCCAGCTTGTGACATGCCAGCGTGTGATGCCGGCAATAAAATTATTAAAAAAAAAAGAAATTAGACTAACACGAACGTAGATGTAGCTCGTAGCGTAAACTAACCCACTTTTTGTTATACTATTCCTACTTGCATGTCTGTTTGCATGGTATGACAGTGTTTGAGTTAAGACTGTGTTTGCATGGATTGTAAGCGTTCTTATTTTACTTCTTTTCATCTTTCATCCCTTTCCTATTCTCTTTGACTATTTTTCCGATTTGTCGGCAGTGGCCGGCGGATGATGATGGTGAGTCTTTCTTTCTCTCTTTCTGAATGAATGTTAACCCACGACTGATACGTTTTGCTACTTACTTAACCCCTTATTCTCCTCTTTTAACCCCCTACTCTTTCGTTTCTCTCTGGCTAATCTTAGCTTCTGTAGATCTGTAGATTATTATTTTTTATATTAGTTTTTGTGTTTATATATATATATATATATATAAGGGCGCATTTGCTCGTACATATATTAAACGGTTATATAGTTTTATCCTTTACTAAATTACTAATATTATTTCATATGTGTATTTATGCTGTATATTATTTTTGAATGTATATTATTTCCTATATATTTCATGAATTATTTCCTTTAACTCGTCTAAATAAACAGAATAATGCAATGTTGTTTTATTTAAATCTTTTGGTTATATATATAAACGATATTAAAGAATATCTGGGGAGATGGGAATATATGTATACCAAATGGCTGGTTACGCCTTCTAAGCCGACTGACGGATTTCTAAGCCAACTGTCAAGAATATCTGAATAGCGCAATCTGGCATCTCAAACGTTATATATATCTGCCATTTACGCCTTCTAAGTTTTCTAAGCCAACTGGCGGATTAAGCCAACTGCCAAATGGTGGATTTCGAGTTCTAAGCCAAATGATGCTACCCTGAGCTCCCATTATGCGTCTGTGTCTCGCAGACGTAAGATGTTCTCTCTCTCTCTCTCTCTCTCTCTTACCCTTTTAAGCTAGGTATACCCCTTTAGAGGGGATGAGGCCGTCCCAACTGCTCCCCCAAAGTCTCTTCTCTCTCTCTCTCTCTCTCTCTCTCTCTCTCTCTTAGGCTAGGTGGTCTCCCCCAGCTTGTTGCAGCTAGGGGAATTCCCCCCTTTTATCTTTTATTGTTTTTGTTTTTTTGGCACCCTGAGGGGGTGGCACCTTGTAACAAGGGTGGTGGTGTGGGTGGCACTGGCATTCATTTGATCAACATTGCATTTGCATATGCACTCTACCATTCTGCGGCTATACTACTGACATTTTATAATCAAGGTTTTGAAGAGCTTGTTAAGTATACATTCGCTTAGTATGAAAAATTAAAATATGTCTTCATGAATAAGATGGCTACTTATCTTCTTATAGTCAAATTTCAGTTGAAGCCTATACATGTACCGACGTGTCGCGTGTTGAAATCTTCTAGCTCGTTACAATGTCGTTATGTTACAGAGGTTATTGCTCAAACGAAAAATTCGTTTAAATGGTAAGAATATGTAATATAACAATGGAAACAAAAGCAGTCAGGATTGTTCATACGAAAATGTATTTTTACGAAGCTCTAATAAAAGATGTAAGAAAATTATAAAGGTAAATGAAAGTTTTAAAGCATAGCATAGGAGAGAGATTGGAAGGAAATAGAGAACTTTAAAGATAAAGCGAAAATTCAAGAGTAAAGAGGTCTGGTTCCGAGTGAAAATTCGATAATACTTTTATGCGGTATAAAATGTTTCTAACAGGGATTTAAGACAAAGTAAGCAGCTGGTCTCTTTTAAAAGAGCCAATTGAATTACTTTGAAATCCGTTAGTGACATTCCATCCCATAAAATTAACTATACGTCTGAATGACAAACGTTTAGTTTCATTACAATTAAGATGCTTACACGCTAATTTGAGAGCAATACCCTCAGTCCCCTATACATTTCTGCAGTCAAAATGTTTTAGACATCGATATTATCAAAATATTTATTCATACACTAACTTTGCAAACATTAAATGGTTCATAGGTGAATTAATGATGTAAACAGTTTTTAAAATATGAATTATAGATGAATGAAAACCTAATGATGATGCAGTCCTAGATTACTTTAAGCGATGTATTTATAGCCTTGAGGCGTGCTTCGGTCAGGAAAACCAATCTTTTACGCGTTCATCGTTCTCTATGTTTTCCTCTTTATTGCGTATTTCTCTGCGATACACAATCTACAAATCTACATATTTGTCGTGGATAAAACACGATGGTAGGAGACCTCAGTAAATATATAAATAAGCCGTTGCAGAAGTCGACGCGGGATTTAAAATTGATGGTACGGCTATTAACATTATATATATATATATATATATATATATATATAATGTGTGTATATATTATATATCATGCGTGTATATATATCCTGATGTGTGAGAAACGTCTTTCCCCCTGCACGAATGCAACTGGAAGTGACGTGAATTAATCTAACGAGGCCGCGAAACCGGACACGGCCGAACGCGCCGGAACGCTGCGTAAAAAGTGCCATGAAATTTTTTTCCTACTCAAATCAACCTTAGATTAACCTATCCCCGGCCTCGGGAATGTTTGTTTGTTTGTTATTTAAATTTCTCTCATGAGAGATCGTGAAGTCTTCTAAAGGAACCCCAGGAGGAAATTCTCAAATTTCTCCCTTTTTCTTTAAATATCTCTCATGAAAGAAACCTCATAAAGGAACCCAAGTTGGAGGGGGACCCTTTATGATGGACAGTGAGGAGGAAATTTTCAAATTAATCCAATTTCCTCTACCCAAATGCAGGCATACTACTGGCGACATATTTACACAAATCATACATTTTCTCGCACAAGGATTGGTTCAAGAATCATTCCCTTAATTATTTAAAGGAAAAGTGTGTGTATGTGTGTGTGTGTGTGTGTGTGTGTGTGTGTGTTTTACACGGAAGCAGCGTGAAGCAAGCAAAACATGTTGAATACTGCACATAAGACGAGTTGTCACTTTATACTATAAATGCTATGTGATATACCACGAAGAGTAGGCTACCGATCAAACACGTGCCAAACTGATTGCAAATACATACTGGAATATTTTACACTTAAAACTTTTGTTTAAATTGTTTGATCTCTATACTGCTCCCGACAAGAGGAAGGTGAGAGAATTAAATTTCGTGAGGTAATATATGATTACGTTGAGTATGTATATTACCTCATTTGTTCTTTATATGCTCCTGTTTTTAACATTAAACAGATTAAATAATTTCTTTTGCAGTAATATATATATAAAATAGGGTGTTTCAAAAAAATGAAATTTTAAAAATTTATTCTCTCATCATTTAAAATTATTCCATTTCATAAAAAACTAAAAATCGTTCACGACTTGTAAAGAACCAACAATTTTTTTTGCTACTTTGTAATTTTCATCCTCTTCCCATAAAGCTGGATCGTTCTTCAGAAAGGTTAGATCAAGGTTCAGTTTGCTGAAGAACTTCTTTGTTGCTGTTGTAACGTAATGATGTAAGGGTTTCCATGTTCCATCACTAGATGCCTTAAGACGCCTACCTTTTTCACGATTTTCCAATGCAATTACCATTTCCTTTTTTTCGCGAATGTCCACCTCATCGTCAAAGAAACTGAAAGCAACCAACTCTTCTCCTAAGTACCACAAGTGTCTTTTGAAAACATTGAGAACTGCTTCCGCAAGCTCACGATCATGGAATTCATTGAGCCTTGCCATATATGCTAGATCTAGACGAGGAGAGGAGATTCCCAATGGAGCAGTGAACCAGGCTACCAGATACACACGGACAACAAAAATCACAAACCTCGTGATTCCTCTTATTTCTCTGGCAGTTATATTCATTTGGTGTCAGAAAAGAAATAATTTGATGGCATAAATGAGCTTTGACATCCATCTTGCTCTGTGTATGGCTCCAGGCCTTTTGAATTTAATACCTCTTGGCGGAGTTTCACCTAGAACTATAATCCACAGCTCCAACAGTTCCCGGTAATCTTCTCTTGGTTGCTCATCTTTAAGTATTGTTGTAGCAAAAGAAATCAACTGAGTGACATTTTCATCTTCCAGCTCCCCTTGAAGGGGTGTGAAAGATGAGAGATCAAGGGATTTCCAGCTTTCCTTAAATCTCTTAAACAACAGGATTTCTGGTCCTGTAGATAATCCCATGAAGAAAGTGTAGGCCTTTTCGACTTGAAGTTCGAATATATGGTGACGACATGCAAGATTCAACAACTCCCTTCCAAGTTTATTTTCGATAAGGATGCATGCACCACCACGTCCACCGATATTTGACGGTGTTGTATCAAAGCTCATGGCATTCACCGAGTCTTGAAGATTGAAATTTCGTAATGTAGAAACCACCGCATCAGCTTGAGCAACACCAGTTCCAGATGAAATTTTTGGAATGGCAAGTATTTCTTCGACACCATCACCAGATACAATAATTGGCAGTCTATCTACCTTTTCTTTACCAGTCAAATCAAGCATAATTTTTCCATCCCAGTGAACAACAAGCACCTTATTGACCAAGGATTCTTTAATTTTCTTTTCATGCTGTATTGCAGCTTCTAGGCGGTGCTGCTTTCTGGCTCTGTATACCGTTGAATGGCTGACGGAAATCTCAGGACGCTGAATCACTTGACTCCTTATTAGTGACGTTAGGAGATGAACAGCCTCCCTATCACTCATGAAAGTTCTGTCTAGAGTGGCGCAGAGGTCTGGAGTCATGATTTGGGAAAGTGCTGATAAAATCTTTTCTTTTCTTGTTTTCTGTAGTAGAACTTCTAGTTTTATTCTTTTGTAGCTGCTTCCATGTGGCATACAAACCTTCAATTTTTGTAATAACATGTTTGGGTCTAGTTGGGATTCTGGCTTTGTTCCAGAATAGCAATATTTCATCAAAAGTTTTGTTGGCTGCTTCTTTAATTGTGTCATTCTCTTCCCGATGGAAGTAATAAAATCGCTTCAGGACATCTCCAATACATGGCAACTTAGATCCCCTGATACTGTGAGCGAGACTGCTCCCTATAAGAAAAATTTCTTGTCTTTTTTGCCTAGCTGCCATGAATCTGAAACAAAAGAATTATATGAAAGTTATCAACATCCTGTTACTGTTTCATAACTGTTTCTATTTAGTTTATTTTTATTAACTTAAGAAATGTACAGTGTTGGTGGGTCAACTAGTGACAAGTTAAAGAGCAAAACACAATTCCAACAAACTAATTTCCAACAATACTACAAAATAATTTTATGTGCTCAATTAAATAAAAAAAAAAAAAAATTTCGAGAACATTCCTTAAGCTTTACGTACCTAATATTACATTTATAAATAATGAATTTGAATATAAAATAACTAAATAACGGCATATAATGCTGAAAATAAATAGTTATTAATTTCTCAAGTTTGTCAGATTTTAAAATAATCGTCTTGTTATGAATGTAGTTGTTATTTATAGATTTTACCCAAGCAAGCCAAACTTTACAAGGCATGAGGCACCTTAAGATGTTCATTAAACTTCACAAAATTCCATAATATCAGTTTACACAACTAATCGAATATTTTGAGAGGGTGAGACTTTCAAAAAAAAATAAAAAATTCATATATATATATATATATATATATATAAAATATTCCACAAACTTCATCCTGACAAACCGAACCAAAGTTGGAAAGGTACTGAAGTGATTAAATGATACCAGCAGCGTTTTGGTCAGACCTCGGAGTGGACGTCCTCGTTCCTCTACTGGCGAAGATAGTTCCGCAGTTGTTGTTGCTAAATATCATAGTAGTTAGGAAAACTTGCCCATACAAGAGCACGAACTATTCAACAGTTAAAAGACAACATACAACAAAAATATATTGTCATCAATAAGGACGTTTTACGTAACGTTCAATGTACTGTACCTTACATGATCGAATTAACATGTCGACTTTTGAATGACACGCAATTTGAACATTTTTTGTCTTCATAACAAATCAAAAGTAATCTCGCATTGTAACAAACTTTTGTTTTACCCTGTACAAATAGGAATGGGTAAGGGAAGGAATTTTTTTTAAGGCGTCTCTCGGAGGAACAGTATTCAATACCCATTCATAAAAAACAACAAGGCGTTGCACAAGGTTATTCTCGAACCAACTACATGAAAATAATTTGGGATCTCGAAATTTTCAGTATATTTTCCACGCATTTTTCTTTGGAGAACTTTTTCGCAGTTGTACTTATCATATTCGGATCACCTGAAGATCAGGGACCCCAGCCTCAATTACCAAATGATATCTTCGTTAAAACTAAAGAAAATATCACGACTTAACCTAACCAATCGTCAAGGGCATTCAGTTGACCTAACTGGGCACTCAATTTAATTTATTATTATATTTGGTACTGTAAATCAAAAAACAAGAATACAAGGAGCCCCTGATCTTCAGGTGATCCTCATATTTTTTATTATAGATCTCGCAGTACAAAAAAATATACTCACTCACGAATTCAGTACTTAAAATCACTTAAATTTCAAGTAACACGAGAAGAAATATCTCTTCCTTCGTAAACTAATCAGCGAAGAATACCTGGCTTTTAAGAAGTTCTTCGCATGAGGAGACATCGTTCGGGAATTTGGTTTCTTGAAGGGTCTGCGTGAACATCCGAAAGGCTCCGCTGATCTCCTTAGTGTTCGCGCTGAATTTCTCCACCGCCTGTAATTTATGAAGAGATCGTTACACATTTGCGGGATTAACATGGTTTACGGAGAATTTCACAGGGAAACCTTTCAAACTATTAATTTCATTAACTGTTGTACACATAATTCTAAGGCAGTATGTTGCCAAATTAATTTTAACGTTAGAGGAATTTAATTTTTTTTTTTTAAATAATATATATACTTGTTGTAGATCATACTATTATGTAAATTATGCAAATTATACTTTGTTGTAAATGCACCACACAAAAAAACTGTAAGAACTGTTTGCATACTTACGAGACATTCTCACTTTTATATCACAAATACACTATTTTTTCACCAAATATATACCAAAACAAAATGAGTAACTAAATGCACTTAATCAATCAACTGGTGGGTAGCAATGCACGATACTGGGAGATTAGCACGAATGCACAATTCTAACACATGACAAACAAGAATGTGCATGTCCTGACAGGTATGTGCTTGTCTAATTCGATGAGTAGCAGCTGTTGCAGACTCAACTGACTCGTACTATTTATCTACCAATCACCAATCAGTTTGTCACCATAGTCAAATTTGCCCCTCCCACAAATCCCAAGATACGGTGACGCCTTTCATTACCTTAGTTATATTTTTATGAAGGTCCAAAGTGTGAGAGAAAAATTTATTCGATGAAATGGCGTAATGTTACACTTGATGAGTTATATGCGTTTTTGGCTTTGTTTCTCTATAGAAGCATCTATCGTTATAGTGGAATCCACCATTATTGGCATTGGTTGTCAAGAAAAGCTAGGCTTTTGCTCGCTTGAACATTTTAAGGAATGACATGCATCGGGTGAATAAAAGTAATAAACATTAACCTCGTCGATATTCTATGTGTTGGTCTCTCTTCACACGAAGGTCAAGCTGGTGGCCTCACTTCTAGCTCTGGCTTAGTGGAGGAGCGAGTTACATTCTTGCGCTCCACCGCACATAGCCAGGTACAGAGGGTTCATCTAGTACCGTCCTGAGCCAGGCATCTAGTCTTCTTTTGAACACTTTAATTTTGACCCCTGAAACGTTTCTGAGGTCCTTTGGAAGCTGGTTAATTAGTCTTGGCCCCCTGATATTCAAGCTATTCTCCTTCATTGTTGAAGAGGTTCCTTGTCGGCCTTTAATTTGGGAAGACTACACATTGTACCTTTCCTACTTTCCAGCGTTGTTTGGATGGTAATTGGGTTTAGTTTGAGGTTTGGTACCAGGTTTTTATCATTTTCCAAATGTAGATTATGGTGTACCTCTCTCTTCTTCTTTCCAGGGAGTACAGATTTAGTTTACGTAGTTTTTCCCAGTAGTTGAGTTCTTTGCAACCATCAATCTTAGCTGTGAAATGCCTCTGAATTTTTTGTAGTTCATTAGTTTCTTCCTTTTTATATGGGGACAGGGACACCAAGATTGAGCAGTATTCAAGTTTTAGTATGATCAGTGTTTTCAGCAGGGGAACCATTACTGTTTTATCCCTTCTTTTGAAAGTTCTCAGTATCTGTCCCACAACTCTTTTTGCTTTGTTTATCGCGATCTGATTTTGTGTCCCGAATTTCGCATCATCAGTCATTATTAACCCCCAAATCGATCGCTTTCGTGCTTCTCTGAAATTCCTGTTTGTCTAGAGCATAATATGCAGTCTGTTTAAGTTCCTCTTTTCTACCATATCTCAAGAGCTGAAATTTCTCGGTGTTAAATGTCATGTTGTTGACTTCTGACCATTTGTATATTTTGTTCGTGTCCCTCTGCAAGGCCTCCACTTCATTTGCATCGCTGATCTTTCTGCTAATATTTGTATCGTCTGCAAATAATGTTACTATACTGTTGCTGTTTACTCCACTGTCTATGTCTGTTAGCATGATAATGAGCAGGAGTGGGACCACTACTGTACCTTGTGGTACTGAGCTGCGTACTTCTGATTCTGATGATGATACACCTTAAATTTTGACCATCTGCAGTCGTTCTCTGAGGAAGTTGTAGATCCATTTGCCTGTTATTCTCATATGTTTCATTTTATGTGCTATTATACAATGATCGCACTTGTCGAAAGCTTTAGCAAAATCCCGGTATATGACATCATAGTTTTCATAACCTTCAAGTGCATCTAGGATATTGTTGTAATGCTCTATAAGTTGTGATAGGCATGATCTTGATCGGAATTCGTGCTGATTTTCGTTGAATTTTTCCAGTGTCTCCAAGAAGGCATAGATTTTCTCTCTGACTATTCTTTCAAATATTTTGGTGAGGTGGGACGACAATGACACTGGTCTATAGTTCTTTGCTTGAGATCTATCCCCTCCTTTATATATAGGGACAATGTTTGCTCTTTTCAAGATGCTTGGTATTTCCCCAGTGTCTACGGAGCTTCTCCATATCCAGTATAAGGGGTGTCCGGCGAATTTGTCTACAACATTTTGTCTAAAGATACAATTCATCTACAGCAATTTGTCTACAACAATTTATCTACAGCAATTAGTCTACAGATACAATTTATCTACAATAATTTGTCTACAGATATAATTTGTCTAGAGAGGAAAAATGAAAGCTATTTGATGTTAATTATTATTAATTTTTTCAAAAAAATGAAAAATTTGTTTCTGCAATCGGTTTTCTTGAGAAATGATAAAGAAAAATGTTATTGGATATTGAATAAATTTATTTACTGAAACGACGCAATACACTCCAACATCTTTTCGAATAAGTCCGAGCTGGTGTGGCGCTTACGCCATGCAAATTCACAAAAAATGACAAGAATTAGTGCGATATCTTGCAAAAAACAATAGTATAAGAAACTCGATTAGGTCAGGTTAGGTTAGGTCAGGTCAGGTCAGGTCAGGTCAGGTTAAGTTAGGTCAGGTTAGGTTAGGTCAGGTTAGGTTAGGTTAGGTCAGGTTAGGTCAGGTCAGGTCAGGTTAGGTTAGGTTAGGTCAGGTTAGGTTAGGTTTCTCAAGAAAACCGATTGCAGAAACAAAATCAGGGTCATCGACTGCCCTTGTTTTCAATTTCGTAGGAAAATCGAGAGCAGTCCATGAAACATACTAGGTCCAATATTAGTAATAGTTTCTCTAGACAAATTGTATCTGTAGACAAATTATTGTAGATAAATTGTATCTGTAGACTAATTGTTGTAGATAAATTGTTGTAGACAAATTGTTGTAGATGAATTGTGTCTTTAGACAAATTGTTGTAGACAAATTCGCCTAAAACCAGTATAAGGGTGTAGCTATTTCGTTTTTACAGTTTTTAATCAATAATGCGTTCCAATTGTCTTATAGCTCTCGCTACATCTTCTGGGGTAAAATCAAAGTCTGTTATACAGTCTCCTTGCAATTTCTCTTCAAAGAATGCATCTATGTCAGGTATCGCTTTGTCACTTTTGGGGTACTGAAAAATGATTCATACTGGGGTCTCAATGTTTCAGATATTTTTCTTAGATCGTCCGTTACTTCATTATTTCCTTTCCTAAGGGGCCCGTTCGTGGCGCTTGTGTTTGTTTTCCTTTTCACTTAGCTATAGAAGTATTTTGGAGTTTCCTTTACTGCTTCTACCAAGTTTTCCTCTTCCCTCTCTGTATTGCCCATAATTAGGGCTTGTATTTCCCTATCGATACTCTCCAGTTTTTCTCATATTACTTTCCTGGCAGACACTGTTATCTCCACAGTTAACTAACTTCGCTTCCACTCTCTTTATTTTGAAAAATATTCTTTTTTGCCTCTCTAGCCAGTTCCTCTTTCCCTTTGGCTGTGCTTTCGGAGCATATTTTTCTAAAATTCTCAGCGTCTTTTCTTCCAAGCTTGTTATTATTTCTTCAGTATGAAACTTATACACGAAAAAGATACATAAAACATTTACCTGTAAAACAAATTTCAGTTCGAAGCTATCAAAACTAACGATTTATTAAATATTTCTCTAATAATACTACAACTGATGCTCGACAAACTAATCAAGAATCCTTTATTTCCATTTTCACTTTTGTAAATTCTAATATATGAATTTTTTTGCAGGGTTATAAAATATAGTGAATATGCCATTTTCAGTGGAAGATAAGATTATAATTAAGCATTATAGACTAGAAAGGGGATATGGGCGAACGAAACTACTCTCCGAATTCCCCAACAAAGGATGGACTCTTAGTGGTTTGGGAAAGCTTCTAAAGAAAATTGACGAGACTGGGGATGTCAAAAGAAGAGAGGGGAGTGGGCGACCAAAAACTGTTCGCATACAAGATAATATTGACGAGTCGAAGAACGTATATTAAGTCAGGAAAACCAGCCAGGAACTCATATGACACCAGCTCGCATATCAAGAGAGTTACAATTATCAGAAACTAGTGTGAGACGCATAAACAAGATATTCAACTAAAACCTTTCAAAAGAGTACACGGGCAAAAGATTACTCAAACTGATGAGCAGAAACGAGTTCAAAGATCAAATCAAATCTTACGGCGAGTAACATGTGATAAACTTTCAAAGGCTTTTTTCACTGATGAAAAGAGATTCACTGTGGAACCACCTCGGAACAGTCAAAATTACAGAGTTTACTCGCATGTCCAATGTAAGAATGAAATACCTGATAGCAGACTTTTTGCAACCAGAAGTCGTTTTTCAGCTAGTGTCATGGTGTCAGTTGGCATATCAGAGTTAGGAAAAACATCCATTCATTTTATTGAGCCTGGTATAAAAGTCAATGCCGAGTACTGTCGAAATACTCTGCTGCGAAACATGTTTCCCGAAATGCAAAATCTGGCCAACGGTGGTTATTATCTTTTTGAGCAAGACGGAGCAACGTCCCATACAGCAATAGTAACTGTGGAATACTTAAAAAATAATGTCCCAGAATTACTTGAACCCCAAAATTGGCCACCTAACAGTGCTGACTTGAACCCTGTTGACTATGGAATCTGGAAAAATTTGGCACAGAGAGTTCACAGGAGCAGGGTGAGAAATGTTGATCACTTGCGTCAGCTTCTTCTGGAGAAGTGGGAAGAGATACCACAGGAGCAGATCGATCGAACCATTGATGAATTTCGTCCAAGATTGAAGAAAATTGTTGAAACAAACAGGAAACACAGTGAACAATTTGTTTAATAGGAATTCCAAAAGAGTAAAATGTTAATTTGATTTCTTTTGTAAACTTAGGATTTAAGTTCTGTTTCGAAATTCAAAATCCTTTTTTTATTTTCATGTTTTTTTAATGGAGGCATTTCCTATATTTTATAAATCTTATGATGTATTTTATAACTAAAATAAGAATAAAAATTTTATTACCAAAGTTTTACCGCCTTTGTGGACTCCCAGAATTCAAAACTGGAGCGATGTTCACCAACAAAATTTGTTGAACATAAACAATCCTCATTAAATCATTAATTTTTAATATAATAATCTGAAAATTGGTGTACATATAGAGTGTTTACATAGTTTTGCTCTATATGAGTTTCATTATGATTAGTTAATAAATGTTGATTTCATGGCTGTTTTTAGAGTGAACCCTTTTTTTGGCAGACGGTATATATATATATATATATATATATACATTCAACTGCAAAGAACACGCAGTATAAATAACGTAAAGAACGACGCTTGTATAGGAGATATTCCGCGCAAGACGAGAGAGAGAAAACGGAACAAATGAAAGAATGAAGTAACCACCTGGGAATCGAACCCGGGATCTTCCGATTGCCGGTCAGACGCGATACCATTACACCATGGACTTCACTCTTCCAAATGCCGTAATTCTTCTACATACTCGCAGAAACCAATGCCCCAAGGGGGCACCTCCCGCATGCGGGAGGTGCCCCCTTGGGGCATTGGTTTCTGCGAGTTTGTAGAAGAATTACGGCATTTGGAAGAGTGAAGTCCATGGTGTAATGGTATCGCGTCTGACCGGCAATCGGAAGATCCCGGGTTCGATTCCCAGGTGGTTACTTCATTTTTTCATTTGTTCCGTTTTCTCTCTCTCGTCTTGCGCGGAATATCTCCTATACAAGCGTCGTTCTTTACGATATATATATATATTATATATATATATGTAAACTAAGTAATATGCATAATATAAAGATTTTATACAAAATAAATGACAAACAATAAATCTCGTATTAAGATGCAACGTATTATGATAACCTTCATAATGCAAACTGAGCATGAAAATAAAAACCCACTCTAATAGACAGAGTTTATTTCCACAACAGTTTCGATGCCCACTGGCACTGAACAACGACTTAACAGAAAGCTATCCAATTTATGTGATGAAAGTGCTTGGTCAAAGTGTGCGGTAGAAGGTTCCGTTTTAAATTTATCGACATATGTCTTATCCAAATCCGAAAAGGAAGTTCTTAATTTAGGGCTGTCGTTTGCCCTTAAACCCGATAAAACATTGTTTTAGATTTTTGTCTTCCGTAGTTAATTCCAGGGTGGATATTCCGTTAGGGCGGGTCGTACTCAGGTGACAACATGAATCTGAAGGAAATCCTACCATCAGGGGTGTCTAAATTATGTGTTTTTACATGGGGAATTCAAATATGAGCTTCTTTTTTGGATAGGATAACTCTAACCTACATCATTTTGTATTTCTAAATTGCCAATTTTACCCTTTTGAACCCCATTATAATATATTAAAAGATATAAGGTAAATCATTTATATTGACAAGGCCAAATCAACATTACATATATTTATTAATAGGTGAACTGCATGTACAGGGCGTCCCAAAAAAATGTATACACACTTTAAATACTTATAAAGGCAGTGTTTATTAAAATACATTTCATTTTCAAAATGTAATAGAATCTACAGACATTATTTAATTGTTTTGTCAACGCCTGTTTTCAAACTGACGTCCGTTCTGGTCCAGGCACTGCTGATAACGCGAAGCAATGGAATCGCAAACATCACGAAACATTTCGTTTGGTATTTGTGTGCATTCTCGTTCAATGGCTGCTCTCAATTCAGCGACTGTTGCAGGTTTTATAGCGTAGACTGTCTTTTAAGTATCCCCATAAAAAAAGTCTAGTGGTGTGAGGTCTGGTGAACGCGGAGGGTATTCTACGAAACCCCTTCGTCCAATCCACATCCACATCGTGCCAAGTACCACTCGCAATACTCCACTCTTCGGTCCGGATCATCTTCATTAATAGCATGGACTAATCTTGGAATGTAACTTTTCCATTGACAGCGCTTCAAAATGCGTTGGACAGACGATTCTGAAATTCCTACCTCACGACTCGCTTGCCGCACAGATTTTCTTGGACTTTGGTGATACGTTTCCAGTACTCTTTCTTGCTTTGTGGGGCTTGTCGATGTCCGTGGTCTTCCGGAACGCTTCTTGTGGACATTCTGAACAGTTCCATCGGCTTCAAACTTATCTCTAATTCGAGTGATGGTAAGTCGCGTTGGTGGATCTGTTTGAAACTCCCTCCTGAACTGTCTTTGCACTTCAACTGCGTTTTCACACTTCCAGTAGCATTTTAGAATGAATTTCCTTTGTTCAAAGCTTAGTCTAACTACCATTATTAATTCTAATGGGTTTAACTTGGAAAGAAAGAAACATCAATTGAGCTATCAGCTGTTAAAGTGTGTATACATTTTTTTGGGACGCCCTGTATATCACTGGATATAATTACAGAGATCATTCTCCTGACATCTTGAACTTTGCCAAGTTGCACAAATCCTGCTTTGACTCAGACTTGGACATCAACTTCCTGCTGGTCTCCTGAGCCCTGATCCCTCCATCCCTCTTTTCCTGTGAGAAGTACTTAGCAGAAGCCTCAGTCACCATTTTAACAACCCTCTCAATGCTTTGTGTGTGGCAAGGCCAGTTGCGCACCTCCATGGGGGTGTTGATGAAGTTTTTCACCTCTGAGGTGCTTAGAGAGCAGGTGAGAGGTGGCTCTGACACACCTTCTGACCAGCTGATCAAGTCACCGATGCTGGAAGCATCACAATTGATGTCAGGTGTCCTTCTGCTCCTAACAGAGGAGTCCCCCAGCTGAGTGTCCGGGTCCCCCTCTCCCCTGATGGCCAGGATTCTCTCCACCCCTTCAATCCTCTCCTTCTGATCCTCAGAGTAGAGTAGTGTTTGGAGGATGACTTCACTGTGGGCATACCAAGCAGATCTTCTCACAGTTGGCATCACAATATCCAGCACCTCCTTTCTCTAGGACTTGAGGCAGTCCAGCTGAAAGAGGATGTGCCTAGGCCCTTCGATCCAGGAGTGCTTGATCTTCACGTTGAACCAACATGGGTAATACACTCCAATGATGAATTCCACAATGAATTGCAGAATCTTCAGGTTCTTTCCTTTAAGTCCGTGCTTTGACACCCAGAACCTGAGAAGTCTGTTCGCTGTGGTGAGCCAGCGGCTGTGGTTTACTGGTCCTATCTCTAACAGAGCCAGCCCTGCAGGAAGTACTCCATCCTTGACTGCACAGACAATTTTATAGCCATAGTATTGATCAGTTGAGAGATCTTGAATAACCTTGCCAGGAAGCTTGATCAGTGGAGGGCCAACAGAGATTCGGGTGAAGTTTGGATTGATATCAAAGTCTGTAGCAGAATCAAGGAGCTTTCCTATTGGCCCGGATAATTTTTTGTCTGACAGAGTAGGGCCATCAAGGTCAACAATGAGATGGCGCAGGGGAAGTTCAACAGTGTGCAGGTTGCACACCAACCAGACCAGCTTTCTCCCCAGGTGCAGCTCCAGCTTCCGCATTACTCCAGCTTTCACACCAGTGTTGACATTTGTTGAGTCTCCTCCAATGGCCACAAGGTCTTATCATAACCCCTCTCTTTCAGCCAGGCAAACAGGACCTTAGCAATCTTCTCCGCATGTGACTCCTCTTTAGTTGCTTTCTCTGGGGTAAAGTGGAACAGATAGTAGCTGCCAGGCTCACTAACAACACTATAGTGTTCTTCCTTGATCTTTGCGGGAAAAGATTGGTCACTGCCCTGCTCAGAAAATGGCCTTATGCGCGCCAGAAAACCGTCAAACTATTTCATATACCAAACTGTATGATAATTACAATTAAGTGGAATGGCACACCTTTTTATTTGAGTATTTAAATATTATTATTATTATATGAATTACATTATATGTGTTTATATGAATTAGTTAGAACAATGCTCTATGAGAGATAACGTGAGCAGCCATGATAGAAAACGTGAGAAGACATATTCTGGGGTAACTACAATAGTAAAATAATCAACAATTTAATAATAATCAACTGCAAAATGATGTAGGTTAGGGTTATCAGAATGAAATATTTTCTTCAGAATTGTGTTCTTTACACCAAAATATGTCATTTGAACATCCCTCTCCATTGATTTAAAAACAATGCATAGTATGACCCGCCCTAATATTCCGTGTTTAAATGGTTTGATTCTGAGCAAGTTTCTGGAACATTTCAACTCAATGGACTCTATTCCCAAAAGATTCCGGTTAGCTTTAGAAAAGCTTAGGAAGAACGAAGCAATATTTGTTACTAATGCAGACAAAAGTAACACTGTGGTTATTTTGGACAAGTGTGATTATAAACAAAAAATGGAAGCGTTACTTAGTGATGAATTCACCTACACCAAAGTGAGATCGTCCCCCCTAAAGCGTCTTTCTGCCGAATTCAACAAAACCATCAGGAACTTATTGAAAGATGTCCCGGCGATTGATCCTAAAAGATTTCTACAGATTAACCCCAAACTCCCCCACATTTACGGCCTACCCAAAACCCTTAAGATTAATATACCACTCCGTCCCATTATTTCACACAGGGGTTCCTTTAGTTACAGGTTATCTAAATTTCTTGCACATAAATTATCCCCATTAGTTGGTAAATTTTCAGGCTCGCACATCAGTAATTCCTGTGACTTTATTAACAAAGTTATGTGCTTAGATTTAAAACGGGGAAGAATGATCAGTTTTGACGTTGAGTCCTTGTTTACGAAAGTTCCCATTGATGATGTACTTAGTTTTTTAGGTATAAAATTGCCAACATGTAACGTAGAACTAGGCATGCCCACATCTGTATTTTTAGAACTGATAAAACTCTGTGTCACCAATAACGCATTCTCCTTTGGTGAAGAATTTTATTTGCAACGTTTTGGTATGGGAATGGGGTCCCCTTTATCCCCAATACTGAGTACATTATACATGGAATATTATGAGTCGGAAATGTTGCAAACAATATGTCCCAGGAATCTAATTTGGTTTCGTTATGTAGATGATATTTTCTCATTTTGGCCTGACCACTGGAACAACTTTGACACTTTCTTTCAGCCATTAAATAATCTTGTTCCCTCCATTAAATTTAAATATGAATGGGAGAACGACAAACAATTACCTTTTCTAGATGTTTTGGTTATTAACGAAAGCGGAAAGCCCAATTTCACGGTCTATAGAAAACCTACTCATTGTAATTCGTACATTCATTATTTTTGATATCATGATGAAGGTGTTAAAAGCTCAATTATTTCTTCCATGTTTCTAAGAGCACTCAGGATTTGTAGCCCACATTTGCCGGACCCGGAAAATTCAAAGATTTGGAACATTTTTAAGGATTTAAAATATCCTGAGTGGTTTATCAAAAAGGCGTATTTTAAAGCCAGAAAATCTTTTTATGCACCTCGGGAACCTTCAGTTAACCAAAAACAATATGTGAGTTTGCCTTACATTGCCGGCTTAGAAAGAGTAAAACCGTTGACGAAAGATTTTAAGTTTGCTTTGGCGTTCAAATATTCGTCTACCGTGAAAAGTAAATTGGTTAGGAATAACGTCGCAAAAGAGGAACAGCCTGTGTCTACAGCATTCCCTGTAAAAGTTGTGATTTAGTATACGTGGGAGAAACTGGAAGAAATATTGAAACCCGTATTAAAGAACACAAATATGCCTTCAGAAGTTGTAATACTAATAATGCCATTTTTTATCACGCCAGCCAAAATAATCATACTATAGATTGGGAATCAAGTAAGGTACTTTATAAATGTAATAATTATGTCAAAAGAAAAATAATAGAATCTGTATGTATAGAACAAGAAGATAATTTTAATTTGTGCGAAGGTACTTATAAGTTAGACCCTTTAATGAGATTCTTGGTCAAAAATTCCCTTACGGAGTCGGGGGAACGTGTTCTAACCTAAGAATGTCTCTGGATTGTTTCCTTACTCGCTTTTAGTAAATGTAATAATGGAAGTAATAAATGTCGAAATAAATATAAATGCAACAGATGTAATAATAAAGGTAATATTATAAATTTAATAATTAGGGTAAAGGTAATAATAATAAATGTTAAAAAAATGTAAATGCAATAATAAATGCAGTAATTATGTCAAATATTAGAATCTGTATGTATGGAACAAGAAGATAGTTTTAATTTGTGGGAATGTACTTATAAGCGGACCCTGTAATAAAATGCCATTCCGGTGTCGGGAGAACGGTATCTAACCTACAGTAGGTGCGAATTTCTCAATGGTCTCTGGATTGTTTCCTTCTCGCCTTTTTCATTCGTTTTTCAGTTTATAAGTTATGTATAATAAACAACAATGTAATAACCAATGTAATAATAAATTTCTAATTTCTGTAATAAATAATAATACAATATTAAATGTAATAAATTTAATAATAAATGTAATAATTATGTAAAAAAATAATAGAAGCTGTATGTTTAGAACAGGAAGATAGTTTTAAAATTGGTGCGAATGTACTTATAAGCGGATCCCTTTAATGAAAATGCCCTTCCGGGGTCGGGAGAATGGGATCTAACCTAGGTGCGAATTTCTTAACGGTCGGTCCCTGGACTGTTTCTCCCTCTTGTTTCGGTTCATTCGTTTTTCTGTATCCACCCGAGGAGGATGCCAGTGGGCATCGAAACTGTTGTGGAAATAAACTCTGTCTATTAGAGTGGGTTTTATTTTCATATTTTGACCTTCACGTAGAAAAAAGTGAAGTTTTTTGCATTTATGAAAACTGAGAAATGCTCTCTCGATCTCAAAGGGTTTTAAATTGCAAATCTCTCAAAAACTGTGGGTGATAGAAAAAAACCTGTTTTCATTTTCGTAATCAGAGTAAAAACGATCATAAGAATCACTCACGTTTATCAAAAGGAGAAAAACTTTGTTGAACAGTGTTATGGAAGCTTCCAGAGCTACTGATAATTGAGTATTGCTCAGTATTCGCAAGCCCATACAGAAAACGTGACATTGCAAATAGAGAAACCATACAAAGGACTTTTACATCTAAGATAGAGGAAACGAAAGGTGAAGACTCTTGTCTCGATTACAATCCCTGAAACTCTACTCTATGGAAAGAAGATGCGAACGGTACAGAATAATATACATGTACATACATATGAAAAATACTCGAGGATTTTGTCCCTAACATTAGAAACGACATAGAAACAAACTGGAATGAGAGAAGAGGTAGATTTTGTACTGTCCCAACTGCAGTGGGACAGGGGGCTATTAAAACGAGGATGGAAAATACCCTCAGAATACTAGGCCCGAAGCTTTTAAATGTACTGCGAACAGAAGTGAGGAACCTCCAGCACACCAACCTGAATAATTTCAAGAACTAGCTGGATAGGTTCTTTTGTAAAGTCCCTGACCAGCCATGCGTGGCTGACTACTAGTGCAGTAGGGGATCGGAAAGCAATTCCCTCCTTCACCAAATCTCGCGAATGAGGCAGGATGCTGCAGAGGGGTCGACCGCAGGTTGATCCTGAATCGTCGTTCAAACCCTCATGATAACCCGGGTAAAAAAGTATGTCTACATCAAAAATAAGTAAATGCAGAATATGAAGCAAAAAGACATTATCATCTAAATTAGTTTTTTTATGCAGGAATGATGAGGGGCCAATAAACGGCAAAAAATGCCCCCCCCCCCAATAGAAGAAGAAGAGAACCAGGGTTTCCGAGATACCTGGACACTGCGTTTGAAAGACTGGAGGTCATAGACAGGGGGAAAGATGGATTGAGGAAGACTGTTCCAGAGTTGACCGGTTCAGTTTATGAAAGATTGAAAGTACTGATTAACCCTTAGAGAATTGAACAGAAAAGGAATGAGAATGTATCGAAAGTATGGTAATGCGTGCTCTCCTTAAAGGAGGAGGAGGCATGCAGTTAGAGAATTCAGAAGAGTAGTGTCCGTTATAATAGCGATAGTAAAGAGAGCGTGAGGTAATATTGCGGAGAAGAGAGATTGAAGATAGTCAATAAGAGGCGATATGAGACGAAAAGCCTTTGATTCCACCCGGTCAGGCACGGCTGTGTGGGTTGAGACACCCTACACATGAGAAGCGTTCTCCATACAGGAACAGACAAAACCCCTGTACAGAGACAGCAACTGAATGGGGTTAAAGAGACTGCGAAGCCGGTACAACACACCTAACCTCTTAGAAGCTGTTTTAGAAAGAGAGAATATGTGATCTTTCCAGGAAAGATCGTGAGAAAAGGAAACGCCAAGAATGTTAAGAGAAGAGGAAGGATTCATTTGTGTGTTATTAAAGGTAAGGGGATAGTCGTGTGAAAAATTGTGATGAGTAGACAGATGGAGAAACAGTTTTTGAGGCATTGAAAGCCACAAGGTTTTCTCTGCCCCAATCAAATATCAGAGGGCAGGTGCTCCATAGCCGTACTACGCGAATCATGGAGTGACTGTTGAGAGGGACGCTTTGTGAAGCGGGTGGAGAAGTGAAGAGAGGAATCATCGGCATAGGAGTGAATAGGACAGGAAGTGCGAATTAAAAGATCATTAATAAATAAAAGGAAAAGAGTGGTGACAGGATAGGACCTTGAACACCACTGTTAATAGCTTTCGGGGAAAAACAGTGGCCATCTGCAACTGCAGTTATAGATTGGCCAGAAAGAAAATTACAGATGAAGGCACAGGCAGAAGGATAGAAACCGAAGTATTGCAGTTTCGAAATTAAAGATTTTTGCCAGACTCTATCAAAGGCGTTTGATATGTCTAAAGGAATAGTGAAGGTTTCACCAAACTCCTGAAAGGAGGATCTACAGATCTACAGAAGCTAAGGCTAACAAAGACCCTAAGATCCACTCTAAGGTTAGCCCGAGAGAAAGAAGAGAGTAGGGGGTTAAAAGAAGAGAATAAGGGGTTAAGTAATTAACAAAATCTATCATTCGTGGGTTAACATTTATTCAGAAAAAGAGAGAGAAAGACTCACCATCATCATCCGCAGGCCACTGCCGACAAGTCTGAAAAATAGTTGAACAGAATAGGAAAGGGGTGAAAGATGAAAAGAAGTAAAATAAGAACGCTTACAATCCATGCAAACACAGTCTTAACTCAAACACTGTCATACCATGCAAATTACAGACATGCAAGTGAAGAGAGGATAAGAAAAGAACAAAAAAAAAAGTATGAAGAGTAGAACAAAAAGTGGGTTAGTTTACGCTACGAGCTACATCTAAGTTCGTGTTAGTCTAATTTTTTTTAATATAATTTTATTGCTGGCATGTCACAAGCTGGCATTAATCGTCAACCGACTCAAACTTCGACCATTACCCCCAGAGCTCCTGTTGCTAATTGTTTTATTATTTTAAACGACGTTAATATTTTTAAAATGCCTATCTAAATGGTGTTTAAACATATTAACGCTGGTAGAGTTCACGACGGACGCGGGAAGATTATTCCATTTATCAATTCCATTTATGCAAGAAGATCTCCAGTTGAGCGTCCCTTGCGGAACCCATACTGACGATCTGAAAAAAGATTGCGAGCAGATAGGTGTTTAAGAATCTTCCTATTAACGATAGAGTCAAAAACTTTAAAAAGGCAAGTAATCAAAGCAATAGGACGAAATGAGGGTTGAGAGCGGTCATCCTTCTTTGGGACAGCCTAAATGAAAGCACACTTTCAACAGGAAGGGAAAGTACCAGATGAGAGACAAAGACGAAAGAGTTTGCCTTGGCAGGTCGTCAGCACAGAAGCACAGTTCTTGAGAACAACAAGAAGAGCACCATCAGCACCGTATGCCTTCCTAGAGTTGAGCCCAGATAGGGCAGAAAGAACATCTTTGGAAGAAATTCTAATTTCAGACATAATTAATTCGGAAGTAGGAGGACATGGCGGAACTATGAAAATACTGTATATTTACAGTATATTGCGTTATAGCAACTATGGAAATTTGTGCATAACTATTACTATTTTATACCCATTTGACATGCTAGATACGTTTCACAACTAAAGAAATCGTACATACGAAACTATTATGCAAGTTATTGGTTATATTATATAGGGGTCGCGGAAGTAGGCATTTGCATTTTGGAAACGATGCCCTTTATTCTCCGTGTACACAAAATATGGAAAAATACCATCTACATCATTGCACTTATGTACAAGTAATACTTTAGTATCTTCACTTTGTGGAAAGATAAAAATAATTATTTCAAGGTCACACACATATTATAGTGGTAATGCACATGCGTAGGTCACATTAATTAAATTTATATGATAATAAAAGTAATAATGGCATTATACAGACATAAAGTTTATGTCTTATTTCTCGTGAAACTCTTTAAACAAGGATAGATTTCGGAAGGTAAAGATGTAAGGTTCAGGAGATCAGGAGGATATTTTTGGCATCGATAAAATAGAATTTCTGTATCAAAATGACGTACGTGATTTGAATGGATCCGGTATTAACTCGGATTCAGTATTATTTCAATTAAACGATTCAGTATTAGATTTAATTGTGGTTAGTATGAGTCGATTAATTTCGGTTCGATTCCTATACAATATAAACTATAACGTACACAATTTAATTATATAACCTTTAGCCAAGAAAGTAGTTTCGCGTATCTAAAATATCAAATGGGTATAAAATAATAATCGTTACGGACAAATTTCCACGATTGCTGTGACGCAATATACATATGTAACGTTTCCATTGCAACTAATTTAGATGTTAATGTGATCATGCTTCATACTCCACAGGGTGATTCAAAAGTCAAGTTACATAGGGAAATACTGTATTATGTAATGATACAGGGGAATAGTCACATCACATGTTCGATATGGCCACCGTTAACGGCAATGCACTTGTGCAGCCAGCTAGGAATATCACATCTAGGAATATCACATCCTTCGATAACATCTCATAACTCATTTACCTGCAAAGAAACAGAAAAGCCCTATGTAACCTGACTTCTGAATCACCCTGTATATTTACTTATTTCAGAAGCGGACACGATTTTTTTATCCGGATACAAGCTGCGCCTTCGGCTTCCTACCGTACAGGTAGGGCTTGTGATCCAACCCTAACGGGCGACTGAGCCCGTTAGCTCCACCCACTTTACGTGATCAGCCAGTCATAACAGACGAAGAGCGAAAGAGGTATTTGTTACTCAGTTCAACTCCCTTCAAAACCACGCAAAGTTTTTTAGTTGCAGATAGATATATATAAAGAGAGCCGCGTGATGTTGTAGGCTATATAATAAATCAATATTTATTTTTCATGTTAATTATGTGTTTTTTATGTATCGGATTACTTTTTACTCATTCTTATAATAAGAGTTGGTTTAATTACAAAAAATTGGTTTTTCATTTCTAATTTAATTTTATGTATGAGGTTCTTTAGAAATAGAAGTCATTACCTTTTACCATAAAGAATTGGTGCTCCTTCACTGTTTTTCTTTAAATGTAAAACTTACCCAAATGAAAGATAATGAGGCAGAAAAAATTATTTTTGTCCACATTACACCATGCCCCAAATAGCTTGCTCCAATTATTAAACGTACGAGTATATTACAATGTTACAGTATAATGTATTTTTGTATATACGAGGGCCACTCAATATATTTGGCCCACCTTTTTTTTCTTTCCAAGTTTCCTTGTAAGTTACAGAAACTTTGAACACAAGTAGTTACATACCTTTTTTACAAATTTTTATTTTTCCACATAGTGTCCATCCTTTTCTACGGCTTTCCTCCACCTCGAAACAAGGGCCTTTATTCCTTGCTGGTAAAAGTCCGATGGGTTCCGCTGGAGCCACCTCTTAACCTCCTCAACAACCTCACCTCATCGTCACTCTGAAACTTTCTTCCACGAATAGCATCCTTCATTAGCCCAAACAAATGGAAGTCTGAAGGTGCCAGATCCGGGCTGTATGGAGGGTGGAGTAACACAGTCAAGCGCATTTTTGTGATGGCCTCTCTTGTTTGCAAACTGTTGTGTGGTCTTGCGTTATCGTGCAAAAGAAGGACGTGTTCCAGTTTTGCTTTCTCATTTTCTCTCCCGGTCGAACTCGCTTTCTACGTCTTGGAGTCTCTGTAGGGTAGCAATATATACCTCTGAATTGATTGTTTGTCCTTTCTTCATAATGTCCACCAGAATCACCCCTTTCATATCCCAGAAGATGGTGGCCATAACCTTTCCTGCAGAGGGAGCCATTTTGAACTTTTTCTTGCGTGGGGAATCTACGTGATGCCACTCCATGGATTGGCGTTTTGTTTCAGGTTCAAAGTGATGTACCCAAGTCTGATCTCCAGACACAATTCGTGAAAGAAATTCATCCCCTTCTGTCTCGTGTCGAACAAACGACTCAGAAGCAATTTCTTTTCTTTGGGCTTTGTGATCTTCAGTCAGTTCGCGAGGAACAAACTGTGAACACACTTTTGAGTATCCCAGTTGTTGAATTATCGTATTCCTACTTCCTTCACTAATTCCTAGCTCCAGTGATAGCTCCTTGTATGTAACACGCCGATTTGTTCGAATGATGCTGTTAGCACGTTGCACAGTGTGAGATGTCACAGCCGATGCCGGGCGACCGCTGCGTAGCTCATCATCGTGCTGGCTCTCCCTCTCTCCGATGATCTCACGTTTAGACCAACGTCCAACTGTGCTTCGATCAAGAACAGCATCTCCGTAAACGTTTTGTAGACGTTTGTGAATATTTCCAACTGTTTCCTTCTCTGCGGTTAAGAACTCGATAACAGTTCTCTGTTTACGACGCACATCATTGTCAGACGCCATTTTCGAAACTGCGTTAACCATCGGTTTTATACAAGGGCGTTTAAAAGCGGTTTTATACAAGGAGGGGAGGTTCAAAGTGGAAAAATCCGGTTATGTGAAGCGCAGAAAGTTCAAACGCTTACGGCCCAAAGCCTATTATTTAGCTAAGAAAAAAGGGTGGGGCGAAATATATTGAGTGCCCCATATATATATATATATATATATATATATATGTGTGTGTGTGTGTGTGTGTGTGTGTGTGTGTGTGTGTGAGAGAGAGTGTGTGTGTGTTTTTGTGTGTGTGTGTGTGTGTCTGTGTCTGTGTGTGTGTGTGTGTGTATGCAGGAAGGAGGGGCCAAGGGCGAACAGCTTGCAAAAGTACTTCCTCACAGAATGAAAAGCATAGATCTGAAAAAGAAGTCTCTGAGGCTCTTAAAAAGTTGCCATTTTTAAATAATTTGGAAGAGATTGTGTAGTGTGTGAGATGCATGTATGTGTAGTGAAGAATAGAGGAAGAAGTATGTGTTTGAGTGCGTGCTGGGTTGCTCACAGGTTAGATGAGATAGGGGAAAAAATAATATATATATATAAGGTAGGTTGATTTTGGAACTGTGATCTTGGACTAGTCTAGATAGAAAGGTATTAATGTATAAAAAACGTTGCACCAACTCATATTTGTGAAAATGATTGTATTTTTTGAGGATTGTTAGTTATTTTTAAGTTGTAAAATTGCCGAATTTTACGCGTAAAATCGCGCGCGCGGCATTCGCGCAATGTAAACAAACAAAATATCGGACCTTATTTCATCAAAATAATCACTTAAAATTCGGCTTTTTTAACAAAACGATGCTTGAAACTTATTGTAAATGCATTATAGATGTTTATTAGTGTATTATTTTGTATTTTTTAATGATATTTACCTATAAAATGTGTATTAAATTAAGTTATTTTATGATGCGTTCATTTAATTGTGTTTATTTTCAGATATTTCATAAAAATGGGTAAAAAACGGAAGTCTGCAGTGTTAACTCGAAGTGATAGTGCCAAAAAATTCAGTGGCCAGCCTTCCCCTTTGAATAAAACAGAGCCTCCTACCCTCCGCCAAGTTATTCAGTACAGTTATTTCCTCCAAAACAGCCACCCGGACTTGAAAGACTATGATATTGCTAAAATGATAGCAAAGGATGTGATTGAGATCTGGCAGGAAGTGAACCCGCGGCTGCCCCTGTATGAGGAATATTATGTAGTGAAATTGGTGGATAAAGTGTGCTTCAAGAAAGCAAAAGAGATAAACAGGAAATCTCTTTCTACAGTCCAGGAGCAGAATCTGGAGGAAAAGCTGGATAAACTTTTTGACATTTCTGCTTGCACCTGTAAGCTACCTGTTCGTCCCTGTGATGACAATACTGTGAAGTGCAAGAAAGAAAATTGTCAAACACAGCACATAATCTGCACTTGTCCTCCCAGTAAGAAGGTAATGCTATTATTTTTTTAACTTTTAACTGGCCTAACTTAGTGCGATTAGGTGCCTTTTAAATGGAAGGAAATTCAATGCTTGTATTTGAAAAATATCCGCATTTTCCTCCTGTAATCTTCCTTCCCCCCCCCCCTGGTAATAGAAATTAATAATCAATTTTTTGTTCAGGATTTTATCTCTTATTTTAGATCCGCTATTTAATATACTTTAATATTTCAGGTTCCAGTAGAGGAGAGGGCATACTTGAGAGATCAGAGGGTCAAAATAGGACCCAAGGGCTCTTTCTAGCTGTGATATGTGGATAAAGCTGCTGTGAAGTGAGACCAGAGGGCTGCAGCTGAAGCAGAAAGATTACAGAACCAGATTCAACAGCAGCAGGAAGTGGATTTGGTCACTTTTGCCTCCACACCTTCACAAGATATTTCTTTTGAATCAATCCAGCTCAGGAGAATCAGGAGAGGTAATATATTTTTTTTCTTATATCTTATCCCATTTTTACCCAAATTTATCCCTACTTTTTGTCCCTATTTCCCCCCTTTTTCCTCTATTTTCGCTTTAGTAATTTATTAATTTTTTCGCCCATTTCCGCCGACTTTTTACCTGAAGTTTTACCCATTTTTTCCTCCTATTTTCCCATTTTTCCCCCCCATTTCCGTTTAAGTAATTTATTCTTATTTCCGCCCATTTTCGTCGATTTTTACCCATACTTTTCCCTAATTTTTCCCCTATTTTCCCCCATTTTCGCTTTAGTAATTTATTTTTTATTTTCATTTCAGCCATCTGGTGGTGAAGCTGAAGAGTTCAAGCCAAGGAGGCACCCAAGTGGAGGTTACAGCTTTTTGAAAACCCCCATATATGCCAAGGAACTGATCAGGGGTGATGTTTCTTCCAATCTTGGGGCAAGTCTTGCTAATGCCTTCCTCCTGGACTTACAAGCTATGGACCTGCTTAAGCCTGGCCTTGATGTGAAACAGATAATAGTTGATAAATCGAAAATGGACAGGGAAAAAGCTAGAATGAAAGTGAAAAGTGATGAAAAGCACAATGAGGGTCTGGAAAAGTTAGTCTGTATTGGGGTTGATGGGAAAGTTGACAAGGACACTTTGCTGTACAGAGAAGTTAAGGATGAAAATGGGGAGACTAAGCTGAAGAAAGGAAAGGGAAAAGAGCACCATTTGACTTTCACAAAGGAGCCGGGAACTGAAAGTGGAACATATCTTACTCACAGAGTCATCCCAATTAAAGGTGCGACTGGAGTTCTTCTTGGTGAAGAAGTTGCTAGTGTCTTGGAGGAGTTTAACAGTGTTCATACCCTGAAAGCTGTCCTCCTTGACAACACAAATACAAACACTGGCTGGGAGGGAGGCCTTGTAACAGCTCTGGAAAATAAAATTGAGCGGAAATTGCACACCATTGGCTGTTCACTCCATCAGAATGAGCTTCCTTTCAGAGCTGTTTTCAAGCATTTTGATGGCAGTACCAAAAGTCCCACTGCTTTCACTGGTCCGCTGGGAAAATTCTGTGAAATTGACTACAAAGATCTGCCACAAGTGGAATTCACCAAACTCAGTGGCCCCCTGGATGACATGGAATTTGCTGAGGAGACACTGAATGATCTCAGTAGCGACCAGAGGCTTCTTTTGGAGTATGTGCTTGGAATTTCCAGGGGCAAAGTCAACCCAAGATTTGCTGCCTGGAAAATTGGACCATTAAACCATGCAAGATGGTTGACTTTGGCAATTAGATTGATGTGTCTGTGGAGCAGAGGTGCTTACCCTCCAGAACTACAGGATCAAAAGGGACAGCAAGTTCCACAATCAGCAGCTGTACATCTTCAACATGATCCAGAGGATCAAGCAGCAGTCTGAAGAAATCCAGGGTGTTGCTTTCAAGAACCTGAAGTACAATGCTTTTGCCTTGCTGCCCGAGAATGTGCTGTACTCCATGATGAAGTCTGATGATTTGGAAGTGAGATAAGCTGCTCTCAAGAAAATTCTGTCCATCAGGTAAGCATTTATTAATTTTTAAAAATTTGAAAAAAAAAATTTGATTATGGGGATTTATTTAATAAAAAAAAGGCCCGAGTTCTATAAATCCCAATAATCGAATTTTTTTCCACATTTTCTTATCCCAATTCCCCCCTTCCCCTCTGATAATGGAAATAATCTTACCTTCTTTCTGAAAAAAAATTCGATTATGGGGATTTATAGAACTCGGGTTTTTTTATATTTTTTATTTAAGTTAAATTAAATCAGCATTTTTTAGACTAATAGGGATTAAATCTTAAACTGGGATAAAAAATAAATTAATTATTATTCTTTCAGAAGTGGGAAGCCAGCCAAGAAGAGGCTGAAGAAGATCACAGCCATCAACATTGAAGCTACCCACTGGTCAGAACTAATCAACCTTTCTCAAAGTGGCATCTGTGAATCTGCTCTCACAGAAGACTTTTCTGACCAGGAGCTTCAAGAAGCATTGCTGAATGGCACCAAGCCTTCACATTCTCAGAGTGTTGAAAGGGCCGTGAAGCTGACATCTGAAGCTTCCCATACTGTTTATCGACTCGAATCAAGGCACAAACACATTATGGCCAAAGCCCTAAGCCGCCAGATGAGGCCTTCCTTTGCTTCTAAGGGCTCTTACAGTGAAAATTATGATGATCTTGGGATCTAAATGTGTCTATTTGACTCTGTAATATTTTTTAAACTTTTTTTCAATAAAATTGTACCTTTTTTCAGGATTTTTTTATGAAAATAGCATGATTTTTTCGGCCGAAAATTGCAAAAATGCGATATTTTTCGGTACGATTTTTTGACGATTTTTGAAACGGTTTCCTCAAAAAACGGTTAAAGCTAGGGATCTGAAATATTTTGTCAGTTATTATCATATTAAGCCCTGACTATCTCGACTAGTCCAAAGTCGATAAAGTTGAGCATCCCTTATCCGAAATTCCGAAATCCGAAAACCTCTGAAATCCGAAACTTTTTCCGAGCGCCGACATGAGCCACAAATGGAAAATTCCAGAAGGAAAACTCCAGAAGGTCGATGCGCAGGTCGATGCGCACCCAGATAGTTACAATACGTGGTGACCTCACATACGCTATTCTGTTGGCGCCATTTTGATTTCAGCAGCCATCACTGCTAGACCTACGTGCATTACTCATTGTGCTTACCGAAGTTACCGTGTGTTTTGTGCTTATTCTCTGGTGCAAAGATATTGTCGAAAATGTCAAGAAGGCCTTCAGATACCCCTATGGGTAACAGTGATAAGAAAAGGAGGAAGCATTTATATTTATCTATTGCACAGAAACATTTAAAAATCCATGCAGCACAGTGCCTCCTCATCCCTAGAGCACCCGCTTCCTGGTCCCTCAACCGCTTCTGATGTTCCTTCTCACAATGTCAATGATGATGTACTCTCTCCCTCAAGTTTCTAAAATGCCGTGTTTGATTGTAACATGACCAGCATCATTATTGTGTTAAATTTTTATAATCATTATACGTATTTACCTGTAATTAAATTCAATGCTCAGTTTGTTTTTATACCTTATATAAAACCTAAAAAAATACAGTGTACAGTGACCTTTTTATCAAAACACGGCATCGTAGGTGGAGACTGAAAGCCTACCGTTGTTTGTTGTTTATCCACCTGGGCGACCGAGGTAGTGATAGCTTAGTTTTCGGTTCCATCCCCAAGCTATCTCATTATGCAGATATTCCAAAATCCGAAAAATTCCGAAATCCGAGACACTTCCATCTAAAAAAATGCGGAAAAACCTACCATAATATATATATATATACACATATATATATATAATATATATATATAGAGAGAGAGAGAGAGGAGAGAGAGAGAGAGAGGAGAATATATAAACAGTTCCTCCTTAGGATATTATTTTAACACTTTTAGCAATCTCCTATCGAATGTTATCATAAAAGGTCAACTTTAGGATAATTTCAAGTGCTCTTACAAACTCAACAGTATCATGAAACGTCTGGGTGTTTTCTTAGAGCACTTACTACGTCAAAATTTAGCACCGTCAGTAGGAAGATATTTTTCTGTTTGAGGTTTTGTCGCATCTTTGGTGAAACACCTCATAAACGTCTTTGTTTCCGTTTTCGAGGCCTAAGTTTTCTTTACTCGTACAACGTCCAAGATTATAACCCCTCGAAAACGCTGACGCTGACGAAAGTTTTCCCTCTTACACCTGCGTCAATTATAACTATGAAAAGCCTTAAAAATATTTTGAGGCTTTTTCACTCCTCGAACGGTTAGCGATAAAGTTTCAAATAAGTCCGTTATAAGACACCATTCGTAGAACTTCACTACATTAGCCTCTCGTTCATCGCCTATTACAAACTCAATAAAAGTGTTGCTCATAGGTCATTGCACCCTACTTCCTAGCATACCTAGTTTCATGTTTAAGATTCTCTGCAGAGGCCTAACTCACTTGGCCTATAGTGTTTTACAGTGTCGTATCAGGCTGCCTACGCATTCATACAAACTCTCGGCCTAACCGAATAGGCTCTGTGAAGTGTCTCTAATACCACCTATCGAACCCGTATTTTTATGTAACGTTGAAATAAAACCGCGTGTTGGCTTTGTAATGTTTATTACGTACCATATTTGATCAGCTTCGAATAAATACTCCAGTTAAGTTACTCAAAAATTATTTTCTACAACAGGGTTCAGCGACTTAAGCGAGACTCTTTCTAATATAGGCCTATTAATTAGTACAATAACAAGACTGTGAGGATTAATAATTTTGAAAGGAGCGGCGCACAACTACGACTTATCTATATGAAATATGATTATTAATTTACAATTCTTAAAAGTTTGACCATTATTATTATTATTAAATACAGGGTGTCCGGGCTTAACTAGCAATAAAATACATTTATAATGTTTTGTTTTATTGCCATTTAAGCCCGGACACCCTGTATATGTTGATTTTTTTTTAAATATACCGGAATATATAAAATAATCTTTTCTTGAAAACTAAAATGCTAAGCAATTTTCATATCTAAAGTTTGGAGACACTTTATGAAGACCAATGAAAAGAGGAAAAAAAGAATAATCGTACAGAGGAAAAGTTGCTACGAAAAGGGGAAATAAGATGGTAAAAAGAGAGAAGCAAGACGAAGAGAGAATACAAAAAATGGAGCGCAAGATTTAAAAAAAGAAAAAAAAGAACACAACACTAATTCCAATTTCAAAAAGAACAAATAACAATAATTATGTTAATTCTTAAAAGTTTTTAACCACCATAACTTATCTTTCTGAATTAAATTAAAATTTTCTTTTGGTCAGATAATTTAAAATTTAATTAAATGTGAATCACAAGTCCTCAAATTTCTTTGAAGGAGTTTAAAGTCATAGGGATGTTTCTTAGAGGGGAAATAAGTCCTCTGCTTTTGTCATTTGAAATCCACTTCAAGAGAGTTTGCAAATGGAAGAGAAAAACTCGGCAAAAGACGCTGTTATATTTATTAAAATTTAGTTATCTTCTTGGATGAGAGCGCCATTAAAAGCAAAGTTCTGTATGGTACATGAAAATAAATAAATAAATACATATATAGGGCCTATATATATATATATATATAATATTTTATTTTTTTTTAAGTTCAGGAAGAACCGATTCGCCCCTATTTAGAAGGGCATATCTCGGCGGAAAAACAAAGAAAAAGTGAGAGGAAAGACAGAAGAAAAAGAAAGGGTGGAGGGGACAGTCGAAGTGGAAAAAGACCAAGGATGACAAAGACTGCAGGGTCGAGCCCCATCATCCTTGAGTGCTAGGGCCGGGAGGATGCACGTGAAACCTCCAGGAACAAGCACGTACAAACGAGCACAAAGAGCACTCAAGAGAACGAGCTTAGAACCCCCTTGCGGGGTGGGCCTATATATATATAGTGATGCAACGTGTCATGACAAGTTGCAAAATTGACATGTCAAGTTGACAAGTTGCAACTTGTCAATGACAAGTTTGACAGGTTGAAATTGGACGGTAATGCTAATAAAAACACTAATTACAAGCTGTTTTTTATTAATCCAATCATGATACATGACTATATCGTGCACTAATCATATATCCAGAAGGAAAATGTGATGCAGAATAAATTTTTTAAACAATTTTTATGTGAAATCATTCAAATCAAGTGCTGTAGGGCCCGTAGATAACTTATATTAATTACTATTTAGTCATCATTTCATTTTCATCATTTAAATGACCCTCATCTCCTTCAGGATCATCATCATCTACATAATCTACATGATCATCAAACTCCAACTATTTTGTACCGTGGGTGTAAGGGGAGCATTCTCATTTTCAGATGGCAATTGTTGGTCTCTTAAAAATGTTTGGAGATTATGTTTCACATAAGTTAACTTCATAGCACGATCCACTACCAGCCTGTTTCGTTTGATGGTGTGAGTCGTGCCAAATGAAGAGAATGTCCTCTCTGTAGCTGCCGATGTTGCTGGAAGTTGCAGTATGCAATGCCAATCTTAGCTAAAGAACTAGAGCTGCATACTCCTGCCCACCAAATCCAACCCTCGCAGTTGGCAACAGCATCCCATACAAACTTTCTACCAAACAGGTGCACTTGTCCAAGCTTATATTGAGCCAACTCTGCTATAACTTTACCATTATTTATTTGAAGGTGTTTGGCGAGATCATTGATGACTTCCATTGCATCAATTTCTTCTGATGTCTCCAAAGACATGCCTTTGTATTTAGGGTCCAGGAGATTTTCAGCATAGTGAATCGGCCGCAAAGAGAATGACTTTCGATGCTCGACATAATCTTTCACTTTTATTTCTTCACCTTTAAGAAATGGAGAATTTACAAGCAATTCGTTTGTCTTTTCTTTAATCTCCTGAAATGCTGCAGGAACGTGACTAAGCATGGGAATGTCTCCTTCTAGCTTGGTTATCCATTTAGCAATGGTCTGCAGAATTTCTGACAACTTCTGTACTCGTACCCAAAAAAATATCATCATCCATTATCATTTTTTTTACAGCTGCTGGTATAATATCACGTGCATTCTCATCAACGGCTAACCTTTGAAGTCCAAATTGTGCTTTGAACACACTTTTTAAGAATCGCAACGAAGAATTCCACCTTGTTTGAACTGGCAATACAGTGCAAGTAAAATATGGCTTCTATTTGTTGCGTTAACAATATTCTTTGCTGAGTCAAGAATAGTTTGAGCTGTTTTCAACTTTAGTATATCACCCGCCAAGAGATTGAGGCAGTGGGCAGCGCAACCATAACAATGGATATGGCTGTATGTCTCTTTGCCCTTGAGAAGTTCCCACATGGCGACCATATTTTTGGCATTGTCAGATACTAATCCCACAAATTTATGTGATCCAATTTCATCAAGAACATCTCCAACCAAATCACACATATTTTGAGCAGTGTGCCTCTCAGTTCCTGTAGCCACAGATTTGTAAAAAATTGGTGCGGTTGTTGTCACTACAAGATTTACCACTGCTTCATTTCGTACGCTGGTCCATCCATCCAACTGAACACCTAGAACTGAAGCATCTGAAATTTTATCTTCAACGATAGATTTAACTCTAATGTATTCATTCTCTAGAAGTCGATTCGAAAGTGCATGACGCAAAGGTACTTGGAAACTTGGTCTCAAATGTAGAAGAGCTTTCTTCCAGTGGTGATTATCAAACAGGTTGAGGGGACACGTTGAAGAATAAATTGCACGGGCCAGCAGCTCCTCTCCTTTAGCCTGCAGTTGGGAAAAATGAAATAAAACATTAAAATTCTCATTTTCTTGAGATAAGCAGTATAAAGATACTCCTAGCAGTAGATAAAAATTCAGCAGTACTTGAATATTATTTGATGGACCTCAATATTATATTTCTCAGAGGTGAAGCTAATTTGAATGAAGCCAATGTTAAATATAATATAATATAATATAATTAAATATAATATAAATATAAATATCGTATCACTGAATAAGACTCTCGAGCTTAAGACTCATGATTAAGGTAAATGCCATGCGTAAATTACAGTTTCCCTAAAAAAATTAAAGCTGGTTCAGGCTGATAACATGTGGAAAGTCATAAAAAATGAAGGGGTACACAGAAACAACAGACATTGTTTTCTAACTATCTTTTCAGTTGCCAATTGGCTTTAAATTCCATCGGCTGAAAGGTTGCCTATCTAAAGGGATTTACATTACAAATAGGTCCTATTAAGAGATGGGAATTTTAATGCCCAATTTACCAGACTACCAGCAGTATAAAGATAATGTTTAATCATGGAAAGCAGTGCACTTACTTGGCTATCATTGCTGCAAGAGTCCATGAAGCGGTACATATTGTAACTTTTCCCAGACAAACTGCTTGAAGGACGGGTACCACTGCTTCCAGGTGTATGTTAAAAGTTACATTATGGAATCATTATCAATCAAAGGAAATGAAAGGATGATTAATGTCATTATTCCACAATTTAATGGATAAATTATGAACAATTTAAAACTTTGACTAACTTAAAACCCACACTGCTACACAAGTGTTTTGTTAAGTTTTATTTCTTGGGCGTAGCATAAAATGGCATATTAAATAAGGACTTTATGTGACATGTTTCAATATTTTGTAATGAACATTTTTTAGACAAATTTCTCATTAGAATTTAGAAATCATGAGCTTCCACAATATTAAAAAAACTTACCTAAACTTGGACTTTGTACAAAGTCAATATTTATTGGGCTTCTGTCACATGTTGACTGTGAGGATTTACCTGCAGGAGTTGGTGTAGCAGGTGCTGATTGCGCTATGTTACCTATGTAGATAAGACAGAATTTTTTAAAACATGGTTATGAAGAGCTTATGATGATTTTAATTGATTACCATTTACCTCCGTACCCGAAACAAAGGATTATAAATTTTAAAAATATATTTAAGATCAAAACATTAAGTTTGGTACGGTAATACTGAATACAGCATACTGAATGCATATACAGTATTGGCAGTGCTTTAACCTGAAGGTTTTTAGGAGTAAATGATAGATTAGATTAAGATTATTTAGATTATTATTTATTATAGGCTAGAATATGTATCTACTTGCTGAAATAACAACTGAACAACTGAAATAAAAAGGTTTCTCTATAGAAAAAAATGTAGAAAAGATTGTGTTGCTTATGAATGAAAGTTGGCAAAACTAATTGTTTAAACAACTGAAATAAAAAGGTTTTTCTATAGAAATTTTTTTAGAAAAAATTGTGTTCCTCATGAATAAAAGTGCAGCTTAGCTAGCTACCTAATTTAATGGGGAGCGGCATTTTATAGGTATTGTTTAACTATTTTTGTTTAAACCTTAGTCACCAAACCTTGGTAAACCAATGACTTGTCTGAAGAATTTACCTGATGTCAGTGAATCAATTGATGAATGAGATGCTCCAACCGATCCTGGGTCTTTTCTTCTCTTTAATTCTTGGGGTGTTTTGAAACATTGGTCAATGTGTTTCACCATTCGAGTAGCATGATAAATGGTCCTCCATGAGCAAAATCGACATATTGTAACTTTGCCTTTGAGATTTCCCTTTTCAGAAGCAGTAGGCGTGCGAAAGTATTTTTCGAGTTTAATTTTTGGATTTACCATTATTAATTCAATTAACTTCAATATGTAAGTTGTAACTGTACAGCCTCAAAGGTCTAAATCGCAATGAATATAAAAAAATATGACTAGCTTCTGAGTGAAGAAGGAAAAAATAATTTATTTAAGATATTAAGAAGCATCCTATATGCCTAATTATAAATATTTCTTTTCATATAGTCACTGAGTTCATCTATATTGACTATATTGATTGACTATATAGCCTAGGCTATAATATTATATAGGCCTATATCTCTGTATTATACTATATATAATATATATATATATATATACATATATATATATACAGGGTGTGTATATATATATATATATATATATAAGGCGTGTCCATAAATTATTCACCCCATTATAAGCCTTAATAAATTCGTTATTATAGGAGCTATCTTAAAACGGTTTGCGGCAATTAATAACATAACTCAAGAAATTTTTGTTTTAATTCAGTAAACCTCCACGTGAGCCCCATTGGTAGCAGAACATCAAGGCGATAGATGATTTCGTTCCAAACATTAAGAAGCATGTCTTGCGTGGAAGCTAATGTCTCTTCAATTCGGTGTCTTAATTCTGTGATGTTATTAACCTTCTTTGCATACACTCTGTCCTTTGTGTAGCCCCATAAAAAGAAATCCAGAGGCATAATATCCGGGGAACGAGGAGGCCATGGAAGAGGGCAATCTCGCCCGATCCAACGAGACGGGAACTTTTCATTGAGGAACCTCCGCACTTCTAATCCCCAGTGTGGCGGTGCCCCATCTTGCTGAAAGAACACACGGGGCTGCATATCCTCAAGCTGAGGTGCAGCATACCATTCAAGCATATCTAGGTAATTTGTAGCCTTCACAGTGTTCTCATGGAAGAAAAATGGTCCAATCACACGGTTATGGGAGAGAGCACACCAAACGTTTATCTTGGGACTGTTGCGTTCGTGTTCAATAAATTCATGCGGATTTTCTGATCCCCATATACAACAATTGTGTCTGTTGACTTTACCAGACAGACGGAATGTCGCTTCATCACTGAAAACGACATTGTTCAAAAAATGGAGATTTGGTTTCCCACATCCACAGCACACACATTGCTTTCTCCTTCACTGTCGCCATTGTGCCCTTAGTGGATGTTCTGCGAAATAAAGAAAACAATTTCTTGAGTTGTGTTATTAATTGCCGCAAACCGTTTTAAGATAGCTCCTATAATAACGAATTTATTATGGCTTATAATGGGGTGAATAATTTATGGACACCCTATATATATATATATCATCACTATCTATATATATATATGTGTGTGTGTGTGTGTACAGAGAGAGAGAGAGAGAGAGAGAGAGAGAGAGAGTGTTTCACATATAAAAAAGCTGAAACATAAAAAGAGAACAACTAATTTTGATTCAACAGTTGCGTGCTGACGCCATCTTGAACCAAATATTTTTAGGATTTGTGTAACCACAACTGCGGTCTTCTCTCTCTCTCTCTCTCTCTCTCTCTCTTTCAGACGAAAGCATTTTTCCCTCATTCTGTGCTTATAATTAGCTGCCAAAAAGATACTTTTCTTTTCCACTATTGAACTTAATTTTAGGTAGGATTTCAAGGCAGCACAATTCGAGGAAAATACAGGGTGTCCCAGAATTAACTATCTATTTCAATGAAATCGGACACATTTTTTAAAAACACACTTTTATTTATGTTTATCATGTTTAATATGTGTTAAAAATGTATAAATTTCTAAATTTTTTTCATAATTTTATTTTCATAATTTTTCGTAGTTTTTCATAGTTTTATTTTCATTCTCTTTCAGAACCCTATTAATAATGAATACACAAGAACGCATCTTTGTTGTAACATCCCGTATCAAAGGAATGCAATGTAATGAAATCAGGGAAAAATTTACAAGAAGATTCCACAGAACCGGTCCTACAGACAAAGCGATTCGTGAAATTGTGAACAAATTTAAAAGAACTGGATCCGTACACGACGAGGTGGGAAGAGGACGCCCAAGGACAGCACGTAACAGTACCGAACAGGTACGACAATTGTTTGAGGATGAACCAACAACTTCGGTTAGGGAGGCCGGTCGAAGACTCAACATATCCAAGACAACAGTTCATAGAATCTTGCGTTCGACACTGATGAAAATGGCTTATCACATTCAAGTACTGCATGCCCTAAATGAAGAGGATTATCCAAATCGAGCAGCAAGGTGTGCAGAAATTGTGGATCAAATCGAAAATGAAAGTTTATTGGATAACATCTTATTCAGTGATGAGGCGACTTTCCACACGTGTGGTAAAGTCAATCGACACAACTGTCGTTAACTCCAAAAGTTAAGGTGTGGCTTGGAATGACCAAATCCAAAATTTATGGCCCATTCTTCTTTGCGGTAGCAACTGTAACAGGTACCGTCTACCTTGATATGCTTCAGCAGTTTCTCGAACCACAGCTTCTTGATGATGGCATTCTTGATAATGTGTTTCAACAAGATGGAACACCATGTCATTATGCTCTAATTGTTCGAGAATACCTCAACAGACGCCTTCCGAATCGGTGGATTGGACGTGGAGGACCTCGACCTTGGCCTTCGCGTTCTCCGGATTTGACATCCCTGGATTTCTTTGCATGGGGTTTCATAAAAACAAAGGTTTATCGCCAAAAGATCAATAGTTTAGCTGAACTTAAAGAACGCATCCAGTTGGCAGTGCGGGAGATAACACCTGAAATGCTTCAAAATGTGTTTCGCAGCGCTGAGGATAGATTTGAAATTTGCAGAGATACAGACGGTGCACATGTTGAAACTTCTCAATAAAGTTTTGACTTATGATTTATAAATCTATTTGTTTTTGTATCATAATTTAGTAATAAGCACAAAATTGTGTTTTTATTAAACTTGTCCGATTTCATTGAAATAGATAGTTAATTCTGGGACACCCTGTATATACAGGGCTCGAACTGAGGGGGGTATGGCATCCCTCTTGTAAACTCAAAATCAAATGACCCTCCCCCTTGTTATCTAAATAAAATACTCTTTAAAAACAATCTAATTCGGACGAAAGCACAGAAAGTAAAATAAAATATCTCAGTATTACTTTTTTGGTTTATTGAAAGACTAATATATTTATAGGTTTTCATGTCATAATTTACTTTCATGAAAAAATATGGAAATCACGAGAAAAAACGTTTCACTGAACTGATGATTTTGCTGCGTATCTTTCCCTGAAAGGTCACCAGAATGTAGCATTATACAGTTACATTTTTTAAAATTTTCAAGGGGAGCATGCCCCGGATCCTCCTACCCTACCCACCCTCACCACCATCCTTGTTGAAATTTACAATTCGATACTGTGCACAGAGAGAGAGAGAGAGAGAGAGAGAGAGAGAGAGAGAGAGATCACAGTTTTTTTTTACCCGTTTCGCAATAAACGTTCTTTGCAATAAAAATTAATTCTGTAATTAGAAGTTTTCTAATTCTTTTCAACAGTAAATTTAATTGTTGTGTTTCTTTCTTTGTTTAGTTTTATATATTGTGTTTTAAGTAAACAGTTTGCCTCTTCAGTATGATAATTCTGAATATTAACTGCGCAAATATAAGTTTTTTTTTAGTGTGTTAAATTACTCTAATAACACCTTTGACAAGCGGAAGCAGAAGGAGAGCTACAGTTCCCTAAAAAATCTTGTTGAATGAGGCTGATCCGTAAACTGATATGTCTGCATTTATTAAAGAACTGCCCAAAATCAGTTTTTTTTTACAGTAGATTTATAGTATAGAAAAACACTGTAGACACCAATCGAGCAGGGAAGTACTTCGGGGGGAGGGGGGTTCTGTACTCTCTGATTTTCTCTATACTCAATGTCACTCCAAAGGTGGATGTTGCGGATATGTAAACAACGATCTAACTTGTTCTCGTATTCCCGAACTCGAATCTTCCGAATCCTATACCCTCTGACTACGGCTTACACTCCAATCTCAAACTAAATACATCTGGGCTGTTTACTTTTCCCCTAATTCTACTGACTATCCAAAATTCTTTGACTACCTCACTTTCAAAGTGGAATACATTCTTTCCCGCTCTCCAATTGCTGAGATCTCGAGATCATCTGATACTACGTCAAGATTTCTCTTGAACATATTGACGAAGGAGCGAGAAACGACTTCAGGAGGAAGCTTATTCCAATAAATGACAATCTTGTACATGAAGAAGTTACCGCAACTACTCGTATTGTACAGTTTCGGTTCCAGTTTACAACCGTTACTTCTAGTGGGGTCCGTTAGGGCGGAGTGAAAAACTCATTTTTCGAATTTTCAAATTGGCGAGTGTGGAAAATGTGTGGAGTAGTGAGGAAATAAGCTGGTATAAATTTAAAATCATAACATTAATATCTTCAGGTGCCACAATGACCTTCAATATTGAAAAAAATTGAAAAAAGCAGATTTTAACCAATAATTACAGAAGAGTCCACGATGCACAATAGACAAGAATTTATTCACACTTGTATAAAAATAGCTCAGTCAACCTTTAAAAAAAGTTTATATTCTCTAAAAACAGTTTTCTATAGTCAGCTCACTCAGCTGTCACGTGAGTACCTCGGTTCAATGTAGCTGTCGCTCTCGTAGCAGGTGGGTGTTCTGTTGTTGGCGTTACTCAGATAGTCTAAACTATATTTCTTATATATTTTGCATTTCTGTATTGTGTTGCCCTAAGTTTGCCATGTACTATTAACTGAAATTAACGTATAATTGATATTAGCTCTTTCTTTTTCAGATTTGTATACTTTCAAAATGTCTCGAGTTTGTGCAAAATCAACCAGGGCCTCAACTGAGTGCCCCATGTTTGGTATGGGGGAAGATTTGTGGCACAGGAATCTTCCTACATACGAAGGAGTTTTTAAATATTACTTGTTTGTAAGAAACGATTTGAAACAGAATACTAATAAAGATCCTTCAATATCTCAAATATTAGAACAAGTTGTTGATAAATTGAAAACAATTTGGGAAAGTGCTTCCGTCCCAATTCTGTCAGACAGGCGAATTGAAACAATGTTCAGAAGCTACCACGAAAAGTATCGTGTCATTATGAAGCCATACCAAAGCAGAAAAAATTCTGAAGCTTACAAAGCAAAGATTGATATGTTCAAAAAAGAAGCACACACGAAACTTTTTGACATTGCAGCGTGCAAGTGCAAATTACTAACACAATGTTCTTGTCCCAAAGAAAAAACGGTTCCAAAGGAAGAAGTGACGTTCCTCTTAGATCAAAGGAGTGAAAGAAAACTGTTTATTGATAGAGTAGATATTACACTCTCAAAGAAAAAAGCATCTACGTTGCTAAGAAAGCAAAAAGAAGCTGTGAGGCTCACCAAAGAATCTTCACAGGAAAAATTGCAGGATACAAATGTTGAATTATCATCATCGACATCAAAGAGTGAAAGTGAATCTGGCGAAATATCAGACGATACATTTCCAGAGCCAGTTAGCTCGAAGAGAAAGCTCGAACAACCTGAAGAACAATTATTCAAGAAAAGGAAAACTACAAATCTACCTTCAGTGGCTACTGCTTGTGACAGGACTGCAGTTTCAGATCGAGCTGCAGCATTCATTGTTAGTGCAGTATTGCAAGATATTGGAGAAGTTTCTATTGACAATACATCTGAAGTAGTGGATAGGAGTAAAATCAGAAGAGAAAGACAAAAGAAGAGATCAGAAATTATGAAAGATCAAAATCAGGTCCCAATCAGAGGAATCTATTTTGATGGTCGAAAAGATTCTACACTCTTCCAAGAAAAAAAAGAGTCCAAAGTATATCAGAAGAAGGTAACAGAAGAACATATCACTTTAGTGAGAGAACCTGGTTCAGATTATTTGGGCCATTATTCTGTGAATTCTGGATCAGCTGAAGAAATATGTAAATTGAATGTTTGAGTATATTGGAAATAATGACATGAACCTGGAAAACCTTGTTGCCATTGGATGCGATGGTGCAGCAGTCAACACTGGAGAAAAGGGAGGCGTTATAAGGCTAATAGAATTGAAGCTGAAGAAGCCAGTTCAACATTTAGTGTGCCAGCTCCATGCCAATGAATTGCCATTACGCCATTTAGTTGCAAAGCTGGATGGAAAAACATCTGGCCCCCGCGGATTCACCGGTCCTATTGGCAGGGAATTAGAGAACTGTGAGAGTCTTCCTATTGTCGAGTTTGAAAGGATTGATGCTGAGGAACCAACTGTAGACTGTGAAGATCTTAGCACCGACCAAAAATATCTAATTGATATTCATCAGGCCATAACAAAGGGATATTGCTCTCCAGATCTTGCTCATCGTAGTCCAGGCAAAATGGCACATTCACGATGGCTGACTACAGCAAATCGTTTGCTTCGTCTATACGTTTCAACTGTAAGTCCATCTGAGAACCTCATGAACATTGCTTCTTTTATAATGAAGGTCTACATCCCAATGTGGTTTTCTATTAAGCAAAGTACGTCTTTTGTCAATGGCTCAAAACATGTTTTCAAAACTATTGAACTAACAAGAACACTGAATGACGAAGTAAAGAATATTGTAAACCCTGTCATACAAAGAAATGCATTTTTTGCAAATCCAGAAAATATTCTAGCATCAATGATTCATGATGACCGCAGCGCCATAAGAGAATTAGCGTGGAGGCGAATAAAGAAAGCAAGGCAAAAAACAAGGAAAAAGTTGTGAGGCGTTTCACAGTACCTGTTATTCAATTTGAAGCTACTGATTATACTGATTTAATTAATTGGCAAAAATGCATTGTCACTGAACCACCTGTGACAAGACACCTGACAGAAAATGAGATTGAAGAATTCATAGAAAACAAGAGTACCCCTCCATTCGAGAAATTCCCTTGTCATACACAAGTAGTAGAAAGAATGGTAAAATTAGTGACTGAAGCATCATCAAAAGTATTTGGATTGAACGCGCGAGATGGCTTCATAAGATCAACACTTCAGTCACGTAAAAAAATGCTATCATTCGAAAGTAAAGCTGAATATAAAGTTTAAATAAAACGTCAATAGAAAAAAACATGCGCAAGGATGGGTGGTTGGGAGGGCATGGGTGGAGCTCGACACGCAGCCACCTCCTCGTGGTGAGTTCTGGATTATTTAGATCATTAATCAAAAGAACATTGATCTAAATAAACTAAGAGCTGCGTAATTCAGTAACTATTTTGGTAATTGGAACACTTAATATATAATAATAACAAGTAAGTTTCAGTTATTGTACTAATGCAGATTATAAGAAAATCATTATATTTCACTTTTTTCGACGTCTTTGTGGCACCTGAAGATATAATTTCGCAGGACTAATATTTATGCACAGTCATTATCTACAGCACCCACATATTTTCCGCACTAGCCATATATGAATTTCGAAAGAAAGTTTAAAAACCTCATTTTCGATCCGCCCTAGGGTCCGTGTTAATTGTAAAAAGTTTAGAATAGGCAACGTTAAAAATCTGGGTGACTTCGCCTCTGAGCCGAAGCTTTTTGAAGGAATACAAACTAAGGTCAACGAGTGTACGATCGCATGATCTGCGACCGACGGCCGGGATTAGTTTCGTCGCTCTGGCTTGAACATTTTCAAGCCTTTGTATATCTTTTCTCAAAGATAGGGACCAGAACTGCAAAGTTTATTCGAGGTGGGCCTAACCAACCTGTTGCAGAGAGGAAGAACATCTTTACTTCGGTACGAGAACTGCCTCTTCATATAATCGTGCACCTTTCGGCATTTCTTTTCAACTTCGACACAGTGTTTGGAAAACGTGAGATCGCTGTTTATAAAAAACCCGAAGTCCTTTTCCAAGTTGGTCGTTGCAAGTTCCTCCCCGTGCAGTGAATAGTTTGCAGATCGCTTTGCATTTGTCCACGTTAAACAGCATTTGCCAAGTGGTCCAGCAATTCGGGAACCGATGAAGGTCATTTTGAATTTTCACGTCTTCCGTACTGCCCACACAGTAGCCTAACTTGGTGTCGTTCGTCAGTGGGCTTAGATATTGTGTTTAATATACCAATATCTATATCGTTTATGTAAATAATAAATAAAAGTGATCCGAGTACCGACCCCTGTGGGATGTCACTTCTACAGATCTACAGAAGCTAAGGCTAACAAAGACCCTAAGATCCACTCTAAAGTTAGCCTGAGAGAAAGGAAAGAGGAGGGGGATAAAAGAGGAGAATAAGGGGTTAATTAAGTAGCAAAACCTATCATTCGTGGGTTAACATTCACTCAGAAATTAAAGAAAGAAAGGCTCACCATCATCATCCGCCGGCCACTGCCGACAAGTCGGAAAAATAGTGGAAGAGAATAGGAGATGGGAGAAAGATGAAAAGAAGTAAAATAAGAACGCTTACAAACCATGCAAACACAGTCTTAGCTCACTGTCATACCATGCAAACTACAGACATGCAAGTAAAGAGAGTTACAGACATGCAAGTAAAGAGGGGATAAGAAAAAAAAAAGTAGGTAGAGTATAACAAAAAGTGGGCTAGTTTACGCTACGAGCTACAGCTACGTTCGTGTTAGTCTAATTTTTTTTTTAATAATTTTATTGCTGGCATCACACGCTGGCATGTCACAAGCTGGCATTAATCGTCAACAGACTCCTCCTCGACCACCACCCACAGAGCTCCTGTTGCTAATTGTTTTTTTATTTTAAACAACGTTAATATTTTTAAAATGCCTATCTAAACGGTTCTTAAACATATTAACGCTGGTAGAGTTAACGACTGACGCGGGAAGATTATTCCATTTATCAATTACTTTAAACGTAAAGAAGTTTTTAGCGATATTAGTAATGAAACGTCTGCCACTCAACTTAAATCCGTTATTACGAGTATTGTTATTATCGAAAGTGAACAGTTTGTCAAAATTTACGTTATCGATTTTATTAACGATTTTGAAAACTTCAATAAACTCCCCCCTTAATCTCCTAGTTTCGAGTGAATGCAAGTCTAACTCTTTAATCCTATCTTCATAAGGCTTGTTGCGCAATGACGGAATTAGTTTCGTGGCGCGACGTTGAACCCTTTCTAACCTATCAATATCCTCACGCAAATACGGGCACCAAAACTGAACGGCATATTCTAAATGAGGCCTGACTAGGAACTTGTAAAGGGGCAATATAATATTTTTCGATTTAAATTCGAAATTACGCGCTATGAAGCCTAACATCCTATTAGCTTTTGCGCAAGACTCCAGGCACTGATTCCTAACTTTTAAATCCTTAGATACGCGTACGCCTAAATCTACTTCCTCGTCAACGCTCGCTAACTCTCTATCATCCATCGTGTACGTGTAATTATTGTTACGAGAACCTTTATGCAAGACTTTACATTTGTCCACGTTAAATTGCATCTGCCACTTATCCGTCCACTCCATAATCCTATTTACATCGTCTTGGAGCCTATTTCTATCGTCCTCGTTAACAACCTTGCAACCTATTTTAGTATCATCCGCGAATTTTGACACGTTACTAGTCAATCCTACATCTATGTCGTTAATATAGATTACGAATAGCAATGGGCCTAACACTGAACCTTGTGGGACACCGCTACCTACATCCAACCACCCCTATTCACTACCACTAACAACGACCCTCTGTCTCCTAGCACGAAGCCATTCCTCTAACCAGTTAGCAACCTGACGGCGTATACCGTGCGCTTTAACTTTCGCAATTAATCTTCTATGCGGAACTGTATCGAACGCTTTTTAAAATCTAAATAAATAACGTTAGCCGCTCTATGCCTATCGTATTCGCGCACTATTTCGTTATAAAATTCTAAGAAATTAGTTAAACAAGATTTGTGGCGTCGAAACCCATGCTGACTACTATTAATCAAATCTCGACTTTCTAAGTGATCGATGATACGATCCCTAACTACGGATTCCAAAAGTTTACCGACAATTGACTTTAAGCTAATGGGCCAATAATTGCTAGCTACTGTGCAGTCGCCTTTTTTAAAAATGGGCGTGACGTTAGCTAATTTGAAGTCTTCAGGAATGATCCCCGTTTCAAGTGACTGATTAAAAATCTTCGTTAAGGGGCCTACGATAACGTCTTTCAAATCTTTCAGATGTCTAGGATAAAACGCGTCAGGGCCTGGAGCCTTGCTAACTTTTGGCCTATCGATATAATTCGCAATCTCACCCTCGTAAACAGTTATTTCATCCAAAATAGTCTCGCTGCCAAATGGAACGATATCGTCCACATCGGGGACATTATTGACGTCTTCTACGGTAAAAACTGTCGCAAAAAAGTTATTAAAAATACCCGCCATCGCCTGAGCGTCAGAAGCCAAAGCGCTATTAGTGTCCACAAGAGGGCCTACATTATCTTTTATCGGCTTACGATTATTGACGTATTCAATAAACTTTTTTGGATTATGTTTACTATACGCAGCTATAAGTATCTCTAAATTACGCTTAGCATTCCTAACTGATCTTTTAACCTGGCGTCTAAGCTCGATATATCTATTAAAGTTAGCTGCTGTCCCATTGCGCTTATTAAGTCTATACCCTCTGTTACGCTCATTTAGGAACTCGCCTATTTCCCTAGTTCACCACTTGGGCCTACCATGATTTCTAGCGCGCTTGGGCCTACGAGGAATAAACTCCCTTTCAATATTCATAAAACTTTCTTTAAACGCCTCCCAATGAAAATTTGTGTCATTACCCATTTATAATTTATAACAGTCCACTACTTTCATCCTATCTGCAAAGCCATCAAAATTGGCCCTACGAAAATCAGGGACTTCTATTATGTTACTATCTTAGTGTTTTCTATCAATAACTTAAACCTAAGAATTTGATGATCGGTAAGCATCTGTCGTAAAAAATTATCTTCAATGAACTCAATCAATCTTAAACCCTTCTCATTACCAGTAAAAGTCTCGTAATTATTATTGGGGCAGTTAAAGTCTCCGACAATTATACTATTCCGATTATCAATAAAGTTACCAAGAAGTGAGTAAAATCTAGTATCGGTATCGAGGGGTTGAACGGGAGGTCTATAAACAACAACATAATTAAAACTAATACTACGCGCCCTAACTTCAACGCATTAATTGCTTCCGGAAAATGTGTCTCAACCTTGATAGCCCAAAGGGAATTACGAATTTACAGCAAAACGCCGCCACCATTCCTATGCAACCTATCATTAGTAAAGAGTTTAAAACCCAGTATATCAAATTAACCCAACAAGTCCCGAGTCACGGCGTTTAACCGCGTTTCAGTGAGAGCAACTATATCGTAGTTGCCGGAATAAATCATCGCCTTACATTCGTTTAATTTATTTCTAATACTACGCGCGTTACAATAAAAGACGTTTAAGTTATTTTTTATCACGAGCCAGCGTTTTAAACTATTTTGACGTCGGGCCCGCGTTCCCCGGACACACAACGTTTAAAGAAGGCTTCGACCTATACAGCTTTCGTACGTTTTCGTCAATTAACCTACTGAAATGAGAATTACCCAAATGAAACTCAATTCAACTTAGGCTTTAATCTACTAAAACTTCTACTGACATCTACTGAATAACTGCAAAATAACAAACAAAATTACTTAGTACCATTATACTAAACAGAGTCAACTATATGAATTGCTTTAAGATCAAGTTTAACGATAGTTAACTTAGAAAGTTAACTTAGTAATTTAAGGCAAAGATAAGCTACTAATTTATATACACCTCTTTAAATTACAATACGTACCGAGAAGACAACTATTATTAAAGGTTGCTTTTATCCAAGACCATTATCCATGATTGACTCTGATATATTATTTATGTTTTCATTATCATCTTTTATCAATCTTTACATTATAAAGTATTTTATGGAATACCTATACCTGGAGAAAATATAATACTATAGTAACATATAAGGTACACAAAATAATAATGCTAATACAAAAATTATAACATTCTTCCTCCCTAAAAAAAAAGAAACTAAATTTAAATTTTAAAATTACATAATTAAGAAATTCAATTTTCTTGAGAATAGCCGTAGCGTTCCACAGGCCTTCTTATTCGCGTCGAGCGCCGAGGTACAGGCTCAGGAGAGGGCTCTTGATTTTGAATAGTGCCTTCATTGGATTGCACGGGCGGTTCGATAACAGGGTCCTGGTTCTGCATCGTGTCGTCTTGAGGAGCACGTACATTTTCAGTCTGTGGATCAGATCTCGTCTCGACACTATTAGGGGCGTCTCCAACGGCTGCCAAGTCTCTAATTGCGACGGTATCTTCTCGTCCGCTTGGATAACGAATGTGGGCATATTGCGGGTTTGATTCCAACAGTTCGACCTCCTGCACTAAGGGTTCGTCCTTATTTCTCACGTGACGTCTTAAGAAGACTTTACCCGGCGAAGTAAGCCAAGTAGGCATGCTCATCCAGTGGCTGTTTTTCGTGGAAATGCAAACAACCGTTCATGAGGAGTGGAGTTTGTTGAGGTGCATAATAGTGATCGTACCGAATGAAGAGCGTCTGGCAATGCTAATTCCCAAGCTTGATTAGGTAAACATTTTGATTCCAAGGCCAAAGTCACCGTCTTCCAAACGATTCCAACATAACGCTCACACTGTCCATTTCCCGTAGGGTGATAAGGAGTGGAGCGGCTAGTAGGGACACCCCTTTTATGCAAGAATGACTTAAGTTCTGAAGACATAAAAGAGGTGCCTCTATCAGAGTGCACGTAACCAGGTAAGCCGAAGATAGAAAAGAGAGTGGTAAAACACGAAATTACTGTAGACGACGAAATATCCTTGCAGGGGAAGGCAAAGGGAAAGCGAGAGTATTCGTCGACCACTATTAAAAGATATTTATTACTAGAAGAAGATGGCAAAGGGCCTTTAAAGTCAATGCTTATGAGGTCGAATGGACGCATGGAACGAATAAGCTCTTGTTGCGTAGGTCGGTAAAATTGCAGTTTCAGTCTTTGGCAGATATGGCACCCAGAAACAATGCGCTTTACATCATCTACGGAATATGGAAGGTTTCGAACGCGAATATAAATGCATCATGCGAGTAACCCCTGGATGACAGAGAGACTTATGAAGTTCTATTAGGTCATTTTGGGACGCCGCAGAACAAAATTCTCGAGACAAGGCGTCGGCGGCAGCATTAAGGGCTCGAGGCGGTGTACTACTTCGTAAGAATACGGCATTAGCTCAAGCCTCCATCTAGCTATCTTTTCGTTTTTAATTTTGCTCTTGTGGCGCACATCAAACATGTAGGACACTGATTTTTGGTCAGTAATTAAGGTGAAGCGTTTTCCTATTAGAAAGTGGCGCCATTTTCTGACAGCTTCTACGATAGCGTACGCCTCCTTTTCCACGGCACAATGGCTCTTCTCGGCATGATTTAGTGACCTGGAAAAGAAGGCTACCGGTCTACCGTTTTGGTTGAGAGTGGCTCCAATTGCTGCTTCCGATGCGTCAGTTTCCACTGTGAATGGCTGGCTTTCATCCACTTTAGTTTAACGGAGTTAACAATAGCGGTCTTTAAATCGGCAATAGCGTTCACTGCTTCTTCGGAAAGAGGGAACTGGGCATCAATTAAAGGGCGTATTCTTTGAGAAAATCGAGGCACCCATCGAGAGTAATAAGCGAAAAGACCCGTCAAACGAGAAAGAGACTGTTTAGAATTTGGTATTGGCATTCTTTTAGCGGAGCGAGTCGAGACGGATCAGGGCGGAGCTCATTATGACTTATCTGGTATCCTAAAATACAAATAGAATTAGTTGAAAAAGTGCATTTCTCTTTATTTAAGGTCATCTTAAATTTTTCGGCAACTTCAAGAAATTTAGAGAGATTTTTATCGTGTTCCTCTTTTGTTCGGCCGCAAATCGTGACATCATCAAGATAAGCATATGTTCCTTCGAGCTCATTTTGGCGAATAAAGTTGTCCATGATTCTTTGGAAACAAGCTACGCCGTTCGTAAGCCCAAAACTTAAACGCTTAAATTGGAATAACCGGCCGCCCGCCTCGAAGGCAGTATAAGCCTTATCATCTGGATGCAAGGGAACACAATGATAGGCGCTTCGTAAATCTATCGTACTGAATATCTTGTAAGTAGAGATTTTATTAACTAGGTCATCTAAGTTTGGCAATGGATAGGCATCCAGATACGTGAATTTATTAATGGTTTCTGAATAGTCTACCACTAACCTCCTTTTTGCTTGATTGTTGACAACGTGAACTTGCGCACGCCACGGAGAGTCGCTCGGCTCGATGATATCTTCCTTCAGCATGCGATTGACTTCTGAACGAATGAATTCGGCGTCGGAAGCTTTAAACCTACGTGACTTCGTAATTACAGGACGACAATCGGGAGATAGGTTTGAGAACACTCGCGGTGGTTCAATAGCCAATGAGGCTAGAGAGCAGACTTCAAATCTGGCTGAGGTCCCCAAAGTTCATCTTTACAAAAGAATGTTTGCTAAGAAACGGTATTCCCAAATTATGTCAGTACAACAATCAGGTAGAACTAAGAATCTAATTTTCTTGTAGGCGCGTTGTTTTATTTGAATGTCTAATTCGCAACATTCGCTGATGGGGGACGTTAGGTTAACTGAAGCCATAGATATGGTGCCATTATAAGACAACCGGTAGACGAAGTCCGCGTACGACAGATCTTGAAATAAAGTTTTCTGAGCTGCCCGTATCTAAAAGAGCCTTTAAGTAAGTACCTTTAACGTGTAAGTCTACTATTGATTCTTTTAGAGTTGAAGGCACACAAGCTAATGTTGCAGACGGGATAGAGGCGCTAACTGGGTCTTTTGAGGACCTGCATACTTTTGAAAAATGGCCTTTCTTCTTACATTTGTAGCAAGTAACTTCACGGGCCGGGCACTGTGAGCGATCGTGGCGAACAGAATTGCCACAGTAATAGCACATTTGACGTTTGCGAGTGGCTGCTGCGCAAGAGTCCTGCTCTTCAGCTTTTTCTCCACTAGACGGGCCTGCTTCAGGATTTCGAGAACCCCCAACATGCGATTCGACCGAAGCTACTGGGCGGTTCTCGATTTGGGAAGCTGAATCGTAAGTTTGAGAGTCCTTCATCGCGATCTCTAGGGCACGCGCTTGATCCACGGCGGATGATAAGGTGAGCGTCTTGTTTTCGAGTAGTCTTGTTCGTATACGTGCTGAAGAAATTCCCGTTATGAAAGAATCTCGGATATATTCGTCCCTATAGGTATCGGCTGTAACGTTCTTGAAGTTACAATCAAGACTAAGTTTCTGAAGAGAACGGACGTATTCATCAATAGATTCCGTGGACACTTGTTTTCGCGTAGCGAGCTTATGTCGCGCAACGACCTCATTAGCTGGCTGAATAAAGGCGTTTTTAAGAGCGGTTAAGGCCTCGTCGTACGTAGAACTTTCTGAGATGATCTCGAAGTTTTCTGGGGAGACTGAATTTGCGAGAGTCCCAGAAACGAGTCGCTATCCCCTTCGAGTGACGCCTTATAACGCGTAAAAACGAACAGCCAATGTTTGAATGTGCGTGAAGCTTCAGGTGAAGTAGGTAGCACATCAATCGCTCTGGTCGAAGTCCACGTTCCATGATGACTGCGAGTATTTTAGTAGATTAAATTGAAATGAGAATTACCCAAATGAAACTCAATTCAACTTAGGCTTTAATCTACTAAAACTTCTACTGACATCTACTGAATAACTGCAAAATAACAAACAAAAAATTACTTAGTACCATTATACTAAACAGAGTCAACTATATGAATTGCTTTAAGATCAAGTTTAACGATAGTTAACTTAGAAAGTTAACTTAGTAATTTAAGGCAAAGATAAGCTACTAATTTATATACACCTCTTTAAATTACAATACGTACCGAGAAGACAACTATTATTAAAGGTTGCTTTTATCCAAGACCATTATCCATGATTGACTCTGATATATTATTTATGTTTTCATTATCATCTTTTATCAATCTTTACATTATAAAGTATTTTATGGAATACCTATACCTGGAGAAAATATAATACTATAGTAACATATAAGGTACACAAAATAATAATGCTTATACAAAAATTATAACACCTACCTAGCCTAGCTTTACCTATTTCATTAAAATGCACCCCCATCTTTTATAAAAAGGCTAGGATCACTTAATTCTGACCACAGCTTTACGAAGGGTACATTTTCCTGAGCACAAATCTCTTCTAATTTAGTATTAAAAAATATCGTGTTAAACGTACATAATCCTAAGACCCAAACCGTGCCTAGGGGTAATACGTAGAACTAAAGACCTATCTGACTTCGCCTTTAGGGACCTAATTAACCCCCTATATCTCTCCAAAAGGTCAGGCACTTTCGTATCGGGCCTATACGAGTCGTTGCCCCCTACCATCGTCACCAACATCGAGTGACGGGAGGCAACGTCAATCCTATCCACTTAGTCTGTAACTCTGTCAGTCCTGGTCCCTGGGAGACAGACCCTTCTCTTCTTGGTTGGGTGCCGTTCAACGAACTCTGTGTCCATATGCGCACAAAAGAGTCCCCAATTAAAATAGTTTCCCCCTCATTCGCGTCCCTTTCCAAATGGGCGAAAGGGTTCGAAACCTCGATAGGGGGGGGATTCCTATCACCTAACGTACGCGCCCTAGCTCCACCCTTAACTTCTCTAAATCCCTCCCCATCTACTAATCTCGGACCAACCTTAACCCCTTCCTCAACTCTATCCAACCTTCCCGATAAGCTACCTAAATTAGAAACTAGGTTACGCACCTCACCCTTCCAATTACTAACGTCTTCGACGTTAGTATTGTTCGACTTTCGTCAACCGTAGCCCTACCCCTGCCCTCATCAAGCGTTGCAAGTCTTTCCGTTACCTCACGTACACTGCGTTCTATGTCAACGATTTCCGCCCTTAAATCGCAAAAGAAACAAACTGATCTCTCGGTAATCGCCATAGGACCGCCGTTATAATCTTTAAAATCCGTATACCACCGGTTTATCCCACACCTAAAACACGACGCTTTCTGCGACGGCATCGCGCAAGTTAAATTAGTTTACAACCGTCACAAGTTTAAGTCAAGCCGGCACGCTATGAAAACTTCTAAATCGCTAAAAACCACTAATATTCAATTACTTAACTAAACAATGTGAATATAAACTCAAGTATATAAAATTCAAAACTTTCCAAAAGTAAAATTATCAGCAATATGCAAACGTAGAAGCAATATCAGAGAGCTCAGGAAATGCGTCCGTTCAGTACAGAGTCTGTTAGTGATGACCACCCTGAGGCCTCACCACTTATTAACACCGTCTATTCCTTATCGCTGAGCGAGTGTTCAATCCACGCGGCCATGGTACCAGTTCTACCAAGTGCCTTTACTCTTGTCATAAGTCGCTAATGTGGCACTATGTCAAAAGCTTTTTGGAAGTCCAAATGTAGTACGTCCACTGCCCTGGAGCAATCGTATTAAAAAAACATGCTATGGAAGAATTCAAGCAGGCTAGTCAGGTAGGTCCTATGCCTACGAAAATCATGCTGGGAATCAGTTAAGAGGTTGTGCCATTCCAAATGATCGAACATTCTTGCAGCATTTATTGATTCCAAGAGCTTGCCTACAGCATACGTTAAGCTAATAGGCTATCTCATTTTTTTAAGATAGGAGTCACATTGGCCAACTTCCAATCCCTTGGAACCTTGCCCATCGCAAAGGACACGTTCAAGATATGAACAAGAAAGTCAGCGATGACCTCCTTTACCTCTATAAGGAATCGAGGCGTGAATTTTTTAGGGTCAGGGGATTTGAAGGTGCTCATTTTACCCAAAGCTAGAAATATTTCATCACGGAAACAAATGATACTATCTAAATTTGTACCGTCACCTTGAATGAGAATTGTAGTTGCAGGGATATACGAAGTTGCCTCGTTTGTAAAAACTGACACGAAAAATGTGTTCAGCACGGTTGCCATGTCAGTATTGTTATATTTTAGTTCCCCCGTCTCATCTTTAATAGGACTTATGCTATTTTTAACTGGCTTTATGCTGTTTACATGGCTGAGAAATTCTTCAGGATTTGATTTACAGACAGAAACAACCTGAAATTCTTCTGTACGTTTCGCTTTTCTTATCTGTGCCTTGACATGCTGCCGGAGGATTAGAGATTTCCCATTATTCCTACAGTCTTATTCTATTGTTTGTACGCTTTATTGCAGGCTGATATCGTTGTTGAACGACCTTGGGTCAGTAGAGGAGGTACTTGGGTGATTTTTGACAGCAACAAATGTGCTTTGTCTTTCCATGAACCAATCTTTAAATGCACACCAAATATCTTCTATATTGCTATTGTTTGCTAACACTAAATCGCTTAAGCTTTCTTTGAGGCCGTCAAAATCAACACCGCCAAAGTCTCTAGTTCCTGAGTGGATTTTAGTAATTTAGATACAGGGGTCGTAACATTAAAGCTGATTAGATTATGGTCGCTGTCACCTGAGGGCTAACCTACAGCCAGATTAGATATGAGGTTGTCTTCGATAGTTAATATCAAGTCTTATATGTTGTTCCCAGTTGTGGGTTCCCTCACCCACCGGGTTAGGAAGTGATCGTTTACGAATCTGAGGAGCTTGTTTCCCTCGACATCGGCACATTTAGATTCCCAGTTTATCCTACCACAATTAAAGTCCCTCATAATTAAAGTTAGTTCTCCTTTAAGTTCTACAAGGAGTTACAAGAAGTTACAAGGAAAAGAAATACCTCGGTCTAATTTCTTCTTGAACTGATCCACAGAGGAACTGTTGACAACTTCTGAAGGTAGGCTGTTCCACGTGTCACAGATCTTATGGTAAAGTAATTCCCACACACACTAGTGATAAATCTTTTCAAATCAAACTTCCAACCATTGTTGCGAGTCCAGTTATCGTTTAAACTAAACATGTTCTTAAAATCGACATCGTCGAACCCGTGTAAGAGCTTGAAAACCTCGATGAGTTGATCGCGCAGCCTCCGAGTTTCCAGCGAAAGTAAATTCAGGGCGTGTAAGCGTCGATTATAACCCATATGCCTAACAGAAGGGATTAACTTTGTGACCCTCACATGGACTCGCTCCAGTCTGTCAATATCTTTCCTGAGGGTGGGCGACCATAACTGCACAGCGTACTCCAGGTGCGGCCGAACCAGGGAATTGTACAGAGAGAGCACAACCTCCTTGTTCCGAAATCGAAATTGTCTCAGGATATAACCCAACAGCTTCTGAGCCTTCTTCTCCACCTCTATGCACTGTTTGGTAAACTTAAGGTCGCCGCTAGTTAGCACACTCAATCCTTTTCCAAATCAGTGGCCTCGATATTACTCCCCAATATGGAGTGTTCCGACTTGGGATTGGCGTAGTCAATGTGCATGACCTTGCATTTTCCCAAGTTAAACGGCATTTGCATTTTTCGGACCACTCTCCAATCCTACGTAGGTTCGCACGCAGTTGCTCCATTGCTTCGGGCTTCCCAACATTGGCTCCAAGCGCGGTGTCAACAGCGAATTTGGCGATCCTACTAACGATGCCAGCGTCGATATTATTTTTGTAAATGATAAACAACAGTGGCCCCAAAACGGAACCCTGAGGAACCTCCCTAGTGACCGAGGCCCAATCCGAGGTACACCTTTAATTACAACCCTCTGCCGCCTATTCTTCAACCAGTTTCCAATCCAGCTACCCACTTCCCCACTGATACCCAGCGCGCGGACTTTGGCCATTAACCAGCGGTGAGGTACCTTATCAAAGGCTTTCTGAAAGTTGAAATAAAGTATATCAATCGCCCTACTCTTATCGTACTCACTCCATATGACGTGCAAAAACTCGAGCAGGTTGGTAAGATACGACCTATGCCCCCGAAACCCATGTTGGGAGTCCCCAAGCAGCTTGTAGGAATCCAATGGCCAACGACCCTATTCGCTATTATCCCCTCTTATAATTTACCTACGACCGAAGTGAGACTAATGGAACGTTAGTTCCCTGGACTTTCGTGATCCCCTTTCTTAAAGATAGGGGTCACGTTGACTTCCCTCGAGTCACCAGACACCTGGCCCGTCTCCAACGATTTGTTGAAGACTGTTGCCATGTGGGTAGCCATCTGGTAGCGCACTTCCCGCAAGACTCTGCGGGGGGGACTGGTCCGGCCCAGGATCCTTAAACACGTTCAGTTTGTCTATTATATCGGCAACATCTGTCGCGATACACCGAACACCATCCAAGCGAGTACCGTCGTGCCTGACGCCTAGCTCGGGAATGACGTGGGTGTCCTCCGTGGTGAACACTCCCGGAAAGTACTCATTCAGCACATTAGTGATGTCCGCGTCGGAGGTCCGCAGCGCGCAGCTGGGGGTCCTTTAACGGGCCTATCATGTTTTTGATGGCTTTCTACTATTAACATAACTGATAAATTCCTTAAAGTTCGTCTTACAGAGGCTTGCCACCCGGAGTTCTCCGTTACGTTTGGCTAGCCTAACCTTCGCCTTGACTTCCCTGTACAGAAGGACATACACTTCAGTGTTCTCGTGGCCGATTGGCCTTCGCCCTCCTATACGCAGTTTTCCTATTTCGGATAGCCGAAGCGATGTCCCGACTGATCCACTTAGGCTGCGTTGAAGCAAGGGTGACCGGTTTTGAGGGTATGGCAGCAGACACAGCACGTAATCAGATCGTGGGCACTCCCGCCCAACGATTCGTCAACGGTGAAGCCAGTAACGAGGTTTTCTTCGGTCGTGAATGCTAAGTCTAGAACGCTTTCGCCCACTGAGTCAGGAAGTTCTCATCAGCAAAGTCAACTAGCCTCCTCCCCTCGGCATCAGCAATCCTGCCTTCCCAGTTTATGCCGCGACAGTTGAAGTCTCCTAAAACTACACACACCCTGTCCCCTAGCAGGCTACGGAGTTCGGTGTACAGGGCTTTATCCTCTTCGAGGGGGAGATGCGGAGGTCTGTATACCAAGATTAACCTATAGTTCGTCCTTCCCAGGCTCAGATCGACGCCAAGCAGCTCCCGTTCTGATCGGAACTGGCAGTCAACCAGACTCAACGTGTCCATGACGTATATTAGTACCCCTTCCCCTACCCCACGGGTGCGGTCCTTGTGGAACATTCTATACCCGGAAATCTCGAACTCCCCAACGCAGTCCCTACAATCAGTATGAAACCAGGACTCGGTGATAACAACGATATCCTGGTATTCTGATTCTAAGAGCGCCCGTAGCTCGCAAAACTTATTCCTAATCGACCTAGCATTAAAAAGCACTGCACGAAGTGAGCCTTCCCCTTCCCTATTCTGACCGCCCCCTAGCACGATTCGTTTCCCGAACAGCCAGGACTGTCGGTAGTTGAAGAGTCCCTCACCAATTAGGGGTCAACTTCCGCAGGAGCCTGAGCCCCCTCCAACGGGGAAAGAGGGTCACCCACCTGTACATGGACGTACCCTTCAGTTGAAGGTAAGTCAGCAAGCGGCCCAAGATCATCCCCCCCGGGTGTTGGCCCGTCATCAATCCTCGGGCTTGACTTCACCATACGGTATAGGTGCCGGTCGAGCAGCGCACCCAGCCAGCACACCCTTACCCTTGTACAACCTTAAGGTAAGAACACAAAGAAAGCAGGCTACCCACTTGCCGGTTTCCAGCGCCGGCAGTCAGCGCTGGTAGGCGAACACAGAAGACGCAGGTTTATCTGCGAGTTGTGGCCTAGCTCGTCGTCTGATGAAGATTTTCTTTTGCTCGATAGTGCTACACGCGCGGGCAAGCGAGAAAAGAATGTTTTGTTCATTCCAGTAAACTTGCCAGCGCGGGCAACCAGCGCCGACAAGTTAACATGCTTCTACTGTGTGCGGCTGCGCTCGATAGCATGGTCACATTCATGACGCTTGTCAGCGCCGGTCGGCGCTGGTAACCTGCAAGCGGGTAGCCTGCTTTCTTTGTGTTCTTAGCCTAACCCTTGTCATTGAAGTGGAGAGAGAGAGAGAGAGCGAGAGAGAGAGAGAGAGAGCGAGAGAGAGAGAGAGAGAGAGAGAGAGAGAGAGAGAGAGAGAGAGAGAGAGGAGAGAATTTTGGTGAATAATGGCTCGTTTATGTTAGCACTTACTAAACTGAAGTTTCCTTGGAAGAAATTGTTTATTAAACAATAATTTCAGAATTGATTTGATTTTAAGATATAATGATAAGAGTAAAGTGTTTGATTCGTAAATTATTTTTCAACCCTTTAACGCCGAACGTTTCTGTAGGGTTAAGTCTAAATGGAAGTACCGTATATTACATATTACGGCAGATTAGGCGACTTTTATATAAGACGAGGCACAAGTTTCAGTCTAAATGTCATGATTTTAGCTCATACCTGTGGTATAAGACGACTCCCCAAACCACCAAACCACCAGCAGACTATTGTCAGTAGTGGCAGTTTGTGGTAAGTTAAAGGTCGATGACCGTATTGTTTGTGACGGAGTCAACCTTGAGTCAGCTACTGAGTATTTCTTCAGTATATTTCTGGCTTCTCCCTCACCCAGACACAAAAGTTTTAATCATGGAGCCACCCGCAAAACGAAGAAAATACGAAGCAAGTTTTAATTCAAAAGTGATTGCATTTGCAAAGGAATCGAACAACTGTGCTGCTGCAAGGAAATTTGACATAACTGAGAAGATGGTAAGAAACTGGATAAAGAATGAAACGATTTTAGAAGAAATGCCAAAGTCAAAATGTTCGATGAGAAGAGGAATCACATGCTGGCCAGACTTGGTGAATCACGTCGCATAATGGGTAAACGAACAGAGGCAGGATGGCTACATCGTCACAAGAAATGGGATACGATTACATGCACTGAAGTGGGCAAGGTCAAACCCCGAAGAGAGCAGAGATTTTAAAGCAACAGTTGGATGGTGCAACCGGTTCATGAGAAGGAAGTCTGGTATTACGTCAGAAAACAAAAAATGGCACATAAACTTCCTGCTGACCTTGACCATAAAGTTACCAGATTTCATCAGTTTTTTATTCATCAGAGACGGAACACGACTTTTCACTGTCAAACATTGGAAATATGGATGAAATACCCATGAACTTCGACATGTTGGGCAATAGAACAGTGGAATCAAAAGGTGTAAAAACTGTGCTCGTCAAGAGTACAGGCCATGAAAAGACAAGGTTCACAGTTGTGTTATCGTGTATGGCCGACGGCACTAAGCTAAAACCCATGGTCATCTTCAAGCGCAAAACGAAGCCTAAAATTAAATTCCCACCCGGTGTTTTTGTACATGTTCAGGAAAAAGGGCGGATGACTGAGGATGGTGTAAAATTATGGATCGCCAATGTGTGTAACAAGCAGTCAGCGGGTATGCGCAAGGAACGGAGTTTGTTGGTTTGAGATATGTTTCGAAGTCATGTAACTGAGGATATTAAAACTCAATTAGCACAAAATAAAACTCAGATTGCTGTAATACCTGGTGGTCTGACTTCTGTACTGCAACCTCTGGACGTTTGCCTGAATAAACCATTTAAAGATCATGTGCGAGAAGAGTGGAATAAATGGATGATTGATGGTGTGAAATCCTTTACAAAAGGTGGGGCTATGCGTGCTGCACCACTTGATGTTTTGTGCGAGTTCATAAAGCATGGGATAAAGTGAAGTAGAGACTGCTATCAAATCCTTCAAAAAGTGTGGTATCTCTAACACTACGGATGGTGTGGAGGACGATATGTTGTGGGACGCCGGCGATGAAGCCGAAGCTAGCGCAACAGATTCGGACTGGGACCCTTACGACGCCTCAGTAAACAATGTCACTCAAGATGTTTATGACGAATTCTTTGCTTCAGACGATGAAGATGGTGGATTTGAGAAATTTTAAATAAATGTGATGTGATTTTTTAATTCTACAGTGCTTTTAATGTTTTAATATATGGATTTTAGTGAGAAATAAACATTGTAAACACTGCATTTTTTTTAAGGTAACCTTTTGTATTCTGGCGTATAAGACGACCCCTGGTTTTAGGGTAGTTTCTTAATGTTTCAAGTGTCGTCTTATACGCCGTAATATATGGTATCAAGACCATGATTTATGGATCTTTTCCTTTATAAAACCCTCATTGACAATTGGTTAGGTTAATCGTGATATTTTCGTTAAAACTAACGAAAATATCACGGCTTAACCTAACCAATCATCAAGGGCGAAAGAAAACAGTAAAACAATGGGGGTGCTTTAAAGGAAAAGATCCTGATTTACTTTATTGAGCAAAGTATATCTATCTGTTGCACAATGCTTGTGATAGATTACATTTTCCCTAGCATTTTATTTCCATTTCACTAGTTCCAGAAACAAGTTTTGTTTATTAGAATATAAAAATGCAAATCTTCACATCCAGTTTATCTTGAAGGAGAGATGTAGTTGCTTAAAAGTCGGTAAAGTATGTACCCAGTTATTGTGTATTTATGTTTTTATAACTGCTATTGGAATTAAAGTTTTCGGTATAATCTTAAATAGTTACTTGTGGTGTAAGTTGTGGATTTTTAAAAATTTGTTTTCCTAATTAGTTTTTAGTACTTTAATGTTTTTGACCTTGGGTATAATTTAACTCTTCTGGATCTTCTCGGTTTCATTCACTGCTGATTTTTAATAAAAATATATAATTTTTTTAGGTAATTTTATGTGTAGAATTCAATTTTGGCCTTTCTTAAATGTGGAAATTAATTAAATCTAAAATATATAAACCGTAGTCTAACTAAAATAGAGAGTAAATTATATCCACCTTTAGCCTAAATGAACGCAATATCTTCCACAAAAATCATTCGATATTTTGTTTCGAAAGTATACAATATCCTTTTCAGAATTAAAACCGCCGCAGTAATAGACTACAACAACTATTTAAGAGAAGTGAGTTGCACTATCCTAACCTAACGTAGCTTAATCTAACCTAACCTAACCAAAATTAACTTATAATATGCATCCTTTCATGGTATTGTATACTTTCGAAACAAAATATCGTATGATATTTGTGAAAGATATTGCGTTCATTTAGGCTAAAGGTGGGTATAATTTACTTTCTATTTTAGTTAGGTTAGGGTTTATATATTTTAGTTTTGGTTAATTTCTGCCTCTAAGAAAGGCCAAAAATTGAATTCTGCGCGGAAAATTATCTAAAAAAATAGCTTTTATTAAAAATTAGGGTACTTGTAGGTTATCTCCCCCCCCCCCCCCAATTTTGACAGAATATTTTCGTTAAAACTAACGAAAATATCACGACTTAACCTAACCATTTATCAAGGGCGTACAGTTGATCTATTAGTAAATAGTAAATACTATTCCAGAAACAAACAATGTTATAATTAATAATAGATCAACTGTACGCCCTTGATAATTCGTTAGGTTAAGTCGTGGTATTTTCGTTAGTTTTAATGAAAATATTCTGTCAGAATTGGTGGGGGGGGAGATAACCTACAAGTACCAAAATCAGCAGTGAATGAAACAGAGAAGACCTGTCTTTTTTAATGGAATAAAGATTATCGCCTATAACCATATAAATATTTACTGAAGTATAAAATTTTTAAAATATTTCTTTACATTGTCAAATGTGTTGTGGAGAGACATAATAACGTTATCTTTATAACGTTATCATATACGTGTGCTATAATCATTTGGTCTACACCTCTTAGTCCATTGGATAAGCTCACAAAAGAGGCATGTTTCTGCACTTTTGGAAACAAGCACCAAATTTTGCACAGTTATGCAGGGTGTTTCAGGTCGACCCGAGAAATATGGAAATTGTGAAATTGGGAATTTGTACTTTGTATTTGGTATTGTACATTGGAATATTGTGAATCAACCTAGCTATAGAAACACTTTGGCAGGGCCCCATCTTGTACAACTTTGCCTTCACAAAAATGGACATAACTTTGCTTCTAATTAATATTTTTTATTCTGTTTATATATTTAGGTTCCTGAAATTATAAGGAATAACAATATCAATATAACAAAAGTATTTATAGAACAAAAATTCTCTGAATTTACAGAGAAATGCAAAATATGTGAAAAAATATGAGAATACATAGCTCATTTCCTTGAACCAAAATCATCTATAACATTTAGTGATTATGCAGATACAATCTTCCTCCCATTTATTGAGAGACAATTACAGACGGCTGGGTGCTTGGACATAGTTTGGGACATGTACAGTTGCGCTCATTATTCGTAGGACACTCTTGAGAACAGATGGCGACACCTGGCTTATATTTTTGTTACGTGTACTACAAACGGTTGTAACATTTTATGAATGAATGTTTAGTGAGTGACCCCTGATTGGTTGGTGGACTCATTGCTAAATGACTTTAGAACATAATTATTTCCATTCATCACTCTGGTTTACATACAGGGTGTACATAAAGTCAGGATCTATTTTTGTGAAGCACTTGGAAATTATATGGAATTCAATCATAAAATGATAAAGTGGTAACATTTATTAAATAATTAAGAGTAGGATTCGACGTGACGCCCATCAGTATCCCTACACAGCTCAAATCGTTCCGCAGCATTTCTAAACACATTCTGGAGCATTTGCGGGGTTATGTTATCTGCAGCAGTTCGTATACGTGTACGTAAGTTTTCAAGACTCGTAATCTTCGTCTGATAGACGTGCGATTTGGTATGAAATTAAAATCTCTTCCAAAGATGTTCATTCTGCCCTATTTGGGCTCAAGTCTAGGAAGGCGTACGGTCCTGATGGTGCTCCTCCTGTTGTACTGAGAACTGTGCTTTTGTGCTGGAACCATGCAGAGGCAAACTTTTTCGTCTTTCTCTTTCATCTAGTACTTTTCTTTCTTTCTGGAAATTCGCTTTCATTCAGTCTGTCCGAAAGAAAGGTGACCAATCTCAACTATCCAACTATCATCCAATTGCTTTGATGTCTTGCCTTTCTAAACTTTTGAATCTATCCTTAATAGGAAGATTCTTAAACACCTCACTTCTCACAATCTTCTTTCAGATCATCAGTATGGTTTCCGCAAGGGACACTCTGCAGGTGATCTTCTTGCATATCTCTCTGACTCTTGGTCATTCTCTTTTCGCGGTGAAACTTTTGCTATTACGGTAAACATATCAAAAGCGTTTGATAGAATCTGACACGAATCTTTAATCTCCAAACTGCCCTCCTTCGGTTTCTATCCTTTTATCTGTTACTTGATCTCCGATTTCCTTTCTGGCCGATCTATACCTGCGGTTGTAGATGGACACTGCTCTTCTTCTAAAAGCTACTAAAAATGGTGTTCCTGAGGGTTCTGTCTTGTCACCCACTGCTTTCCTTTTATTTATCAATGATTTATTAGCTGCATTTCCTGTCCGATTCACTCCTATACCGATGATTCCACTCTTCACTTCTCCACCCGTTTCACTAAGCGTCCTTCTCAACAGTCACTCCATGATTCGCGTAGGACGGCTACGGTACACCTGACCTCTGATCTTTCTGCTAACTCTGATTGGGGTAGAGAAAAACTTTGTGGTTTTGAACGCCTCAGAAACTCAGTTTCTTCATCTGTCTACTCGTCACAATCTTCCACATGACTATCCCCTTACCTTCAATATACACATCTCCATCCTTCTTTTCTTCACTTTTTTGGCTTTTCCTTTCCTCGTGATCTTTCATGGGATGGGAAGATCATGTACTCTCTTTCCAAAACAGCTTCTAAGAGGTTTGGTGTGCTATACAGGCTTCTCAGTTTCTTTACTCCCATTCAGTTGCTGTCTCTGTACAGGGGTCTTGTCTGCCCCTGTACGCTTCTCATGTATGTGGTGATTCAACCCACACAGTTTTACTTGACCGAATGGAATCAAAGGCTTTTCGTCTCATCAGTTCTCCGCCTCTTGCTCACTGTCTTCAATCCCCCTCTCTTCTCTGCAATATTGTCTCATTCTCTTTTTACTGTCGCTCGGGTAATATTCATTTGAGCACATCGGTGTTTATCGATTAAAACATATTTTTCTCGTAAATTTTTAGTCGTTTTGCACGAATTTGACATCCACTTGAAAATATTTAGCTTTCATCTTGCGGAGTCAACATTCTTTTATTTTTTCTTAGTAGCCGTATTCGCGATATGTTGATTTTTTCGCTCTTCATTTAATTATCAGCCGTACGTATTCGCGATATGTTGTGCCCTTCCTGTGATCTTGATTTTGAAGAGTTGAACAGCTATATCGGCAGTGAAGACGAAAAAGCTCTTGAAGTCTTCAGTAATCACGGAGTAATTCTTGCATCTTTAAGATGCCCGAAATGTAATCTTTCCTTGCAAGGTTAGGGCTACGTTAGGGTTAGGTTAGGTTAGGTTAAGGTTAGATTAGGTTAGGTTATTCATTTGGGAAAGATGAAAAAATATTTTTCTGGTAAATTTTTAGCCGTTTTGAACGAATCTGATATCCGTTTTCTGTGCAAATTCGTAGAGATTCGAAATTCATCAAATTATTCAGCAAACTCAGTTACCAAGCAGATCTGGAAGTATGGAAGAGGGGATGTCAGAAGTTTCACCCCGAAGATTCCCAGGGTGAGGAACCTCATACTGACCGACAGTGTAGTCAGCGAACTTAACCCACTCACACTTTAGTCCGCCTGCGTCCCACCCGAAATTTCATTCTTTAACTCGTGAAACTTTTCATCAATATACGATTGTAAATTAAAAAATTACAAACACTATTCCCCTCTTTAGAATCATCGACATAAATGTCTCTGGTGTACTGAAATAAGCATACTGCGCATGTACATTTTGTAGCTAAAAATCGCATCCCCAATTTACTCGCCCTCTAATGCAAATTGATGCAACTAAAATACCTATCCAACCTGTTCTTAAACATATTAACTGAAGTGCTTGCACGACCCCCCAGATAGGCTATCCCACCTATCGACTAAAAGGTGAAGAAGTCCCTCGCAACGTTTGTCTCGAATCTTTTACCCATTATTTTAAAACCAGTTTCTCGTAATGTTCCTGTCATCCATATTAAAAAAATTCTCATAATTTACGTTATCGAAACGATTTAAAATTTTGAACACACGAATTAATTAGCCTCTTAAACGCAGAGTTTCAACCGGAAACAAATTCAGCTCTTTGAGTCTGTCTTCGTATAGATTACCGCGGAAGGATTTAATAAGCTTTGTTGCACGGCGCTGAGCCCTTTCTACCATTTCTATATCCTTCTTCATATAAGGTGACCAAAAATGTACAGCATATTCGAGATGAGGCCTAACAAGCGACTTGTATAATGACAAAACAATATCTTTGGATTTATATTAAAAAATGCGAGAAATAAAACCCACTACTCTATTAGCTTTACTGCTCACGACTGAACATTATTTTGAGAACTTTTAATTTTTAATAACAATGACACCGAAATCTTTTTTCTCAGAGGTTTAATTTAACGCACTATTTTCAACAGTGTAGTTAAAGGATCACCAGAAAATCAGGGCCCCCAGCCTTCTTTAGTTAGCCTTATAAGGCTAACTAACAAAAATTTCACGACCTAACCTAACCAATCGTTAGGTCAACTGTATGCCCTTGACGATTGGTTAGGTTAAGTCGTGATATGTTCGTTAGTTAGCCTTATAAAGCTAACTAAAGAAGGCTGTGGGCCCTGATCTCCAGGTGATCCTAATTAAATTTACTCTTGTGGTAACCTATATGCATGACTTTACATTTATCTACATAAAATTTAACTTGCAACTTATTAGACAGCTCTACTACATTATTAAGTGTGAGCTGTAGATTCTCTCTATCTAGTAAACTAATTGTTTTACTCGCAATTTTAGTATCATCGTAAATTTAGAAATTTTACTCATTAACTGACATCAAGATCGTTAACGTACAGTATATTATGAAAAGGACTGGTCCCAAAATGGACCCCTGCGGAACACCGCTTGTTGCATTAGCCCACCCTGACTTTTCCCCATAATTTACTAGCTTCTGTTTTCTAATAGTTAATCAATAATTATCAATCCAATTAATTAAGAACTTTACTCCATATTCCATGAGCTTTAAGTTTTTTTAACAATCGTTTACGCGGAACTTTGTCAAACGCCTTTTGGAAGTCGAAATATATTATACCTACTGCTCTACTGCAATCATAAATACCTATGACTTCATGGAAAAAATGCCAATAAATTTGTTCAACAAGATTTATTTCTACGAAATCCATGCGACTTGATTTTATAAGATTATTGCCTTCAAGATGCCCGAGTGTACGATCTCTAATAACTGTTTCTAAAAGCTTTCCAATTATAGAGGTTACACTAATAGGCCTATAGTTTCCTGCCTGGTGTTTATCCCCTTTTTTAAAGATTGGCGTTACATTAGCCAATTTAAAATCCGAGGGAACAACCCACTACGATAATGATTTATTGAATAGTTCAACTAAATGATCAAGTATTTAATTCTTTAGCTCTTCACATTCTTTGGGTAAAAATGGTCTGGACCTTACGATATGTTAATTTTTAACTTATCTATAGGGTGAGAAATCTCTTCAGTGTAAACAGTTATGTCAGTAAACAATGATAAAGTCCTATTTACGTCAATGAGCATATTACTAACCTTCGGAACTAAAGAAGTATCCTCAACTGTAAAAACTGATGTAAAAAAAATGATGGTACTTTTCTGTTATCTGCCCCCTTTCCGTTATTAAAATTATTGAATGCCCGGTTAGGTCAACTATACGCCCTTGACGATTGGTTTGGTTAAGTCGTGATATCTTCGTTAGGGTTAACGAAAATATCACGACTTTACCTAACCAATCGTCAAAGGCGTACAGTTGACCTAACCGGGCATTCAATAATTTTAATAACGGAAAACGGGTTGATAAAGGAAAAGTACCAAAATTTTTAAAAATTATCGCTATCTCCCCATATTTATTTGTTAAGTTACCACCAGAGTTAAGTAGGGGCCCAGTATTGACCGTCAAAGGATTTCTATTACTAACAGAATCGTAAAATTTCTTATGGTTTTCTTTATATTCACAAGCTACTTGAATTTCAAATTCGCGTGCAGCAGATCTAATTAGATGCTTAATATTTCTACGTAAACTGATACAACTCTGAAGTGCTGCTGCGCATATACATCTTTATACCTCTTTTGGGTATATTTCTATCTGCGATTGTTTTTCCCATACGAGGGGCGAACTCGCCACATTGGTGATTTTGCGATTGTTTCACGAATGACGAGTTCAACCCTCCCTCCATCCACAGACAATTGGTATAACCAAATATCCCCCTTGTATGTTCAAAATGTAGTTTTTTTTTCAATCCGTGTATTTGCGCGATGTGGCCTTCGCACACAAGAGTCACAAAGTTTAAACGCGTCTATCTCAAAACTGGTTTGGCAAGTTCGCCCATCGCACTTGCGACGCCACATTTCTACTCCACTGTGTATATATATATATATATATATATATATATATATATATGCATATATATATATTATATATATTATATATATATATATTATATCTATATATATAAATAAATATATATAAATATCTGCTGAAGCTTTTGCAAATTAGTGCTAAAAATTATTTTTTATATTAACTTTACCCTATGTATATATATTATTTATCATTATTAAGAATTACTATATTTAAAAATAAAATAGAATCAGTTATTTAATGCAATATATATATATATATATATATATATATATTAGTGCAAAAATAAATTTTTATATCGACTCTGTCTTCTGTATATACATTATTAAGAATTATTATTATATTTAAAATAAAATAAATTCGTCAACACTGTCCCGAGACTCGGTACTTTATGATTCTTACCATTATTAAGAATTATGGAAAATCTTAAAACGCTATCCATAAACTTATTCGCGGCGCCAGATGGACGCCTCTGCACCTGAAATTAATGAAACAACTCACCTGCATAGGATGGGGCGACAGGTAAAATTTCGACTCGACCGATCGCTAATACCCTTCGTCGAGATTTTAATCCGAAACGAAGTGGACTGAAACTGAAAATTTATTTTCCAAGCAGTATTCACTATAACGCTTTTAAATAATAATACACACAAAGTTCTCTCTAAGTTTCATATCTATCTTACGCCAAGTATTCGCGGGACACCTGTTATTTGCCTTTCCACTTATTAAAGATTTTCCTTTAAAGGGGCTGCAACGATTTATAACTTCAAAAGTAAAAAAATAAAATTTAAACGAAAAAGAGTTTATTCCTTCAAGCGGCTTTAATATCTCACGAATAAAACTAATCAAGATACTTTTAAAACACTTAGCGCTCCAAAAGTCCTCCATTAATACATTTTATGAAAAACTCTCATATGATTTTCATTGAATTTACGTTTAAAAAATACGTACTAATTAATGTTCAATGTTGATATTCAGACAAATAAATAAGTTTTTAATTACAAAATAATGGTTTATTCAACCACACATCTAAATTATATATACACAAACCGAATTAGATGGGACCACAAAAAATCTTCCTCCTGAAACATTGAATAGCCCTGAATAATATTGAAGTCGACTATTTATTTAATTTGGCCCTTTGGACGGGCTCTTATGCATAATCAGAAGAATTGTATTCATTCCCTCCGTCAGGGAAATGAAGGCGAGAATACACCGCCGCATGAAAGGACAAATGTACGATTACTCCTTCCAATTATAACTGTGATTTAAACGTCCGCATTAGAAATAGCCACATGAACCTGATATATATACAGTATATATATATATTTGTATATATAGATACAGTTCTTCTCCAATAACGACATGTAAATTCACTTTGTTTTGAACTTAGAGCGAACACTCCTAATCCTCAAATTTTTTATTGTTTTGAGGATTAGTCGCAGGAGACCAGCATAACCTTTAAAACCCCACAATTTACCTGCCTGCCTCCTCGCTCCCTCATCGAAAACCTGACCGCAAATCTTTTCATTCAATATAATTAAGATTTTTTATTATTAATAGAATAATAAAACACAACTATATCATTCTTCTTATTTAGTCGAATTATTGAAAATAAATTCATTTATTCGAAAACATAGGAAATAACTCATATATATATATATATATATATATTTCAACTGCAAACAACACACAGTATAATTAATGTAAAGAACGACGCTTCTGTAGAAGAGCGTCCGCACAAGATGAGAAAGAACAAACAAATGAAAAATGAGGTACCTCCTAGGAATCGAACCCGGGATCATCCAATTGCCGGTCGGACATGCTAACCACTATACCAAGGTCCCCGATCAGTCAGAAGTCGTAATTTTCCTACATACGAGCGGAATCGAATGCCCTGAGGGGGCACCTAGGGGCATTCGGTTTCGCTCGTATATAGGAGAATTACGACTTCTGACTGATCGGGAACCTTGGTGTAGTGGTTAGCATGTCTGACCGACACTTGCATGATCCCGGGTTCGATTCCTGGGAGGTACCTCATTTTTCATTTGTTCATTCTTTCTCCTCATATTGTGCGGACGCTTTTCTACACAAGCGTCGTTCTTTACATATATATATATATATATATATACATATATATATATAAAATGGGAATTTCAATAGAGATTTGTAAATTCCTATTAAATTTCATGTTTTTTTTCCTTAATAGCATCACATCACCTCATTATTATATTATTCACCACTCCGACGGAAAGCAGTCTTAAAGTGTAATACGGTTTGAGCTTTTTGTTAACTTTTTAATTACACATCTACACATTATATATATATTACTCTATAAAGTAATTCGAAGTTAAAATGAAAACATTTCCCTCCGTTATCAAGATACTATTTGCCACAGACGTGTACGGATAAAGGTTGAAGTGGGCGCGAAGGAAAAAAGAATCAGAGACAGATACGGATAAAGGTTAAATTGGGCGCGAAGAAAAAAAAATGACCAGAGACGGGTACGGATAAAAGTTGAAATGGGTGCGAAGAAAAAATGATCAGAAACGGGTATGGATAAAAGTGGAAATGAGCGCGAAGAAAAAAGGATCAGAGACAGGTACGGATAAAGGTTGAAATGGGAGCGATGAAAAAAGGATCAGGGACGTGTACGGTTAAAGATTGAAATGGGCACGAAGAAAAAAACCAGACCACCGATCAGTGAGTTTTAAGCAGCTTTGGTTCTGAGCTGTAATTGTATGGTGTCCCAGGGCATAGTGTTTTAAAAATGGAAACGAATACACTCCAGAGAATAATGAATCGAATGAGCCGGGGTGCTGTATACATATCGCTAAGTTCATATGACAAAACCTCGGTGGTGTAGTGGTTAGCGTCGCTGACTACAAATCCACCGGTCCCGAGGTCTACACCCGGTGATGGCGTGCTGCAAAACCCGGCTGTTCATCCTTCGACATAATAAAGAAAGTGGTTTGTTGATAAATTGGTGGCCTAGTGGTTAAGACGCTGTGCTGCTGGTGGGACGTGGTTCGGATTCCAATATTTGGCACAACCTTTGAAGTGCAGAGGAATTCCTACACCAAAGTCAACTCATCAAATTTATATAAATAAAAGCTTATAAAAGTATTCAACACATTTTTGTGTTTTTCAGTCTCTCTTTCTGTGCCCTTTTGTAACAGAACACATATAGTTCACCATTATTATCATTATTATTTCTAATCACTTGTAAATATTTCTATCCTTAGTATGTAAGCTGGCATTGTATTAATAATATTTGTCGTATGGACTATTGTTTGCCAATAAACTTTTTCATTTACATTCATTCTCTCTCTCTCTCTCTCTCTCTCTCTCTCTACCTATCCGTCCTGCGCATGCGCAGAGTCGACTATCGTAGAAAATTCTAATCGCCCACTTGGGTATCACTGTCCAGTTAGGAAGTCAGCGAGCTTGTGATTGGTGTACAGCTATTCGTCACTCGAAATGGGGCAGCGCTGTCACATATAAAATGGGGCATTTTCAGCTCGGCATCATATTAACTGATATTTTGCCCGTGAATAACCACGCATTACTAGACGTCATGGACACTGCCGGTCAGACAGAACTCTATTGTTTACCAGACTTATATGAAGTTGGAGATCTTAGGTAAGCCAAACACACACACACACACACACACACATATATATATATATATATATATATATACATACGAAAGAGTGATTTTATCCTGCCTTCCTTCAGGGATGAAGCCACTAGGCTGGTATTCGCAGCAGCCGATCGGCACGAATTACTTTCAGCACAGGCCATTGAAGACATTTGTGACCTCGAACAGATTGATCCAGCAGAAGGAACCACAATTGAAATGTGAGTAAGAATAATTAATAATTACATAATAATTTAAAGATTAATTTGTGAAATGTGATTTAATCTGATTTTCGTTCTTGGTGTATATATATATATATATATATATATATAATTATATATATATATACACCAAGAACGAAAAAAAATATACATATATATACCAAGAACGAAAATCAGATTAAATCACATTTCACAAATTAATCTTTAAATTATTATATAATTATTAATTATTTTTACTCACATTTCAATTGTGGTTCCTTCCGCTGGATCATTCTGTTCGAGGTCACAAATGTCTTCAATGGCCTGTGCTGAAAGTAATTCGTGCCGATCGGCTGCTGCGAAGACCAGCCTAGTGTCTTCATCCCTGAAAGAAGGCAGGATAAAATCACTCTTTCGTATATATATATATATATATATATATATATATATACTAATGGACAAAATTCTGGACACTTTCTCATTTTTGTGATTTTTTTTATTAAAGTCGAGCGTGGTTAATTGAATTCTAATTTTAATTATTTTTTTGTGGAAAAAAGTATTTATTTAGCATTCCTTATATGATTAAGCATAATTTTATAAAAAAATAAGCTGGAATATACGTACAAACAACAAAAAGGTATATGTCATTGGAAATATTGCCTCAGTCCCTATGTCAATTGTGATGATCAATCGGCGATAAGTCACGCTATTCCACGTAGCCAATCAGCGTAAATCAGGCCAATTATGGTAGCCAATCAGCATTAAATCACGACACTTATGATGAACAACAAAAAACAGTAATTTGGCAGCAGCATTTCATTGTGTTATTGTTAAGTTGCCGCACGAATAACCAAGTCCATTCCTCTCCTCTTTATCCCTTCATATTACTGTCACTGTTGGCCATGTCCCCTCATATTAGGAAAGACTGGACACCATCTAAGCGAAGAAAAGCTGTAACCATTCAAGAAGAAGGTTACACATTCAAACAAATAGCCAAAAGACTCGATGGGGCAACAAAATCTGGAGTAAGAAAGGTTTGCCAACGCTTTCAAGATCTTGGTACAGTCAAAACTGCCAAAAGAAGTGGAAGAAGAAGTAAGACAAGTGAACAGGACAACCGGTGTATTGTTAGATTATCCCTAACTGATCATCGGAGGACATCAAAGGAAATAATGCATACATTAGAAACAAGTGGTGTTAGCATAAGTGACAGAACTGTAAGGCGTAGGCTTTTTGACAGTGGACTTAAAGCAAGAATATCTCGAAAGATACCATACCTGAATGCAGTTCAGAGAAGAAAACGCCTTTTGTGGGCAAGAGAACACAGAGGCTGGACATTAGAAGACTGGTACAATGTAATATGGAGTGTTGAGACGAAGATTTCAATTTTTGGAAATGACAGATTGAAATATGTACGACGCAGACCAAAAGAAGATATGTTGCCTTAATGCATTACAGCAACTATGAAGCATCCTATCAGCGTTATGGTGTGGGGATGCATGTATGGACATGGACGGGTGTTGGACGCATTCAAATTATAAATGGAACTTTGAATGCTAAAAAATACCAAGAAGACATTTTGGAAGTTACTCCCTTCAATTCGGGATATGTTCCCACACAATTCAGATGGAGCAATCTTTCAGCAAGACAGTGCTCCTTGTCACACGACAAAATCAAGTATGAAATGGCTTAAAGACCATACAATCAAAGTGCTACAATGGCCTAGCAATAGTCCAGACCTTAATCCCATCTAAAATTTGTGGTCAAAACTCAAGAAACTGGTAGCAAAGTCTAAGCCAAGCAACAAAAAGGAGTTGATTGAATCTATCATCAAGGCCTTGTTCAGAATCATCAACCCAGATGATTTAAAGCATCTAATTGATTCAATGCCAAGAAGAATCAATGCAGTCATCAAGGCAAACGGTTATCCAATTAAATACTAGCATAAAATATTTTTTTATATATCTGTACTTCGTGAATAAAAATATGATTGTAGCTTGTTTTTTATATACCTATGTGTTTTAGTTCAACAAAATGTTATAGTAACCGTTTGATTGAAACAGAAATATTTATTTTAATATAAAATATATTAAAGAACATTAAAATATGCATAAAAATTCAATACTAAATAGTTTATGGGCAGCAAAGATCAGAAAAGCGAAATGGTCTGTCTCTCTATAAAAAGTGTCCAGAATTTTGGCCACTAGTGTGTATATATACACACACACAGTATATATATATATATATATATACACACATTTAACTGCAATGACCACGCAGTATATTAATGTATAGAAACGACGTAAGTATAGAGGAGCGTTCTGCACACGAGGAAGAGAAATAACGAACAAATGAAAAATGAGGTGAACCGCCCGGGAATCGAACCCAGGATCTTCCGATTGCCGGTAATGGATAGCGCATCTGACCGGCAATCGGAAGATCCTGGGTTCGATTCCCGGGCGGTTCACCTCATTTTTCGTTTGTTCGTTATTTCTCTTCCTCGTGTGCAGAACGCTCATCTATACTTACGTCGTTTCTATACATATATATATATATATATATATATATATATATATATATTATATATATATGGGTGTGTGTGTGTGTGGCTTACAAAAGATCAACTTCATATAAGTCTGGTACACAATTGAGTTCTGACTGACCGGCAGTCCATGACGGTTAGTAATGCTTGGTTATTCACGGGCAAAATATCAGCTAATATGATGTCGAGCTGAAAATGCCCCATTTTATATGTGACAGCGCTGCCACATTTCGAGTGACGAATATCTATACACCAATCACACGCTCCCTGACTTCCTGATTGGACAGTGATACCCATGTGGGCGATTAGAATTTTCTACGATAGTCGACTCTGCGCATGCGCAGGACGGATAGGTAGATAGAGAGAGAGAGAGAAAGAGGGAAAATGAATATAAATGAAAAGGTTTATTGGCAAACAATAGTCCATTCGACAAATATATCATGTGTCATTCAGCTCAGTGATTAATACGGTCCTACATTATATTAATCAAGAATTCTTTGCAAGTGTTAATTATTTTTATAAAAATCCATAATTTATCCATATTTTGATTCGTACCAAGAATGAATTACTGCAAGCTTTAAAGGGAGGGAATTCCAACAGTCGAGACCCGGTGATGGCAGGCGATGCGTAGTATGTCCAGCTAAGATAAGAGTACTTCCGACTCTGTAAATTGAAGTAATTGTCAACTGTGTTTAGATTAACTGCTCCTCAAAATCTCATTTAAAAGTTACTTGGCATTTTCTCTTAAAGGGGATTCAAATTTCTAATTTTACGTATTAATTATATCATAAGCCATAGGCCTGCAGACTTTTTTCAGAAAAATGTATGAACAAGCCAAAAATAATTTTAAAATTTGTCTAAAACTGTAGCTTTTTTCCTTAAAGGACCGACGCGAAACTCAATCGTGTTATAGAAATTGTTCGTGATAGTTTTGAAGAAACTTAAATCGTGGACGAGAATTTAGGGACGGATGTACAAGTTTTACTGCACACTCAGCCCAGCGATTGTCGTATCATCGACGAAGTGATGTGAGTTTTTTCTTTGTGTGTGTGTGTGTGCTTGTGTCGGGGAAGAACAAGCCATGAATCTTCAACAATTTATTAAATGATAGAGCCACGAGGAATGTTCTATAAAATAGTACATAATAGCGCTAACTGTATACAACACAATTTTACGTAATATGTTCTTCAATATTTCTCACACATATAGGAGTGACAGTGGCAGCAATTTTTTATACATTATATATTTATATCCAACTTAAATTCGTTACAGAGTTAGCATCTATTACAGTTTAAATAAGCTACAGAGCATAAGACTCGTCCTTAAATGCTACACAAACTAACTTTATTGGCGACATTTTATATTTTACACAATATTGCTACAATTACTAAAGTTACATTTTATATATACTGTATATACGCGTAAAACATCACACAATACACCGAGTGCGTAAAAACGGGAACCGATTTTTTATCTGGCTGCATACCAGAACGTCATTTTGTGCTGTGTCACACAAATCGAATAATTTTAAAAATATTTTAAATTCGTTCCTACACGCCATATGCAAGAGAAATGAAAGGCAGTCATGCCGCAAGTATTGCTATAGTACCCCTGTAATTGGTAAGGACTCCAGACAATTTGGGGAATGTGTAATTGCTCGAGAAATTTTACAATAATAGCGTCATTCCAAGGATGAGCCCCGAGTGAGTTAAAATAGTACATTCAGTCCCTATTTTTAAAATAGACGACGATCCAATGAATCCCTTCATCACCACTAACATCCGTATTTAGAATAAGTGCGCCGCAGTGTCTCGTAGCTGGAATCTTCAAAGTCTCATTCATCGCAAACACACCGATAAATTTGGAGCTTGTGATTCGGTTACTATTTATTACTCTCTGGAGTGTATTCGCACCCATTTTCAAAATCTGTGACTATACTTCTAAACCTATCGATCTCTATTAGGGCTTGTGATTCGAGGAATACTAGTACACTAAAAGGCGCGTCTAGAGGCTTGGCGAATTCCAATTTGACTGAAATGTTTCTACTCTGCTGTGGACTTAAGTGCGTGCTTACACTAACAGATATGTCCGGGGTGATGTCAAACGAGTAAAGGTTAACTTGCTCGATGAATTCCTTCTGTGTTACGCCAATTCCTAGCTCATTACAAGTACCAGCATATGTGCAAGATTACTATAAGCTCTCGAGCAAAGCGGGAACACGGCTTCTGTTGAATAATCCGATTCTAATGTTTCCCCTAAGGCGACTCAATTGACGTATACGGTTATATTTTTAAGACCAAAATTTTCGAAATTAAAGGCGTTCTTTTTAAATTTTCTATTCACAGTAGCGTGTTCCTACGTTCCAATTAAACCTTTTAGGTAGAGCTCCCAGGGCGACGTTTTATATCTGCTTCGATGCCAGCCCTGCTGGCACCGTGTATAGTTTGATCTGTACTCTGTTAATTGGGTATTTTACTGTGGCGTGTAGTAAATTTTTTTCAATTTCAAGTTGTTCAGCCGAGCTTAATTTCACTCGGCGCAAGCGAAGATATGTTTCCATAATATGAATCACCACGGGCTTTGCGCTCTCTTCTTGGTCAGTCTCCAGATTTAAAAAGATCTCAGGATTCGTACGAGTGAGCTTCCCCATTCACAAGCAGCTTCTCTTGGAACATGAAGTCGTATGCAGGCGACCGAAACATTCGTATATCTTCTTTTTAGAATTTGTAAATTTGTCCTTTATACTGCTTTCGTCTTTAGCTTGATAATAGCCCTCGGCAGTTAAAAGGTGTCCTTCGCTTATTTTGAAAAGTTGAGGGCATTTTCCAGATAGGCTCGTAGGTGATAGTATCCCATTCCTGCCGAGATGCTGACCTGGTTTAAATACACATCACATTGGCTGAATATGGAGTGTAGAAAGTTTGTTTCTGGAAATACAACGTATTTGTCTTCGCAATCCGTTCTATCTGAATGTGCTATACGTAGTTTAGCGTACATGTGCACGCAGCTTGGATAAAAAAGTAAGGGCCTGAGCTGGGGGTCACGAATTCTATAAGGGCACTCGGGGAGATAATGGTGTTTAACAGATTAATTGTAATAAATTCACTGTGCTCAATAGAAACTTGAGTTGGGGGGCATGTCAAAGAGGGATAGCTCCGATTTATAGCATTGTGAACTACACGGGTAGATGAAACGAGCCATGACTAGTCAGAAATAGTGGCACCTCTATCGACAAGTAGTAAACAGCCTATGATTCATGAGGGCAATGTCTTTAGCTTATATCAGTTAAAAAAAAAGATCAAACATAAGTTTCAATCGCTTTCAATTCTTCTTTTTTTATGTCCTTTTACATTTAACACCACGTGCTGGTAACCCCTTCTTCGTCTTCCGGACAGGCCTCTTCTTCCCACCACCACGCATTTTCTCTTTGCATCTTTGATGATTTCATCCCGTGTACGCCCGTGTACGCTTAAATGCTTTTTTAGAGCTTCTTTAGGCTTAGCCGCCGCCATTATGTCTTCTACCGTGTTAAGACCTGATTGTAACGCTTTCCTTCCGAACTATCTGGCACCCGTCTTCAGCAAGGGGATGGCTGTGCGCAGTATGGTTGAAAAAATGGTTCAAAGTCCACTCCCGCGCGAGTATCTCACCTCTCGATTGACTATAGAAGCCCTTCGGGTCATTATAGCACAGTGCGACGAAAGTGCAGCTTCACTGTTAAGTCCCCGTCACCGAATGGGAAACTTTTCCCCTCAATCGTTCTTATATATATTGAGATATTGGTTAATAGATTAGTTGCGACATTGACATAATGAGGTTTGTCATATGTAATGCTCAAGCTCCTCCCTCTATCATTGGGAATCTGAGCGATACGCAGCAGGCGTGCCTGGGCATCGCCAACAAACTGATGTTCCACGATACTGCTGTAAATACAGCACATGTTTGGGGCAGGCTAGCCATCGATCAACTTCTCCAATTTCAGCTGGTACATTTGGTTGCACAAGTCATGTAGTGTTTCGTGAAAGGTATTTTAACATCAACGTATGGACCGGTGTGTCTATGTTTACGACTTCAAAAAGTAAATCTGTGGTTAGGTATGACTTTTCAAGACTCTTATTTAAACTCCCACACAATATCCGAAGATGTGTCATAATGGCCAAGCCCTAGTGTTACTTTTGTACTATAGTACTGTGTCCCAACGAACGAGACTGATCGCATAGTATCATCTACGGTTATGCCTAATTTTTTACACTCGTCGGGTCTTCTATGAATAAGAAAACCGTCCTTGGTGCCCAACTGAAATTCGCAAATTTCAACCTCATATGATTCACGACCGAATCCTATGGGGCCGTGGAGTTCTGTTACAAAGTTGGCAGTGTGTTGCCACGATGTACAGAGAGAGAGAAGGAGAGCACGGGAGTGTGACGTAGAAGTGGTTAGGCGCCATGTTGCCTACTATTTAAGCTTCATTATTGCATCAGCTTTTATATAGGTGTTGAAGCTTTCTGGTACCATAGCCATTTCACCAGGTACATTTTTCTCTTTCCTGTTCCTTTGTTACCTAAAATTTTTTAAATTTTAGAAACATATTTTCCTAAATTAAATGTCACTTTCTGCAGCTCCTCGCCGTAAAAGCCTTCTGCAATTTCTTCCCCATTCAAATCTTCAACGTAATACAGCAATATCTCGCCTTTAGGTCTTATAGCACTAACATTAAAAAACTCACGTGTCCAACGTTGATCAAATCTCTTCGCGAATTTATTACCCGAACGCGACAGCCTCATATAATCATTGATTTTGAAACGCGCAGAGTGTGCTGGTACTCTACGTGTGTATTTTCACACCTCACGCTCTGTGCGTTGTCCCACTCGCACGGTGGTGTAAACGGTTGTAGGATGAGGCTAGCGAATCCAGAATGTCTATATATCTGTATGTGTTTTTATATGTAAAATGGCGATGCATGCGTTCCTTTATGGTACGTTGAATTCTTTCAGTTAAGAGGCCTTATGTATACAATTGCTAGTGTAGTAACTGATATTAAACTCTGTCTGCATGCTCTGAAAAGTTCGGCCTATAAATTCTTTCTTCATATATGTACAAAAATAGCCTGAAATCCTGTTTTCTTTCAACATCAACGTTTTGGTGGCTTTAGCAACTGTTTCAGGCGATTTATTTTTCAGAGGAATTAACCACAGATATATAGAGAATACAACTATTATGAATAGGATGTAGCGGTAGCCACCATTATAAACTGAGTATCTTTGCATGTCTGTTAAATCCGCTTGCCAAATAGAGTTCATCGAGGCCGCTGTTGTGTTGACTGTTTTAAACCTTTTTCTCACCGGCTTATGAAGTGTATACCGTATTTTACGCCTCATAAGACGCTACAGGTGGTAAGACACACCCTATATTTAGCAAAGAATATTTAAGAAAAAAATATTTCGAAGATTTATCAGCCTGACAAAAAACATATTCCCATAACTTTATTAAAAGAACATTAAACAAAACAACTTATGAGCCCTGAAGTGATTTTTGGAGGCGTTTTTCAGGAAAAAAGTAGCGTCTTACGAGGCGTAATACGGTAAGCATTCTGCTCCGGCAAAAAACTCCCAATATCTTGTTTCCCTACTCCATCATTATAAACACCAATGTACAGTTTATCAACACCGCCGTAGGAAGTTGGGCTAGAAATGTCATAATAACGTTTTCTTAATATGTTAGCCACTTGCGTATTTTAGAGGCACGCGGGGAGGGTTGACCGTTGTTGTTTGGTCTCTTCTTTCTCCTCTTCAGAGATGATACCGCTAGGGGGTGTTGGTGTGCACAGTTGTGGCACATGCGAGGCTTGCTCCACGTACTTTAACCTATTCAGATTTCCAATCAATGTTTTGGGGACATTTATTTGTTGTACTCTTGCTTTAATATGCTTCCATTTTGATGGTGAGGGCCTATCCCAATTTCTCACCAGGTCATTGACGACGTCAACGATATTCGAGCCCTGTACCTTTGTTCCTTCAACAATGACCTCACCTGTATCAGTCCACTGTATAACGGGGTCCTCATTCAATAGATTATAAAGACTTAAGCCTTTATTCCTCAATGTATGTGGGAGATTGCTTTTTAATACATGCTCGATATGTTGTGGGGTCGATCCGTTATTCTTTGACTGGTCATCTCTAGCCACGACCCTAGGTCCTATGTCTCCATGTTCAGCGTCGTCTGTGCTGTGCCTAATAACTACGGGGACCTCTGTTGGATTGTTATAATTTGTACTCATGAAGAAATTTCTGCAGAGCGTCTTGATATAAGATTCTTTTCTCATCAGGTGACTTTTCACTGTTTAATAGGTCTAACAATTCGCTTTCCATTCTTTTAAGCCTGCTTTTGCGGGGTTCTAGAACCGTATCTGGACTCTTTGAGCTTTGTAGTGAAGCATACGCCTCGTGTGGAATCACGACTACTTTCTTCATTATATTAATCTAGTCAGTAAAGGTCCCAGAACTGAAAATAAGATGAGGAGGAATGAACCCCTTCTTTGTACAATAATTCGTTTTTTCTTCCCCACAGTTTGACTTTTACGAGCTACTGTGCTAGTATGTTCTTGTAACGACGTATGCGAGCCTTCTGAGTGGGTTTCATTGTACATTACAGTTTATAACGTTAATACAGATTTCACATATGCATTTTAAAAAGTCGATGATAGATTTTTATTAATTCATGGGATTTCTTTAACCTCTTTATCATTCTGGAATATACAACGTTTCAGGCTTGTTTGGTAATATAATCGTTTTTAGAAGCACCCTAAACGTGTTTCGCGGGTGAAGGTCACAAAACAAATATCCATAACGTTGAATTGTAACTTCTTTTTAAACTTCCAAGAACTCCTTACGCTGATTCGGGAACATTTCATTGGCTAATACCCCAATTTGTGACACATCTCTACGTTGTGCAAATAAGACTAGATATTGTGTATTTATCGACACATCGCGCATGTATCAATTTTTGAAAAATAAATTCTGGTTGATGAAGTATAGACTTATTTTAAGATGGTGTGAGAACAGTAAATGTCTCGGCAAACGTTTTATCCATTTCTAACATGAGATCGTCAATTACAATGACTGTATGTTCATTTCGTTTCACGAATTAACGTCATATACACCTTTGTGGAACAAAACATCATCTTGGTACTCGTTGAATACTGACTGGTATGTCGTATACCACCATATGATTTTATGCACAAATTTTGAAAACATTTCCTCCTTATCTTTAATGATTTTAAACATAAACACAGTTTTACACCTTCCTGTAGGGCCAGATATAATACATGTGGATGGGCTCGTGAGCCTGAATTTTTCTACAGAATCCATCTCTAACACGTCACACTCCTAAGTGTAACATTTATGAAATATAACAAAATTTTAGGTGATGCTCCCTATATTCTACAGTCTTGTTTTTCCTCTTCTTTCCAGAACCGTGAATGATGATGAGGGCGAGGTACTGCGCCAGCAACATGTCCCCATCATCGATATTACAGTCGATTCCGATGAGGGTGTAGTTGTGGCTACAGGCTCTAACCCAACTAGCGAACCCCCAGCAACGCCGCTGTAGCGCCCCCACGCGACAAATCAAAACGGAGGCATTATGATATATCGCCTTCCACGTCAGGTATAAAGCGTGCCAGGAGTTCACCAGTTGTTAGACCCCCTAATAGAGCCTGAACCATCTACGTCTTACGATACACCCCCCCCATACTAGCTCCTTCCTCAAATAAAAATGTGCCCCCTTATCCCTGTTCAATTCCGGTCGCACCATGCACAGCACTAGCAGCTTCTCGTTCTGTAGAGGATGGTATAACATTAGAGCTGGTGCACACCGCCGCCCCCACAACAGCCCTGACTAGAAGTCGGTACGTAGTCGGGGTTGACCCTGGAACCATGTATAGCAATGGTGTTGAACACAGTCTGTGAAGCGTAGTTGAAGGTATTGTGGAGTTTGCGCTTCAGAGCAGCGACGATCGTGAAGTTAGGACGAGGTTGTTGTTTGGGTTCGGGTCAGATAACGGGGATGTAGATGATTTTTGGGTAGTAATACCATACAGTAGGCCTGTTCAAAAATCAACTTTTTGTTACTTTCATAGGTTTCTGTACATTTTCCCATGCTTTTTGACCTGAAACAGCCGAAAATCACAACTATTTTGACCTAGGATGTTGGTAAGCATTGCCGCATGGAGCTTTAAATTTTCTGCCTTGAAATCGGCCAAAGCGCCAATTCCGGGGTCCCTTGAATTATGTTTTGCACTTTAACTTTTGATCTAAACAAGATAGAGCAACAAATTAGGTATCAAATGAAAGAGCATAAAATTAATAAATAATGATAATAATAATAATAATAATAATAAAATAATAATAATAAATAAATAATAATTCATAATAATAATAATAATAATAATATTATCTATCATTTTTCAGGAAACAACAGAAACTCAATCAGAATCTAGAAAACCATCTACAAGTTACAACTTCACAATGGCATTAAGCAAGGAGCTGAGGGAGCTCCGTGGGCGCACAGTTGATATCTCAGAACCTCCACGTACTGTCCACAGGCAGGTGTCAACTGGGCCATCTACCAGATCTCTCACTGAAACTTTCCTGGTTGGATACCCTTCAGCTTTTATCAGTGGTTCCCAGCTTCCCACCAACAGACAGGCGTTCCAGTATTTCCTTAATCTTCAGAATTTACCGGAAAATGCAGGGAGGCCCATGGTTCAAGACCTTGCATATGAAACAGTTGAATCTATCATCCCATTCTGGCAGATGGCTAGGATCAAGACAATGACCAAGTACAACGCAATGAAGCTCTTCATGAAACTACATGAGAAACATCGTGCTCTGGTGAAAAGCAAAGGAAGAGCAAGTAACCCTGGAGGAAAAAGAGGAGCATTTGTGCTGGAGTTAGACAGCCTGTTCGATATAGGAGCTCCAGATGCAATCCAGGAAATACAGAACAACAGACTGTTATCCAGAGAGAAGAAAGATGAGGATATCAGGTTCTACGAAGACCAAAAGACTGAGAGGAAAGTTCATATGTCTGGTCATGACAAGATTTTTGAGACAAGATCCCTGCAGCAAGCAGCGAGGAATGAAAGACTGCAGCATAGACAAGAACAAGGTAAAACTAATTACTTTGAACGTTACAAAAAGTTTTAAGTTTTACTCCATTGCGATATTTAGCATGTACTTAACAATTACTGTCTTAACATGTTGTACTATTTTACAGCTGCAGCAGAACAAGAGGCAGTTGTTCATGTGGATGAAGCTGTTTGGGAAGGTGAAGGGGCCAGATAATCCCTGGTTTGAGCATCTGAAGGATGTTTGGACGGACTTGTCCAAGGAAAACCCAAAGATGCTGGCTTTCAACAGCAAATGGCTGAAGGAAAAGAAGAAGAACAGTGAAGAAATACTCCAAGACATTCTAACAGCAGAAATGCTTCCAAGAGCCGACTACAGGGAAATGGCTGAACTGACAGTCATTGTTCTTGGAGGAACGCCTCCTCGAGGTATTCACTGGAGTCGACCAGGCGCCATTCATCAGGCCAGATGGATGGCCAGAAACCTGTACTCCATGAAAATGCTGATGTTTGCAGATCAACTTGAGTACGACGAAGACACTGTATCAAAGCTGGAAAGACTCAACACCTTCCTTGCGCTGTTCTACACTCCTGTATGGATGATGTCAATGTCTGCTGTAGATGCTCCCGTGAATGATCTAAGTCTAATCCAGGACATGTTGAAGTACAAGAAAACTGACCCAGAGCTTGCTGATGCAGTACTTAATAAGATGGAAAACCACAAATGGTACCTGACGCAGGAAGTCGTGCCATTTGCCCTGTTCAGCAGTAGATTGAGTGACACATTGAAGCACGACATTGCTGCCCAGTTACATGTCACTGAGAAGCCAGACAGCTTCAGAACAGGAAAGCCTCTATTCCAGAGAGTCACAGCTAAGACCACCCTGGTTGATCTCATTGGCCCAGAATCACATTTCCTGCTGGACACACTGAACATTGGATCCGAGTGGCTTCTGGAACCTGTCACGTCTTGGCCACAGAATGAGGACTACAGAAAAGCGTTTGACTATGTTAAGAATCTGAAAGCGGTGAATGACATTGCTGAACGTGGTGTCAAGATGATGAGCGACTTTGCAAATGTCATAACAACAGATGCCAAGCAAAGGGACTATCTCCTTCAAGCTGTGGAGTTCAACAGACGCCGCTTTGACAGCTTCAAGAAACAAACTCTCAACAACTGACTGTGTAAATGTCATTATGAAATTAATCATCATGTAATGCTTTCACTTCTTGATCGATTAGACTTGTGGCAAAATGTTAATCTCAAATTTGTGTCATGAATAAGGCGCCTTGTCTACCTTGAGTGTGAGAAAACGAATTTTGTGATATTTCTGAAATCTTTGTATGTACCAATGTGCCATTTCTTGTTCCAAGACTATCATAATTGTATAAGTTAGAAAGAGGATTAAAAACACTTTAATTTGGTGCCTATTTTGTTGCTCTATCTTGTTTAGATAAAAAGTTATAGTGCAAAACATGATTCAAGGGACCCCGGAACTGGTGCTTTTGGCCGATTTCAAGGCAGAAAACTTAAAGCTCCATGCGGCAATGCTTCCCCACAACCTAGGTCAAAATGGTTGTGATTTTCGGCCTTTTCAGGTCAAAAAGCATGGGAAAAAGTACAGAAACCTATGAAAATAAGAAAAGGTTTATTTTTGAACAGGGCTAACCATACAGGCGCTTGGCTGCTGTACATATAGAAAATACTGTATTTTGGGTCGTATAATGTAGGCTTCTCAAAGTAGTACAACCTTCAACATGGACAGCTTCACAATAGATATTGACCGGGTATTCGGTGTTGCGAGACATGCGGACACACCGTATACTCTTAACTTCAATTCGCAGGGTATTTACAGAAGGCCAATAAACCGATCGTGGTTCCGGCTTTATAGCAGCAGTCTTAGCTCATATGTTTACTGTACTAAATATGGGGGCCAGAAAAATTTGGTTGCCTACGGTTGTGCAGCATGCCCGTAAACTGACTTCAGATTGCAAGCTTGACTTTTACTGTAATAGGGGTCCTGGAGAGCTGAGAAGGGTAGAGCAGGAAATGAATGTTCGTATAGTTGTATTTGGAATGGATGACCGTCGTAGGACTGTATAGTGTATGTTTTTAAAAGCAGTGTAAGAGATCGTACAAGACCTCTACTTATTTTAGGGCTGTCAGGGACATCGTATCTCCCCATCCGTAATATAAGGGACCTTTACGCGAGTTATGATAAAAGTCGAAAATATGGAAGGCATCATGAATTGTGTAAGGGGATGCCTCGAGTTTGCGGACGATATAGTGAAACATTATAAGGATTGCCACATGGTATGTGAGCAGTGTAAAAGCTCTAAATGTGAAAGCCGTGTAGTTGAAGCTGAGAAGAGGGACTGTAATATGTGTAGACTCACATTTTTCAATAATAAATGCTTTGCGCTCCATAAGTCAATTGGTACTTGCAGGAAAATGAGAATCTGTGAATGTGATACGTTTCATATGATGGATAATTGGGGGAAATTCACGCATAAATTTGATGAAATTCACCGTTTTACATGTCATGAGAATTATAAGCCGATGGTATAAAGCATGTATGCTATTAGGAAAGATGCTAAGACTAAAAATAGACCTTGTATAACTGTGTATCACGATAGAGAAACATATACAGCTGCTGAAACCAAAGAGGTTATCCCACATCTACTTGTAAGCCAGAATATCTGCGATGAGTGCATGGAGGTTGAGTGTGAGGAGTGTCACAAATGTGGCAAACGAACAAACGTTTTTAAAACGATCGCACAAAATAACCCCGTGAAAATCTTTGTGTCCTATATTGTCAAGTTAGCGGACAAGTTCAAAAAAATTACTGTCTATATTCTTGCCCATAACGGGGCAAAATTTGACACACAATTCCCTTATAAGAACTGCTTGAACACGAATCATTGGAGATATTTACAGGCGACCTCTTGAAAAGAGGAAACAAACTTATACAGGTGCAAATGAGAGGTAATGTTCAGTTTAAAGAACCTTTATTATTCACACGTTGTAAATTAGCCAAACTACCCATGGTGATGGGCGTAGCCTCCGACGTTTCAAAAGGCTATTTCCCATACACTTTCCTCATTAGCGACAGTTTAAATTACGTAGGACTACCTCCCCCCAAAACATTACTTTAATTATGGCAACTTGAGTGATAGTGAGCGTGAAGATTTTGACCGCTACTACAACAGTTTTAATGAAGAAATTCCATGTAATATAGCGGATGAATGTGAGCGTTATTGCGTGAATGATGTGCGCGTGCTTAGAGTTTGTTTCCAGGTCTTTAGAAAGATGTACATAGACCGGTTCAACTGTGATCCGCTGCAAAACGCAACCACGATCGCCTCATTCTGTTTTACTTGTTCAAGAACTATTTCATGCCTCAAGACACACTGGCCGTCATTCACAGAAACAATCTCTGCAGTTATGGGCATAAGGCTATTTCCTGGCTCATACACCTACAGCAACAGACCGGTGTATATATAAAACATACCCGCATCACGGGGGAAGTCCCCATCAAGGTCAATGGTCGTGTTTTTTGGGTGGATCATCTAAGCGAAGACCATGCCACTAGTGAGAAGAATGTGTACTCCTTTAACGGGTGCTGGTGGCATGGTTGCCCACGTCCTGAGTGTGGAATCGTAGGAGATATCCATGGTAGATCTCCTGCCGACAGTCTTGCATGGACCCGTAACCGGGATCAGCTTATAGGTTCCCAGTTCACTCACAAGGTCTTGTGGGAGCATGAATATGATGCACGAATGGAAACAGATGGGCTGTACCGCGACGAAATAAACAACATAAAACGTTCAATGGTGGTGGATCCTCTCAGATGCTGCGATAGCTTGTTCGGTGAGCAAACAAATCCTTTCAAACTATACTTTCCACCTGCGGAGGGCGTGAAACTCCATTACTACGACTTCTGTTCTTTATACCCCTACGTGATGAAGACCAATTCGTAACTCGTAGGAGCAACTCAAAAACTGGTGGGTCCCGCTCTGCCCACAATCGAAGAGTTCTCAGGAAATTTGAACGACAACTATTTCGGCCTTTCTTCCCCCTTATGGATGCCGATCTTACCCGTCGTTATAGACCACAAGCTGATGTTTTCTCCATGTGTGAAGTGCGCAGAGGAGAACAACGGGACTTTTAATCACACAGCCAACTAGCGGAAGATCAGATCAAGTCCTGAGCTGTCCCTAGCCGTTCGCCACGGCTTCCGAATATTGAAGATATATAAGGTGTGGAGGTTTCAGGAGCTACCTATCCTTTTCACACCATATATAAACACTTTTTTGAAGGATAAGGTAGAAGCATCAGGGTATCCGCGAGGAGTTGAGACCGAAATGAAAAATCGGCGTATGTTCAGCGCTACCGTGATCATGAAGGGATACAACTTGACGGTCCCAAATTGTAAAGAACACGGGCAAGCGCTTTAGTGCAAAGTTGTGCCAAAATAGTCTGGGGAAAGTTGCACAGAATACAGACAACGGGAACGTCCATCTAGCCCAAAGTTATAACGAGGTGCGAGATTATGCCAACGCTCCCGATAAAGAGGTCATCGAGATCGTGAATATGGGTAATACGTACATAATAAGTGCAACATTACCGAATTGGCTACAGATACATCACGTGTTACAAACATACCTGTAGCCAGCTTCACAACAGCATACGCTCGCATCAAACTTTGGGGTCTACTGCATTCTCTTGGGTAGAGTGTGCTGTACGCAGACACAGATAGTGTGGTATTCACAGAGAGGGAGGGTAAATACATGCCGCCTTTTGTAGAATTCCTCGGAGAATTGACTGATGAGATCAAGGATGAGTATGGTGATAGTGCCTACGCTGATTCTTTTGTATCAACAGGTCCAAAACGTATGGGGTAAGGGTGATGGTGGGTGAGGAAGTGCGATATATCGTGAAGGTGAAGGGCATCACGCTTCACCAGGCGAACCGGCGGATCGTTAACTTTCATTCGCTGAAGGAGCTAGTGTGCTAAGAAGATGAGGGTGATCAACCGCTCCAACTGACTGTAGGGACCCACAATTTTCGGGCACAGAAACTGGGGTGTGTGAAGGAACTTAGGGGGACGGAAGTGTTTCGTAGCACATATAGGAAACTACCAGGTGCCTGGCACCTACGATACCGTACCCTTTGGGTACCATAGCCCTTCATGTGTGTGTCTATTTACTTGTTAACGATATGTTTATTTATCTTTTACGTGTAGTTGAATTATTCCGTGAATTAGAGATTAATTATTTGTTGATGATATGTTTATTTATTTAAAATAAATTGTTTCAATTAGCGTTTCATTTTATCCTTCGTGTGTGTGTGTGTGTGTGTGTGTGTGTGTGCGGGAAAAGGCTAAGCAACTCCTACTGTATGGCCGATCAAAGGGGTCACGTGACTCCAACCACTATTTGGTTATATATCTGCCCTGCGTGCTCAGATGACCTCAACAAACCCTGGATCTCAGACGTGTATTTTGAAGAATTCTCGCGTAGACAGAAAAAGTAATGGCTAACTCTGATATTGCGTGTTCGACATGCATGAAGTGGTATTCGGTAAAGTCTACAGATGTGGTGAACACTCAAAGAATCCAGAGTCCTCCCTCCTTTGAGGCTTTTAAGGCCATATTGAGCCGAGCGAAGCGTGAAGAGCAGGAGGCTCAAATACTCTATGGATATTCTGGCGAGAACATTGCGGGCTTTCGTGGCTCAAAAGATGTGATGGACTACGTTGTAGGACTAAACTGTGTAAAGGCGCACATACACCGCGAAGTGAAAGAAGCATCACGTGCAGAAGAGATGCAACGGGTATGGTTAGTGAGTCTTGCTGACGAATGGTGTGACAAGCGGTATTGTCATGTTACATCACACCGAGTACGCATACCCTGCTTCTGAGAATGTAAATCTTGTACCTCCCGCCGAGCCAAAACGCTCACCGGCTGCTCATAGTCAACTCAGAGCTTGACCCGACTGGACGTACACTCCTCACAATAGAAAACGATGGAGCTTCCGTTGAGCAATATCCTCAATGCCGTATACGATGTGTCCGTGACGAAGTCAGTGCGTGTGTTCAGGCGTAAGACCGGCGCTGTTAACTATGTACTGAAAAGCGTTGTAGACAAACGAACTCCGGTAAACTGAATGTTATTTATTTAAGTGTTGAGGAGATGAATAGAATCTTCGTGATAGTTGAGAAGTGGGGCGAGGATCGTTATAAAATACCTGTAGGTGTAGGTACAAAAAGAGAGCAGATTAGTGATGCACCCTCATATGCCATTATTTGTACTTATGTATAAATCGCGACCAGCCATGCATTGATATACGATTGATGTGGAAGCATGCGTCTGAAAATAACGTCCTTGTTCCCACGCGAAACCGTTTCATCCTCGACAGAATGTTTGAAATCGTCGGTTTCCGCAAGCTAAAGCCTATATTAGACGCACGTGTTACCGATATGCTTTATTTTGACACGGTTCTTGAATACGCATACACCGCTCTGCTCGACGGGTTTACCGAGTGTAGGACAGACAAAGGCGAGAATGGTCTGGAACTGGATGCGTATTTAAAAGGTATAGATTCTTCGAAATATCTTGAACTTTGGTACAAAGGACTTGAGCGGTACAGGAAAGAGCTCACCTACACTATTCACCCAGAAGAGCTATTTCTTTATATAACGAGCAGCTGTCGGCACGACTTAGAAGATTATTTAAACTGCCGAAATGCGTTGTAAAGAAGATTACACGGTTGAAAAGCTCGGATTAGAAAGAATAAACCCTCGTTTGGAAAGGAGTGTTTATAAACTTGAATTTAATAATGATGTGGCTAACAATGCCCTATTTGTGCGTGCTTTTAATTGTATTCTATCTGTGTTTAAAGAGAGTGATAAGTTGCCAACCAATTGTAAAGTGGGCACAAAATTAGTGTTAAACGAATTGAAGGCCCTTTACATTGAGTATAGGCACCCGCGTACTTTGAGTGGTGAAATATTGTTAAATCGTATTTATTGCATAGTACAAAGCAACGATGATGTAACTGTAGACTCGATTAAGTGCGAGTTTAGTATTTTAATTAAACGCGGTAGAACATAAAACACGTGTATTTTGATGTGTATATATATATATTGGGATTCTTCTGCACTATTGATTTGAAGTTTATATATAAATGTGTATTTGCTCGTACATATATTAAATGTGTATATAGATTTCTCCTGTACTATTATTATTATTTTTTATGCTTATATATAAGAGCGTATTTGTTCATACGTATATTAAATGTGTATATAGAATTCTCCTGTAATATTCTTATTTTTGATGCATATATATAAGTGTGTATTTGCTCATAAATGCATTAAATGTATATAGATTCCTACTGTACTAATATTTTTATTTAAGAATGTGTGTATATATATATATATATATATATATATATATATATATATATGATGAATAAAACCACGAAGGAAAGGAAACACAAAATGGTGCTCAAGCGCTTTCGTCTAATGACATCCTCAGGAACACTGAAGTACATAAAAGGGTGACAGCCTATATATAGGTTACAGAAAGAAAAGAAAAAAAGAAAAAGAAATAATATATATATACATATATATATATATATATATTATATATATTATATATATATATATGAAATAAACGGAGAAGTAAAAATAAAAATTAAAAATTAAAGGATTAACAGAGAAGCATACAGATTTGTAAGGAAAAAATATCGATTTTTAGCACAAGATCAAATGAATTATAAAAATACAAATTTATACTGGAAATCTGCCCTGGTTTTAACACTCTGCCTTTTTTGGTTAAGTTTCGATGTATATAAAAATAAAATGAAAATTAAAAGTTAATAAAATAGCATACAAGTTTACCAAAGATTTAGCGTTCTACCCTTCTTATCTAAATCTGTTTTGAAGGAATTCAAAACAACAGGATCGAGTTGAAAAAGACCTTTGCTTATGTTGAAGTTATTTGAAAGTTGGATAATGGCAGACTCAAGAATATTTCTATTAGCAATGTTGCTAGAGTGGAATAAAACTGGAGCATTATTCCAATCAATACAGTGGGATAACTCTGACAAATGGACAAAAAGGGCACTGGACAACTGTCCTGTTCTAACGGAATATTGATGCTGTTTTATACGTGTGTGCAAATCCTTTCCCGTCTGACCTATGGAAAAGGAATCACATTGTTTACACCCAATTTTATAGATAATGCCTGAATTATTGGTAGGGCTATTTTTTACTATGATATTTTTCACAATATTGTTATATGAAAATACTACATTAATATCCAAAAATTTAAGTACATTAGCAATGCCTAAAAAGCCCGGCAAAAATGGAAGTACTAAAATATTTTTTGACAAAGTACGAGTGTTATTATTGACACGATAGAAAGTTCGTTTTGCCTTGTTGAGACAAGATTCCATAAACGCAGATGGATAACACAGATCACTTCCAATACCGTTGATTTTTTCCAATTCGGCATCGATGTATTCCGGACTGGCGATCCTAAGGGCGTGGAGAAACATTGATGAAAAAATGGCCTTCTTAGTGGGGGTGTCATGTCCCGAGTAAAAGTGTACGTAGGACAAATTGTTTGTTGTTTTCCGATAGATACTAAACTTAAAACCTGGGCTTTCCCTATGTACACGCACATCCAAAAATGGGATTGAATTGTCTTGTTCCACTTCTAAAGTAAACTTAATGGAGGGGACTTGATCATTTAACTGAAGGAGGAAGTTATCCAGGTCACGATTCATGGGCCAGATACACAAAATATCGTCGACGTACCGCAACCAAAGGATGCCAACCCCAGGATTCTCGGAATGTAAGTAATTTCGAAAAACTCCATATAAATATTGGAGAGGAGGGCGATAAGGGGTTGCCCATGGCCATCCCAAAAACTTGTTGATAATACTCGTTATTGAAAGTGAATTTACAGTCTTTGATGCAAAGCTTAATAAGATCCAAAACAATGTGTGAAGGTAGTGGCAGGTCATACTTATGTAATTCTTGAGAGAGAAAGTCAAGCATATCGTCAATCGGCACTTTTGTAAACAATGAACACACGTCAAAACTGATCAATCTATCGTTAGTTTCAGTACGTGCATTATTCAATTTTTCAGTAAGATCCATGGAATTTTTTACATGTGAATCAGAGATAGTTCCGAGAATGGGGGACAAGACATTGACAAGCCATTTGGAAAGTTTATAAGTAATAGAGCCCACCGAGCTAATAATAGGGCGCATAGGGTTGCCAGGTTTGTGGGTTTTAATAAGACCGTAAAGGTAGGGCAGAGAAGGTGAAGTGGACATGAAAAGCGGAATTAAGTCCTTATGATCTTTGAGAATGCGTTTCAAGCCACTAATAAATGATTTGATGACGTCATCCTGCGGGTTCTTCCTAAGTTTGCTGTATGTGGCGGGGTCCTGGAGAAGCTCGTTCATCTTTCCGATGTAGTCCAGGTTTTAAGTTTAGTATCTATCGGAAAACAACAAACAATTTGTCCTACGTACACTTTTACTCGGGACATGACACCCCCACTAAGAAGGTCATTTTTTCATCAATGTTTCTCCGCGCCCTTAGGATCGCCAGTCCGGAATACATCGATGACGAATTGGAAAAAATCAACTGCATTGGAAGTGATCTGTGTTATCCATCTGCTTTTTTGGAATCTTGTCTCAACAAGGCAAAACGAACTTTCTATCGTGTCAGTAATAACACTCGTACTTTGTCAACAAATATTTTAGTACTTCCATTTTTGCCGGGCTTTTTCGGCATTGCTAATGTACTTAAACTTTTGGATATTAATGTAGTATTTTCATATAACAATATTCTGAAAAATATCATAGTAAAAAATAGCCCTACCAATAATTCAGGCATTATCTATAAAATTGGGTGTAAACAATGTGATTCCTTTTACATAGGTCATACGGGAAAGGATTTGCATACACGTATAAAACAGCATCAATATTCCGTTAGAACAGGACAGTTGCCCAGTGCCCTTTTTGTCCATTTGTCAGAGTTATCCCACTGTATTGATTGGAATAATGCTTCAGTTTTATTCCACTCTAGCAACATTGTTAATAGAAATATTCTTGAGTCTGCCATTATCCAACTTTCAAAATAACTTCAACATAAGCAAAGGTCTTTTTCAACTCGATCCTGTTGTTTTGAATTCCTTCAAAACAGATTTAGATAAGAAGGGTAGAATGCTAAATCTTTGGTAAACTTGTATGCTACTTTATTAACTTTTAATTTTAATTTTATTTTTATATACATCGAAACTTAACCAAAAAAGGCAGAATGTTAAAACCAGGGCAGATTTCCAGTATAAATTTGTATTTTTATAATTCCTTTGATCTTGTGCTAAAAATCGATATTTTTTCCTTACAAATCTGTATGCCTCTCTGTTAATACTTTAATTTTTAATTTTTATTTTTACTTCTCCGTTTATTGCATACATATATATATATACCTATATATATATATATATATATATAGATATGTATATATATATATATAATATATATACAGGGCGTCCCAAAAAAATGTATACACAATTTAAATACTTATAAAGGCAGTGTTTATTAAAATACATTTCATTTTCAAAATGTAATAGAATCTACAGACATTATTTAATTGTTTTGTCAACGCCTGTTTTCAAACTGACGTCCGTTCTGGTCCAGGCACTGCTGATAACGCGAAGCAATGGAATCGCAAACATCACGAAACATTTCGTTTGGTATTTGTGTGCATTCTCGTTCAATGGCTGCTCTCAATTCAGCGACTGTTGCAGGTTTTATAGCGTAGACTTTGTCTTTTAAGTATCCCCATAAAAAAAGTCTAGTGGTGTGAGGTCTGGTGAACGCGGAGGGTATTCTACGAAACCCCTTCGTCCAATCCACATCCACATCGTGCCAAGTACCACTCGCAATACTCCACTCTTCGGTCCGGATCATCTTCATTAATAGCATGGACTAATCTTGGAATGTAACATTTCCATTGACAGCGCTTCAAAATGCGTTGGACAGACGATTCTGAAATTCCTACCTCACGACTCGCTTGCCGCACAGATTTTCTTGGACTTTGGTGATACGTTTCCAGTACTCTTTCTTGCTTTGTGGGGCTTGTCGATGTCCGTGGTCTTCCGGAACGCTTCTTGTGGACATTCTGAACAGTTCCATCGGCTTCAAACTTATCTCTAATTCGAGTGATGGTAAGTCGCGTTGGTGGATCTGTTTGAAACTCTCTCCTAAACTGTCTTTGTACTTCAACTGCGTTTTCACACTTCCAGTATCATTTTAGAATGAATTTCCTTTGTTCAAAGCTTAGTCTGACTGCCATTATTAATTCTAATGTGTTTAACTTGGAAAGAAAGAAACATCAATTGAGCTATCAGCTGTTAAAGTGTGTATGCATTTTTTTGGGACGCCCTGTATATATATTATTTATTTATTTTTTTTTCTTTCTGTAACCTATATATAGGCTGTCACCCTTTTATGTACTTCAGTGTTCCTGAGGATGTCATTAGACGAAAGCGCTTGAGCACCATTTTGTGTTTCCTTTCCTTCGTGGTTTTATTCATCATAAATATTTTTCACGTGTTACTTTCGTGAAATAATTTTCATATATATATATATATATATATATATATATATATATATATATATATATATATTCTTCGTTTAAAATGTGTATTTTTTGCTGTATAGAATTCTTCTGAACTATTCTTGATTGTATAATTATTTTCTATATGTTTCATGTATGTTAAATTATTTCCAATAATTCAACTAAATAAACAGAATGATATAGTTTTTTTTTACTATTCAATAAACGGTGGAAACAAGTGCTTTTCGGGGTGTGTGTATATATAAAAACGATATTAAACGATAACTGGGATGATGGGAATATATAAACGATACATGTGTGCTTCAATAAATAAATAAATATATATATATATATATATATATATATATATATATGCATACAGTACGCCAAATGGCTGGTTACGCCTTCTAAGCCAATTGATGCTGTCAAGAACATCTCCATTAATATATACACTAATTAAATAAATAGCGCAATGTGGCACTACAAAAGTTATTAATATACATATATACATACACACTGCTTTCTAAACACCTTCTATGCCAACTGGCTGTTTGATGGGAAGCGTTTAAACATGAGGGGAACACAATTCATGGCAGCAGCGACAACTAACCCACAACACCCTTGCCACTACATGTATAATCATGCACCAACACCTCGCACCATTAAGGTGACACCAGAGAGAAATTATAACCAAATACTCCATTTTATACCACGCCCCACAGACATCACACAGTAAAGAAAACACATACACACACACACACACCTAACCCACAAAGGACTGACACGACTCGGTCCGAATGCAATCCTAGGTGCGAAGCCACCACCCATTCACAGGTCAGAGACCAGCCTGAGCAGATCGGGTCGAGTTAACTTAGCACGATTCCAATGTGGACATCACCCCAACTTACAGACATTTAAACACAGACTAGACAACTCTACAGACGACACCTGCCACCTGTGCCAGGACACATCACAAACAATTGAACACATTATGACAGACTGTACCGCTCTAGCGCAACATAGAACACTACAAATCACTAGTGCGCTGAACCTCTGGTCCACTCCGGAGAGGGCGATCGGTTACCTGCGTGCCGCCGGCTTGCTCGATGAGGGTGGGCTGATCGGCTAACCAACAACAACAACGGGCTGCTTGAGCCAACTGGCGGATTAAGACTTGTAAGCCAGATGATGCTGTCAAGAGCGCTTATTATGCGCCTGTGTTTCCAGGCGAAGGATGGTCCCTTTCTCCTCTCTCCTCTCTCTTATTTTACATTTGGGTGGCAGCTTGGGGGATTCCCTCTTGCTTGCATAACCTTTTGTTTTTGGGTGGCATTGGAACCATGGGGAGTTAGCACCTTGTAACAAGGGGAAATGGCGCTGGCACCTTGCAACAATTGATCAACATTGCAATTGCATATGTACTCGAACATTTTCCGGTCATACTACTTGTACGCAATGACCTAACTTGTTCTCCTATTCCCGAATTCGAAACCTTCGAATTCCATACCCTCTGGCTACTGATAGGGCTGAGTATTTCCGGCCCTTTTCTTAATCCCGGGAAAATGGATTAAAAAACTTGCAATCTCGGAATCCCATGAAATTTTCGGAATTAAAAAAAATTAAATAAGGTTGAAGTACTGAAATAAATTAAATAACTAGAGAGAAAAATTCCTTTTATTGAACAAAAACATGCTTCGAAAATTTTTTTCTAGAGGCTAATAAAATTGAAATTATTGATTTATTTGGATTATGACTTAAAATAATGCTTTAAAAAAGAGATGATCAATACTACAGGGTGATTCAAAAGTCAGGTTACATAGGGAAATACTGTATTATCACAAAGATTTTCGGATTTTTGTGATGAATAATCCTACAGCAGAAAATGCACTTTCAGACTTTATTGAAATTGGAGGAATTGTCGCCAGAGCATTAAATAAGAGGTTTAAATTTTCTGTTCTATTACCAGTGGCTTCATAAAAATTCATTTCTTTTATGAGGCTCTTTATGTCGTATCTCAGGCGCAAATCTTGTTCTTTCTGTTGTTCCCATTTCTTTCTGTGCAACTGCATCCAGTTTTTCTTCCAAGGACCTTTGATTTGAAGATAAGCTAGCTGCTAGAGGAAAGAACTTCGAGTTCTAGTGGTGTATCAAAAAACTGTTGGCGTTCATTTACATCAGTACCTTCTGCCACTACGTCCGTCTTTGGCAGTTCTTTGCAATGTTGATTTAGAAGGCAATGAAAAATTAGGACAAGTTGAATTAAATGCTATTATAGGATTGTTTAACACTCACTTTAACCCTTTACTGCACGAACATTTTGTTGAGTTAAGTTATGAATGCGTGTATTTGACAGATTACAAATTAAATTTATCCGTTTATGCTGTCAAGTGTTAAATATTTATATAATCCTACGAGCTTCTTATTACGTCTCTCTTGAAGTCTTTTTTCTACTGATTGTTTTAAGGTGGTAGAAAAACAAGTTTTCTCTTCTCTTAACTCATTTACAATAAAAGCAAACATACCTGCAGTGAGCAATGTTGCATCTCTGCTACCAAGCTTCTCCAATCCAATTTTAACGGGTTCTAAAGATGAGATAATAACATTTATATATTCAAATTCTTCATCTGAAATATCCATGCCCTTTCCAATCCCAAGGTCAATCAATGCTTTCGAAATTGGTTTTCTTAGTTGTACAAATCTTTCCAACATTACTATTAAACTATTCCATCTTGTTTGTGAATCGAGTTGTAGATGAAGTTCTTTGTTACTATACTATTGGTTATTCTAGAATGTTATAGAATGTTATACATGATTAGCAAAAATTTAGTTATAAATTTTAGTATGTTTCAAAGGTTTAACATAATAAATAAAAATAAAAATTACAAATTCTAATGAAATTTAATATAAAATATAGCATAAAATTTTTTGAAATAGAAGTAAATCCCATTCTAGGAGTTTCTATAAAGAACGAACTCAAAGCAATAAGATAGTTACCATTAGTCATTACCCAATCAATTTTCAGTTTCACTTTTCAGTAGGAAGAAAATTATATTATTTCACCCCATACTCAAGCGAAAACGGTTTTCAAAGTTTTAAAAACAGGTGAACGAAACCTTCAATTGTGAAAAGCCTTTGTATGAAATAAATATACCTCATAATAAAACTGTTTAAAAGTCTCTCCTGAAAATAGAATACCGGGAAATCCCGGGGTCGATGATAGTTTTCCAAGGAAATGAGCTGTCTACTTTACTTCCGGGATCACGGGATCCCGGATGCCCAGCCCTAGCTACAGCTTTACATTTGCGCTGTCTACTTTTCTCCTAATTCTACTGACTATCCAAAATTCTTTGACTACCTCACTTCCAAAGTGGAATACATTCTATCCTGCTCTACCTTTGCTGAAATCTCCATTTTAGGAGATTACAATGTTCACCACCACCTTTGGCTTTCCTTTCATTTTACTAAAATCCCTGGTGAACCACCTTACAACTTTTCTATCTTAAAAGACCTAGAGCAGATTGTACAACACCCTTCTTGTATCCACTATCGCTTTGGAGATATGCCCAATATTCTGGTTTATTATTTACCTCTCATCTTTCTTCTGACTCTGTCAAGCTTTTATTTCCGTTGGATTCCCCCGATCACAATCTTCTATCTGTTTCCTGTCCTATCACTCCAATTCGTCCTTTGGATCTTGGCAAGAGGAGACGACTTTGGCACTTTAGCGGCGCTGATTGGGAGGCCCCTAGGCAGTACGTCTGTGATTTCCCATGGAATAATTGTTGTTTCCGTGGTCGGGTCTCTTCCGATTATGCTGAGCGCATCACGGAGGTAATTCTCTAGGGCATGGAGGCGTATATTCCATATTGAATTCCTTCTACTAATGCAAAAAGACGTTACTTATTCTAATGCTATCGCACCAGAGAGGAGTCTTTCAGAAGGTACCGTCGCCATCCAACTCCTGACTCTCACTCACCTTATATTTCTGCAAGGAATCGTGCAAAATCTGTTCTTCGACTCGCCAAAAATTCTTTCATCCGACAAAAATGTGAAAATTCATCCAATTCTAATTCTTCTTGCTCTTTCTGGCATCTAGCGAAGAACCTCTTCAACAACTTTACTTCCTCTTCTTTCCCTCCATTTTTCCATTCCGACGGCACAGTTGCCGTCTAGTGGGATGGGTAAATGCAAAAATCGTTCAGATGTGGCAAAAAGTGTGAAATTTCGCATGGAGTTACCTTTATCCATATAGAAACATTTTCAGGTTGGGGACACTCTGTGACCTCATTCTGCGGCCATTTTAAGCAAATTCAAAATGGCTGCCCCGATTCCACAGCCAAAACCATATAAATGCCATATCTCAGTAATTACTGGGCCGATTTTGATGATCTTGGGCTCGTTTCTTATACTTTTGAGGATGCCTCATCAATCTATCTATGCTTCTGAACGTTTCGAGGCCAAGGTCACATGATAAGTCATGGTGAACGTCATTTTTTACCCTAAAACACCTATATCGCTCTATCTCTGAAACGGCTGGGCCAAATTTGATGATCTTGGGCTCGTTTCTGTCAGATTTCATAGCTCCACGGTTGCAGTTGCGGTTGTCAGCAAGTCACAACCGCTCGGTTGCAGTTGCGGTTGCAGTTGTTTGGTTTAATTTTGAATTATCACTGTAACCTGTGAGAACTTATGGAGAATAAGAGCGATGCCAGCAAATCAAAGATTAACGCGGTTTAGCCACACTGTCTGACTGCAAATTCAATCATTATTCGATAGTCAAGTGTGTTTCCAGGGTGCGGGACGAGGACCCAACGCGTTATGCACCCCACCAACCACTTTCCCCAACCTCCGCCCATCTGAAAGTGGTTATATTTACAGTTACACAAAACTAATCAAGAACATTGGGCAAGATCACCGTTACTACAAGTCAAGTTATGACACAAGGAGTGTCAAAACTGATCATACAATGAGAACACTAGGTAATATCACTGTTAAAACAAGCACCTTGGCAGTGGCATAATGAGGTGCAGTATAAGTGCGCTTTGTTGCATTTGCAGTTGCCAGTGCATGATTTCATACATCCACAGTGTCGGAGGATCGCGCAAGCCTTACTGACATCTGCAAGTGTCGTCCAGAACGGCAACAACTCCTTCTGAGCTGAGATCATCCATCCCCCAGTCAGTAGGATCAGGGATCTCTTGATGAAGCCGCAGTATCCGACCCCAAATGAAAGCTGCCTTAAGAATGGCTCGTCTCACATGTTGAAATAGAGCTGCCTGGGTAGGTGGGATATTGTTGAGGGTTCTGCTCCCTCGTGAGAACATCTCCCTCCGGGCTTGCTTCACGGTAGCAGCTCCACAAAACTTACTGTAAAGTAAGACACTGAAACGTTCGATGATCTGCATAGGTACAAATTCCATGGTGAAGCAGTCGGGATTACGGAATATTGCGAGCAGGCTATCCGTGAGTTCCGGAAAGAGCTTCCACACTTCCCAAGCTGTCTTCTTGCCAACTTCTACAAAGTGCGATGTAGTGTCCGAGCCTGTCAGTGCAATGAATAAGGGAAGCGCAAGTCCCAACTCTGGGCCGAGCTGCGACGCTAACACGTGAATGGGGAAACATTGGAAGTGTTTTCAAGTCCCGAAAGCCACCCATTGTTCAGACAATGACAATTCCTCGAACGATGAGATTGCAACAACCACAACAACCGTGTCCGCTGTGCGGAGGTATGCTTTGTCATGGCCGATGGCCGTGCTGAGCTGCATGTTTGAGGTGGAGGATCATCCTTGTGTCAGCTTCTTGATGGTTACACGGTTCCAGACCCTCCGTGTCACATGGTGGTTGTGTGAGGACCTTTTTCTCTTGTGTTGTGATGAGTTGCACGCCCAGGTCTTCCTCAGCTAACCGCTTACTCACGAGTGTGAAGAGTTCTGTTTTGTTCTCTGCATTTTTGAGGATGGCACTCCACTCTTTTCGGTTGATGAGATTCTTGGAGTAAATTTTTTTCCTTGGCCCATCTCCTTGATTTTCATGAGCTTGGTCTTTCAGGCTTCTCTCAGGATAGATATCCCATATCCAGTCCATACGACCCACACAACCAGAGGCATGAGATCTTGCAAATGGCACTAGTTGCTTCTCCATATATTCACCGACCGTTCTCACCGTTTGGGCTGGTTGAATAAAATGGACTACAGCAGGACCATCGAAGATTTTCACTGTTGAATCTCCATTTGGTTTTTCATTGACCTTCTCGAACCATCTCAGGAGATCGGACTTCGTACCAATTCGCAAACGACCAGCAACAGCTAATGATGGGGGTTGTTTTTGGTTTTCATACATGAAAAACTCATCAATATCTGCATCTGGTCGTGACTGCACAGATAGGAACAACTGAGTGACCAAGGCTGAGTTGTGTTTGAGAGCTTGATCTTTTGCATCTTTCTGTGAGGTACTTTCTTGAATGTGTTCAGTCCTTTACGATGGATAGTTTCAGTGATGGACTTTGAGGCATCAATGAATCGTGTCTTGACGAAATCATTATACATAGCAGATCCGATCTCGTGAGCATCTCTTAACGAGTTGGTCACACATTCATCCATGACCAATTTAGTGTCAAGGGTAGTAAGGTAAGAACCTGTGTCACTGAATGGGTTGCCATGCTCTTTTAGGACTCGCACCAGAGACTTCACGTCACTGTGAAAGCGAATCTGGAGGTTCTGTGCCTCTTCGTGATGAGAGGAGGAGCTCGACGTGTGGTGCCATAACATGAAGTCCTCATAAATGGAGATGATGCCTGCACGCTGAGGAGAAGCTTGCATCCATATGAGGAGGGCAATCGGCCCGTCGTAAAGGCCAGATGCACTTCCATCTCCCTTGATGTGATCGTTTGAGTGTTCATGTGATTGGTCTTTCGTCATCATGGAATACCGGTTCTCTGACCTCTGTACAACGAAGTTGCCCTTCATAAACTCGTGGTACACTGTTGGATGTTTGTCTTTCAACTGCATGAGGTTTCTCACGTGCATTGGCAGCCACCGTGCGTAGTTTGGATGGTCGAGAACGAAACACCATGGGATTATCTCACCAAGCACTTGGACATAGAGTTCAAAATCTCCCTCTCTCTGAGACCTGATGAACCTGCAGTACATTAATTGGAGATCCTTTGTCTATGTCCAGTATTGGACTGTTGGATATGTTGCTTGTCCTTGTGACACTGAGTACAGCTCTTTCCTCAATATGTGAAGAGCAACAAGGGACGCTTGGTGTGCATGTCGAGTTCTTTTCACGTTAGAGGCACTCAATGCCGAATGAGCAGGACCAGGTGATAGAACGCCTGCTTCACCCAACGCGTGATCGCACCCTGAGCCATCAAGCCACTTGCCCAGGATCTCCTGCAGCACCATCTCAATGTGAAGCCCTCCCTCGTTGTTAATGGTAGTGAATCGTGGTGGTTGGATGTAGGTACCGGTGTCCCACAGGGTTCAGTGTTAGGCCCATTGCTATTAGTAATCTACATTAACGACATAGATGTAGGATTGACTAGTAACGTGTCAAAATTCGCGGACGATACTAAAATAGGCGGTAAGGTTCTTAACGAAGACGATAGAAATAGGCTCCAAGACGATGTAAATAGGATTATGGAGTGGACGGATAAGTGGCAGATGCATTTTAACGTAGACAAATGTAAAGTTTTGCATATAGGTTCTCTTAACAATAATTACACGTACACGATGGATGATAGATAGTTAGCGAGCGTTGACGAGGAAGTAGATTTAGGCGTACGCGTATCTAAGGATTTAAAAGTTAGGAACCAGTGCCTGGAGTCTTGCGCAAAAGCTAATAGGATGTTAGGCTTCATAGCGCGTAATTTCGAATTTAAATCGAAGGATATTATATTGCCCCTTTAAAAGTACCTAGTCAGGCCTCATTTAGAATATGCCGTTCAGTTTTGTTGCCCGTATTTGCGTGAGGATATTGATAGGTTAGAAAGGGTTCAGCGTCGTGCCACGAAACTAATTCCGTCATTGCGCAACAAGCCTTATGAAGATAGGATTAAAGAGTTAGACTTGCATTCACTCGAAACTAGGAGATTAAGGGGGAGTTTATTGAAGTTTTCAAAATCGTTAATAAAATCGATAACGTAAATTTTGACAAACTGTTCACTTTCGATAATAGCAATACTCGTAATAACGGATTTAAGTTGCGTGGCAGACGTTTCATTACTAATATCGCTAAAAACTTCTTTACGTTTAAAGTAATTGATAAATGGAATAATCTTCCCGCGTCAGTCGTTAACTCTACCAGCGTTAATATGTTTAAGAACCGTTTAGATAGGCATTTTACAAATATTAACGTTGTTTAAAATAAAAAAACAAATAGCAACAGGAGCTCTGTGGGTGGTGGTCGAGGATGAGTCTGTTGACGACTAATGCCAGCTTGTGACATGCCAGGGTGTGATATGCCAGCAAAAAAATTATTATAAAAAAAAAAAAAAAAAATTAGACTAGCACGAACGTAGATGTAGCTCGTAGCGTAAACTAACCCACTTTTTGTTTCACTTTACCTACTTTTTTTTCTTATCCTCTCCTTACTTGCATGTCTGTAACTCTCTTTACTTGCATGTCTGTAGTTTGCATGGTATGACAGTGAGTTAAGACTATGTTTACATGGTTTGTAAGCGTTCTTATTTTACTTCTTTTTGATCTTTCACCCCTCTCCTATTCTCTTCGACTATTTTTCTGACTTGTCGGCAGTGGCCGGCGGATGATGATGGTGAGTCTTTCTTTCTCTTTTTCAGAATGAATGTTAACCCACGAATGATAGGTGTTGCTACTTACTTAACCCCTTATTCTCCTCTTTCAACGCCCTCCTCTTTCCTTTCTCTCGGGCTAGCCTTAGAGTGGATCTTAGGGTCTTTGTTAGCCTTAGCTTCTGTAGATCTGTAGATCATCACAACGTACTTATCTTCACCAAGTTGCTCTGGGTATCCATTGGATTCGTTTTGCCAGACTATACAATGGTTGGTCCATGCCAATGACGGGGGTTTGCCCTGGATTTAAAAAGTTGATTCCATCTTTTATAACCTCCATTGAATGTTTGATCATGGATGGGGAGTGCGCTTTCTCTACAAAGAGTGGTAAAATCCCAATCTCTGCGGAGGGCGCACATTGTCTTTCTGAAGGCTAGCGTTATAACCTGACCAGGTTATGACGTCTCCCACCTCAATTCTCTCATTGTCCAGTATGTGAGACACATGGGCTAACAGGCCTCCTCCTTCACGATGGACCCCTGGAATTCTGGACGCTCCTGGAACAACCGGATCATTGCAAGGGGTCATGAAAATATCTGTGTTGGGTAGTTCAGTTGGGGGTACTACAGCATAGGAAGCTGGTAGAGTAAGATTTTTCCGATCATTTGGAGTATCAGCATTAACGGAACAGACGTCACGCTTGACTCCCTCGTTAGAAGTGCTCAGATGATTTGTTAGGGATATCATCGTACCATGGAACTCCGAACGGGACACATTTGATCGTTTCTTTTGTTCGATATTATCCACATCACCCATAGTGAAGACATTTCCAGGCATATTCATGGGAACAACCACACCATCTTGGCGGAATTGGTTGGGTACACTAATTGCCAAATCCAACGAGACCTCCGATACTCTATCATAAGATAGTGACAGCCCAAGAGATGAGAAGTGATTTATGAGCTGCTTTGACCGACCCTGGTTTTGCAATTTCAACCCAACATAGAGGGGTGTGGGTGTTTCACGTTCTTTGGAATGATGCTTCTCATTACTGGTAGGCTTAACAACACGCTTTACAGTATTGTGGATGATAAGGTGAGACAACGTACACGCAACCTTAGCCCTAGCACCCTCAATGGAGTTCTGTGACTTAATACTAGGGCTTAGCAATGTCATTTTCATGAATGCAAACAGTGGAGAAGGGATAGATTTGAGGAGGCAGTCGTCCGCCAACGAACATGAGAAAGCCTCTAGCGGATTCTCAAAGATGTGCCTCCTCAGTATATTTGCTGCTTTGACGAGGATCATCGCCTCGTCATCGCACAAGGTGGTTTCGCTGGACTGAGACAGCACAGATCCAACGGTATTGCTATGTGTAATCAACACGGTTCTTCCTGCAGGTTGAGCAACTAATCCTGGCAATTTTTCATCAAGCGCACCTTCAGTCTTGTAGAATTGCGTGTGGATGTGCTGGTACACCCCAATTGTGTCAACTTTTCGTCATAGAACTTGTAAAGTTCCCTCATTTTGCGAACTTGTTCTTTACACTCAATAACATAAGCAGCTAACTCAGCAAAAGCTATTGCCTCAAAAGATGTTGGTGGATTGCTACTATTACCACAAGTTTCAGATTTGACTGATGCTGCTTGTCGATCAGCTGAACGGGCAAGGGTGTATAGTTTTGTGTGGCAGATCTTATGGTAATATGCATTCATGGCATGCATATGAGATGCAGTAGCTAGTCTTGCTAACAGTTGGGAGTTGTTGGTTTTTGTGGCTAAGTTTCTGAATGTGATATCAATATCATCAGTTGATGGTTTGATAAGTTTTTCCTTCAATTCAGTATTACACAATATATACTGGGGCTGCTCACGATTGAAAGATGAAACACAACTACTGCGTGTCTTTTTTTGGACTGGGAACTTCCTCATTAGAACACTCTAACTTCACTATTGCCGTTTCTTTGCTCGATCAAGCTTTTGGGCATTACATGTTCTCCTGCAATTTCCATGAATGACAGCCTTATTCTTCAACAACGTACTTTCTATACCTGAACCATCATCCAAAAGCCTAATATTCACAGGAAATGGCAACTCTTTGATCACATCAAATGCTGTCAAGTTTTCAGACAATGTTTTGTACACACTTTAAACCCATTTTCAGCTGTGCGTGTCAACTTATCATTCCGATTTTCTTGGCATAGAGAGCAAAGTTTCCATTTAGTGATCCGAGGTGGAATTGTGCTATCAACTGAATCACTCATAGGTTGACGTTCACTTGGCGCAGCCATGGTCAACATGTTGTTCGACATCAGACGTCAGATGGAGAGACAGGGGCCATCACCTGAAAGGAAGAAAGTCTGAATATAAAATTTTAAAGATATTTTGAGTCATACATTATCATTTTATTACACCAGTCATTAATTTTTACTAATAATTTTCAATAAAATTTTTAATAATATTACTAATAATTTTACTAATAATTATAAAGAAAAAAAAATATATATATATACGTTTTAACTGCAAACAACACACGGTATAATTAATGTGAAGAACGACGCTTGTGTAGAAGAGTGTCCGCACAAGATGAGGGAGCGAGCAAATGAAAAATGAGGCACCTCCCAGGAATCGAACCCGGGATTATCCAATTACCTGTCGGATTTGCTCGTTCTCGCTCCTCATCTTGTGCGGAAGCTCTTCTACACAAGCCTCGTTCTTTACATTAATTATACTGTGTGTTGTTTGCAGTTAAAATGTATATATGTACGGCATGAGAAGGTGCACCCTCAGTGCATTCGATTCCGCTCGTATGTAGGAGAATTACGGGTTGTGACTGACTGAGGACCTTGGCGCAGTGGTTAGCATATCCGACAGGTAATTGGATGATCCTGGGTTCGATTCGTGGGAGGTACCTCATTTTCATTTGTTCGTTCTTTCTCCTCATCTTGTGCGGACGCTCTTCTACACAAGCGTCGTTCTTTACACATATATATGTGTATATATATATTGTGTGTGTATATATATATATATATGTTTTTAATATGTATAATCTGAAAGATATTTTAAGTCATACACTATAATTTTATTACACCAGTCATTAATTTTTAATAATAATTTTTAATAAAAAAATTTAATAAAAATTTTTATATTAATATATATATAAAACTTTTAAATATGTATCCTCGCGTAATTTCGTATTGCAGAAGAAGTACAAATGACATTGATTTTCACCTTGACATTCACCGTAGCCGCACGGTTACATAACATTGGGTTTGAACAATAATTAATTGCCCTTAATTTTAATATTGAATACTATATTACGCATTATAATTCGTACTGCACTCTATTATTTTGTGTTTTGGTAATTAAATCACTTACCTGTACTCTAAAACCGTTCAAAATTGATAAAACACTGCAACAGAAATTTCACCATTCACTGACTGAAGCGTAATGGCAACTAACTTACTAAGCCTGAATAATGCTTGTGGAAGGTCCCGCACAACGCTATCTATAATAATTTTTTTAACTAAAATAATGAAACCGGTTGACAATTTGCTCAAAATGGCCGCCCAAGATCATCAAAATTGGCCCAGTAGTTCCTGAGATATGGCATTTTATGGTTTTGGCTGTGGAATCGAGGCAGCCATTTTCAATTTGCTTAAAATGGCCGCCAGAGTGAGGTCCCAGCGTGTCCCCACCCTGGAAATGTTTTTATATTTCAAAAGGTGACTTCATGCCAAATTTCACACTTTCTGCCAGATCTGAATGATTTGGGTGTATTTTTGTATTAATCGACCCCACTGTCTCTTCTCCTGACAAAGTTGAACTCTTCGCTCAAACTTTCGCCTCCAACTTAACCATGGACAATTCCATTGCTGTTCCTCCATCAACTACTTCCTCTGACTTTATTATGTCTGAAATTAGAATTCTTCTAAAGCTGTTTGTTCTGCCCTATCTGAACTCAACTCTAAGAAGGCGTACGGTCCTGATGGTGCTACTCCTGTTGTTCTCAAGAACTGTGCTTCTGTGCTGACACCCTGCGTACGCAAACTCTTTCGTCTTTGGCTTTCATCTGGTACTTTTCCTTCCTACTGGAAGCTTGCTTGCATTCAGCATGTCCCAAACAATAGGACAGCGATTATTACCTTACCTTCAATAATACACAACTCATTCCTCCTTCTTCTCTTAACATTTTGGCGTTTCCTTTTCTCGTGATCTTTCATGGAAAGATCACATATACTCTCTTTTTTAAACAGTTTCTAAGAGGTTTGGTGTGTTGTACCGGCTCGGCAGTTTCTTCAACCCCGCTCAGTTGCTGTCTCTGTACAGGGTCTGGTCTGCCCCTGTATGGAGTACGCTTTTCATGTGTGGGGTAGCTCAACACACACAGCCCTACTTGACCGAGTGGAATCAAAGGCTTTTCGTCTCATCAATTCCACGTCTCTTACTGACTGTCTTCAATCCCTCTCTCTTCGCCGCAATGTTGCCTCACACTCTTTTTACTATCGCTATTACAATGTTCTTTTGAATTCTCTAACTGCATGCCTCCTCTTTTAAGGAGAGCACGTAGCGCCAGACTTTCTACACATTCTCATTCCATTTCTGTCCATCTCTCTAACGCAAGGTTTAATCGGTATTTTCAGTCTTTCTTCTACTCAATCGATGAACTCCCGAACAATCTTCCTCAGTCCATCTTTCCCCCTGTCTATGACCTCCAATCTTTCAAACGCAGAGTGTCCAGTCATCTCAAAAACCCTGGACCTTGATTTTTGCTATCTTCTTCTTCTATGGTGCACTTTTGCGCACATTCGCCCTTGTCCCCTCCTTCCTGCAGAAAAAGAAATATAGCAATTTCATTGATATTTAGGCGTGTCGAATATATGAATCTTCACATATATTTTAAACAAAAGAATATTTAATATTTCTATTTTTAATATATATGTATACACATACATATATATATATATATATGTATACACATACATATATATATATATATGTATACACATACATATATATATATATGTATACACATACATATATATATATATACATTTAACTGCAATGACCACGCAGTATATTAATGTTAGAAACGACGTAAGTATAGATGAGTGTTCTGCACACGAGGAAGAGAAATAACGAACAAATGAAAAATGAGGTCCCCGCCCGGGAATCGAACCCAGGATCTTCCGATTGCCGGTCAGATATGCTAGCCACTACACCACAGGGCTCGATAGTCAGAAGTTGTAATTCTCCTACATAGGGCAGAAACCAATGCCCTAAGAGGGCACCCTCGCAAATCGTGAATATGTACATTTAACTGCAATGACCACGCAGTATATTAATGTATAGAAACGACGTAAGTATAGAGGAGTGTTCTGCACACGAGGAAGAGAAATAACGAACAAATGAAAAAATGAGGTCCCCGCCCGGGAATCAAACCCAGGATCTTCCGATTGCCGGTCAGATATGCTAGCCACTACACCACAGGGCTCGATAGTCAGAAGTTGTAATTCTCCTAAATAGGGCAGAAACCAATGCCCTAAGAGGGCACCCTCGCAAATCGTGAATATGTACATTTAACTGCAATGACCACGCAGTATATTAATGTATAGAAACGACGTAAGTATAGAGGAGTGTTCAGGCAGATTCAAATCCCTGACTAAGTCATTTAGTTCGGCTTGGGTTAATGGTATAGGATCTCGGTCATCTGTTGGCTGTTCATAAACATCATCATTGTCTGGATTTGGAGCTGAATCAGAATCTGAATTGTATTGATCCAGACTCTCGGGTGGGCAGAGAATAGGAACTTCTGGACCATGGGGTACCGGCCTTATTGCAGATGGAAGACTTGGGTATTGAAGGCTCTCTTTATTCTTTACATTATAACCTTTAACATTGCAAGAACAGAAGTAGCAGTCGTCGGTATGGTTTCTAGGCTCGAGCCATACCATAGGGATCCCAAATGGCAAACTTTTCTTTTTACCTTTGCTCCATTTCCTTAGTGCTGCAACACACGTAAGACAAACCTTGTGTGGAGCCCAACTTTTGTCTTGATCTCCTAATTTAATTCCAAAATAAGCATGATAAGCTCTCTTAATGAAGGTCGTTACATCTGTCCTTTGTTTTACAACAACATACCGACCACAAATATAACAAAATATGTCTGGACTATGGGTACATCCTCTAGAAGCCATTATTAAAATTTTAAAGACGTAATGTTAGAATTATCTATCTGAAAAATATGAAAAACGAAATTAATTAAAGATAAAAAAGGTAAAAAATTACAAAACGCCCCAAAATTGTTTTGCTAATAACTTTAAAACTGTGGGTGACAGAAATAAACTGGTAGCATTTTTGAATTCAGCGCAGTGAACTGCTTCAGAATCACAACTCAAAATAAAGAAATCGATTTTCATGCAGACCGGTGTTATCTTTAGAGTTACAGTTTGTTCTCAACCCGGCCTTTTGATCATATTTTGTACATAATACAATTTCATAGAATTATTTGCATCCTATGTGGTTAATTGATCATTTTAATTATGTATAATACCGTACGATAATATGCCTAATGCATTACTTAATTACATTGTTTACCTACTTCCTTTTTGACAGTTGTAAATATTCCCTTCTGTGGGGATTGTAACCAAAATTTAAGACAACGCATTCATACTATTTAAAGTTAACACAATATATATATTTTTATATTTTGTGTTTTCTTTCTGTGAACTTTTAAGGAGAGACGATTTTTACGTCTTATTTTATTTTAAGCCAACCCGATTACTTTTCGGGTAATTTATGCTTAAGTCGGAGAACAATAGTACGTTATGCCACACACAATATTTTTTGGTACGAACTTCAATTAAATTCAAGAATTTTAATCCAATTTTGTTTCATTTTAGGCACAGACCCGGGACCTCGTCTTCACGGGACCCGCTTTATGTAAAGCTTCGAGCACATTAATTCTCTCTTCTAATTTTAAGTTCGTTACACTTCTTCCCGGACTTTCTTAAAGAAATTTTTAAATTGAAATTTAAAATCTCTTCTCGAGGATATTCCTCAGGCGAAACGAAAGGGTAAACAAAAACACGTATGAGTAATCATTCACCCTGGAGGTATCAACAACCGTTCGTTTTTTGATAACGCGAGCGTCATTTACACCCTCCTACGCTAATCTCTGGTCCACTTCAATCCTAAGAGCAAAAGTAATTTAATGTTCGCATAACATGAAATCGATCTTAAAATTATTTCATTTTTATTTTTTACTCATACGAATTCGTATCGTTTTGCATGATCAATTTTGTTTGTTTGTTAATTTATAACCAGTAATTAATTAACCTCATTACATTTTCCCATACATAACAATATATATATATATATATATATATATATATATATTAGGGTGTTTCATACCTATAGGGTAAAATAAAAATGAGCTTGGAGTTTTAATCCACACGTTTCTCCGTATTCTAAAGAACAAGAAAACACGTTTGTGCAAGTTTGAACCAGATCGCGCTGCATTTAGAGGTCCCCAACTTTGACGACTTTTTGTCAGTTCATTTCTCGCCTGCCTGCAGTGAAGACGGTTTTTCGTCACTTGAGCGGTTCGTGTTGTATAGCCTATTGGACAACTATGGAGGTAATTATATATGCTACTAATTATCTCATTTTACTGTGGTATTGAAATTTATTATTATTTAATTTCTGTCATTTTACTGTGGTAGTGATATTTATTATTAATATTACATGAAATTAATTAGTCTGTTGCATATTGGACAACTAAGCTGGTAATTATTTATGATACTAATTAATGTAATTTTACTGCGGTATTGAAATTTATTTAATTAATGAATTGTCAAAGAGAACGTAGTGTACACGTATCAGTTTCATAATAAAGAAAAGCAGTAACTGGGACTCGAACCAGTGTCATAGCCGTTTGGCGGCATCGCTCAAGTCGGCGTACACAGCACGCTATCCACTCCCTAGATGGTGTAGTGGATAGCGTGCTGTGTACGCCGACTTGAGCGATGCCGCCAAACGGCTATGACACTGGTTCGAGTCCCAGTTACTGCTTTTCTTTATTTAATTAATGAAATTAATTACGATGTGAAATTATTTCTGTGGAATTATTTAGTTTGTTTTCTTTTCCAGGTGTCTACCAGAGCGAAAACAGAAGTGTTTCTTATTGGCCAGACGGATGCGAACATCACATCAAGTGGCCTTCCAACTCAGTTGCAAGTACTCAAAAAGTACTTTTACCACCAAAAGGAGCAAAAATTTGGACGTACTAAATGCCTGAACCTGTGCCTGGATGCCTGTCTCATATTTTGGGAGAGAGCGAGAATCCCCATGATGCGTCGAGATTCGGCCTTGAGGAAGATGGAATCCCTTCTCAAGGAATACGACCGGCTTGTGAAGCACAAGTCACATAAAGCAGAGTCCTTCCGAGTGAAGGAGGCGATGTTCAAGGAGGCAATAGCGAAGGAGATCATGGACATTGCTCATTCACAGGCTAAGGAAATGATGAAGAATCAGGAGGACATCCACTTTCTCGACATGCAGCGTGAAGATCCAAATTCCTGCAGCATGGGCCCTGTTGACATGAAGCTTCACTATAAGGAGATTAGGAAAAGGAAGAGGCTGGACAAGATTAAGGAACAACAGGAGAAGGCCAGGAAGGAACAAGGAGCTGCAGAAGATACGGGGGCTTTAGTGATTTCAACTTCGTCAGAGACTGACTCAGATGTCGTTGACCCAACCGTGGAAGTTTTTCCATCCTCTTCCAAGGGAAATACCAAGAAGCGACGCAGGAATCTGATCTCACAGGATGTGACGACTACCTACGATCGGCTGAATATTTCGTACCGCGATTCAGCTATGTCGTACGCTGCAGCGGCTAAATCACTAGGTTTTGACTTGGATGAACTGTCCATTTCTGCCAGTACCATGTACCGCACACGCAAGGCTCTCAGGAAGGTGGCTGCTGAAAGTTATCAATCCGACGAAGTTTGTCCTGGTCAGCCTCTTGTCTTGCATTGGGACGGTAAGCTCCTACCTGACAATGAGCAATGGAAGGAGAGCGTTGACCGGATCGCCGTCCTCGTCTCTGGCGACGGCAAGGAGAAGTTGCTCGGCGTTCCTAAGGGAAGAACGTCAGGAATCTTGCCTCGAAACACCTGGCGGAGTTCGTGACAGGAAAGACGATGGCTTTCTTCCATGCATTCGACTTGGACACAGAATTCTTGAAAAAGCCAGTTGCCGAGTGGACTGAAGTAGAGGGCTTCAAGCAAGCAGCGGCAACTGTTAACAAAATCTCTGTCGTCAACGATCGGGCCGAAAGAGCCATCGCGCTCACCAAAGAGTTCAACTGTTCTCTGACGAAGAACGAAGAGCAGAAGCAGTATTTGCTCAAAACTGTGATGCAGCATAGGGCGAAATACCCGAATAAAACCAAGAAGGATTTCATGGACAAATGATTCGCAAGAAGTGGTTATGTTTTTTGTATCCTTGTGAAAATGTGTAGTGAAATGGTACTCGTTTGTTGAATAAAAATTCATTGACAGATTTTTGTTTAATTTTTTTCGTTTATGATCTGCCAGAGCATCAAACTGGGGACCCGTAAACTTTAAACTATTGAATTAATACTTCGGTTTATCAGTCTCCTCAGCAAATGGAACAAGGGGATCAATGTGGATTAAAATTTTTCCAAACTTTTAATTTATGAAACACCCTAATATATATATATATACAGGGCGTCCCAAAAAAATGTATACACACTTTAAATAATTATAAAGGCAATGTTTATTAAAATACATTTCATTTTCAAAATGTAATAGAATCTACAGACATTATTTAATTGTTTTGTCAACGCCTGTTTTCAAACTGACGTCCGTTCTGGTCCAGGCACTGCTGATAACGCGAAGCAATGGAATCGCAAACATCACGAAACATTTCGTTTGGTATTTGTGTGCATTCTCGTTCAATGGCTGCTCTCAATTCAGCGACTGTTGCAGGTTTTATAGCGTAGACTTTGTCTTTTAAGTATCCCCATAAAAAAAGTCTAGTGGTGTGAGGTCTGGTGAACGCGGAGGGTATTCTACGAAACCCCTTCGTCCAATCCACATCCACATCGTGCCAAGTACCACTCGCAATACTCCACTCTTCGGTCCGGATCATCTTCATTAATAGCATGGACTAATCTTGGAATGTAACATTTCCATTGACAGCGCTTCAAAATGCGTTGGACAGACGATTCTGAAATTCCTACCTCACGACTCGCTTGCCGCACAGATTTTCTTGGACTTTGGTGAACGTTTCCAGTACTCTTTCTTGCTTTGTGGGCTTGTCGATGTCCGTGATCTTCCGGAACGCTTCTTGTGGACATTCTGAACAGTTCCATCGGCTTCAAACTTATCTCTAATTCGAGTGATGGTAAGTCGCGTTGGTGGATCTGTTTGAAACTCCCTCCTAAACTGTCTTTGCACTTCAACTGCGTTTTCACACTTCCAGTAGCATTTTAGAATGAATTTCCTTTGTTCAAAGCTTAGTCTGACTGCCATTATTAATTCTAATGGGTTTAACTTGGAAAGAAAGAAACATCAATTGAGCTATCAGCTGTTAAAGTGTGTATACACATTTTTGGGACGCCCTGTATATATGTGTGTGTGAATATATACAGTATATATATATAAATACTGTATGTGTATATATATATATATATATATAAATATGTATGTGTGGGGGGTTTACTATACTTATGTACTCTGGATTTTTTAAGCATCTAACACTTTGAAAGGTTTGTATTTTTTTTATGAAGTGAAATAATTTTTTTTTTTTAATTTCTACGATATTACAATCGTTTTGCATTTGGAGTTGTATACCCTATGAGAAACCTCACACAAGTGATGAAGTGCTTCACTTTTTACACGATACTATCGACGGAAGAATCTTGTCTGACACATTTCCTACGGTTTATGATAAAGGAATACAATATCATGGCCACCAACTTCACTAGATCTAAACCTGTGTGACTTTTATCTGTAGGGTTACTTGAAGGATGGAGTGTTTAAACAGAATCCACACACAGGAGAAGAAATGAAAACATCAACTGAACAAGAAATTTCTCAGATTTCAACAGGTACTCTGTTCAGAGTACTGCAAAATTTTGTTATTCGTGTGAAAAGAATTAATGAGCTGAGAGGGCATCACATAGAGCATGTTTTGCACTATGGGACTAATTCCTTATGTGTAGAGAAGGTACAGTAAAAATTCAATGCATTCATTTCAGTTAATAAAAAAATACAAATTTTTTAAAGTGTCAAATGTTTGAAAAATTACCCGATATATGACTGCACATTCCAGAATATTCTTTGCAGTTACAATATGTTTATATTTCTTCATAGAATCTTAGAACCTTCTCAATTCATATTAGGATTATTGTACATATGGTCAAACAATGCATTTGAATTATTCGTCGTTTTGCACGCATATACAGTATATGTTGTTTTATTCTAATATCTTAAGTATTTCTAGTTTTACCCATATAAGTGGTTCCAAAAAACCTTAGCCCCCCCATTTGTAGCTTACATGTTTACTTATATCGAAATAGTTTTTAGTGATTATAAAAATATATAAAATTCTTTATTTATTGCAGGTATTAAAATTACTCTAGCTGATAAAGTGATAATATAATGGCTTCTCAATTAATTGGTGATTCGGAGAGGCAATGTGTGATAGATCGCATACGAGCAATAACATTTCCGGAAGCTCGTGATGCTGGAGCCACCTTTATAACACGTTCATGGGTTGCCAAAAAGTTGCGAAGAAGTGAGGACTTCGTCAAAAGAAATTGGAATAAAACTTTGGATGAATGTGAAATGGATACAACCAAATCTGGGCTCCCAAATTTGCCACTCTCTCAGGAAACAAAGGACATCATTGAAAGCGGCACGCGTAAGCGGAAAAACAGCTGTGCTAAACTTTCTAGAGAGATCGAAGTGTTGAGAGGAAAGATCGTTAGTGGTGAGATCATTCGACTGTACCGTCATAGGCACGGTTTAAAGCCTTGGCATGAACTTCCAAAGCCACGAAAAACTCAACTTAACATCGATGACAGAATGTGGTTTGCCCATTATCTTGAAGATTGGGATGTGCATGATTTCATGCATTTAGCTGTCTCCGATGAATTTTTTGTTTACGTAACACGTCGGCCTAACTACCAAAATGATCGAGTGTGGGCCACAACACCAGATGAAATCGATGACAATGAACATTATCGCGAATTATTAAAAAGTCTAGACTGTGTTGGTGTGTTTGTTTTGTTCACTGCAAAGAAGCTCATGTGGGTGCTGAAGCCAAATGGTCAGAGTTGGGATGGACAGTATTTTCGTGATATTATTCTATCCCAGCATGTCATTCCTTTTCTAAAAAACCCAAACAATGTTATGGATATCGATCAGGTCACACTTCTGCACGATGAGGCCCGCTGCTTTAAGGCATTAGCCACTCAACAGTTGTTGCGGAACCATGAGATCGATTTCTTTGTAAATGAAGAATGGCCAGGAAGTTCTCCTGACCTGAACGTCTGTGACCACATTGGATCAGTTATAAAGGACAAGGTTGAATGTCTCTTGTTTCAAGAACCTGCAACAAATCGATTTTCGAAGGATACAATGACGCAACACATTGAAACTGTTTTAGCAAATTTGCGTAACGATCAAGATCTATTCACGTCACTTTTGGCAAGCTACCCAAAGCGAATTCAGGTTGTCTTGGAAGCCAATGGTGGGAACACCAAGTTTTAATTGTTTCTCATTAAATGCAGGATTAAATTCTATTTTGTAAGGTATGTTTAGTTTTACTGTACCTCTAATGGATTAGGCCATGGGCGGGGGAGCTAAGGTTTATTGGAGCCCCGTAAAATAAATCCCATTGTTTACATCTAATGGAATAGACACATTTAATTGCATTATCTTAACTATTTTTAATTGAATTTAATCTAATCCGAAGAGCCCCTCTCTCTCTCTCTCTCTCATATATATATATATATAATATATATATATATATACATATAAATTATATTGTATATATATTAAATTTTCAGAAATTTCTTTTCTTTTGAAAATTTTAAGGTAACATAAAAAGAAACGAGGCCCCTCATACGTATCGGGGTGAAGAAATAGTGGAGGTCTAAAATTGGTATATGCATGAATAAGTTTGGAGATGAGAATTATTTGGTTGAAGTATTTTATGATGGATAATATTTTGTGTTTCATAATCTAACTTGCTACTTTATTTTGAAAAAGTCACAATGTGAAAATGATGTTCTCAGAAGTCACTTTTAACATAGAATCTAATTTTTGTTTCATAGACTTGCAAAGAGAATAAAAATATCTTTAAAACAACAAACCACATTTAGTTAACCATATTTTGGTTCGATACAATAAAACTTTAGTTAAAATATAATAATGCGTTAATTAGAGTTACCATGTGCATTTTCTTGGCTTCATTTTGTTATGTAGAGTTTTGTTGTGAGTGCTCAATACTAATTACTTATATTTTCCAGCGACAACCCACGCACGGGTTCATTTATATAGGTTTATAAGAAAAAGAGAGGGCGTCATTGACGACCCGCTGTTTTCATCCCTTCCCTATAAGGCTTACTCTGAGACTACATACAGAACATGGCCTGATACAAACCGTTTTTACTTGACGATAAAAATCTGAAATGTCAGACTGAAATATACGTTCCGGTGTGTAAATGGACGGCATGGAGCTCAGACTCCGCAATTTCCTTCAAGGTCACGAGTAAATTCACACATTTTAAAACGTTTTATAAATATGTTTTTGGAATTAGTCTCCTAACAAATCAGAAGGGGTGAGGTGAGCATTCCTTAGGAAATATGGTTCCCTTGATGACTGAAGTTCTATTATATATTGTAGAAGAGAAACAAATGTGGAAAAGGTTTTCCACAAGAAATAAATTTTTGTTAAAATGTAAAAAATATTGTTTGTGTAAATTAAAGCATTAATCCTTTAAAAGATATTATTCTATTCGTATAAATTAAAGTATTAATCCGTTATATTTTTAATATTTGTATAAATTGCCTCAATGCCCAGTAGATTGACTGGCATCTTTTTTTCGATAAGACTAACGAATCTTCAAAGGTGCCAAATCTATACTGTAATCTTAAACAGAGACTCCAAAATTCTAAATGTTCTTTTCGGCTATTATAAATCACATAAAAGAGTTAAGTGTAGAACCAAAATTTAAAAAAAAATTTCCGAATATCATTATTAGACTAGGACTTTCCAACTTTAATAATCTTTTGTAAACGTGGCACCACGGGAGTTCCTCCATGGAAAACACCTTCAGAGAGTCAGTCGAAGCCTCACCCCTCTGAGAGAGTGCGTGCCTCGCCCTTTGGGCAGCTGGTTCGGCTCGGGTCCTTTGTTCGTCAATAACTCT
>JAJOZX010002200.1:635000-715004 GCA_023014485.1 Bathynomus jamesi
GGACCTCTTCGGCCAATCCATCTGTTGGGGAACATTTTATCAAGGTATTAGCGAACTTGTATGGTAACATGAGGAGGTGAATCGTCTTGCTGAAAAAACATGCCACGTCGTTTCTTTATCTGTACGTCATCCAGGTAATTCATCAAAAAGAAAATAAAGGAAAAAAACATTATTAGAAAGTACAAGAATTATTAGAAAAAAAAATACAATTATTCCTATGGTTCCTGAATTATGGCCCACCCGTATATAAGACAGATGTACTGTATTAGGGTGTGTCAATTTGGGAGGTGAAAATTAATTTTTGCCAATTCCTTCACTGAGGGGTTTTAAAAATATGTTTTTGGATGTGAAGAATTCAAATCTGCTATTATTTTTGCGATTGCTCAACACTTAGCTAGGTAAATCTACGTTTGATTAAAAAGCACATAAATTGCTCTCTTGGAAAACAACATTTATTAATTTTAGCTTCTCAAAATGTCAGGTAATGCTATAAAAATTTTAGTTTCTCTGCATAAAACATATCCTAGTAATCATAAAACATATCCTTGTAATCATAAAACAACATTAGAAAGTAATGACATCAGTAAAAAAAAATATTTAAACAACAAGTTTCATCAAGTCTTGCTTTGATTCGTTCTTGGACATCAGCCGCCGACTTGCTTCTTGGCCTCTGATATAGCCCTCACGTTTCTCATGTGTATACACCCTGCCTGCTGCCTCTGTGACTTGTTTCACACACCTCTCTATTGACTGAGCATGACAGGGCCACTGTGGAACTTGCATAGGCTTGTCAAAGAACTTCTTTACTTCCTCTGTAGTCAGTTTACATGTCAAAGGAGGTTCAAATACCCCGTCAGACCAGTCTGTCAGCTCCAACACGGAAGAAGCACTGGGGTTGATGGAAGGTGTCTTCCTGGGACGTACAGAAAGATCTCCAAGTGTGTCATCATCTCCACCCATCATGTCAACAATCTTTTGGACACCAGCTCTCCTCTCCTCACTGTCATCTGAGCACAAGAGTGTCTGGATTATCATTTCGCTGAATGCATACCATGCTGAGCGCTTGATGGTTGGCAAAACAGCATCCACTACAGCCTTCTTTTGCAGCCTAACTAGCCGCAGCTGAAACAAGATGTGGCGTGGACCTTCCACCCAAGAGTGTTTTACTTTGATGTTGAACCAACAGGGGTAGTACACACCAACAATGTATTCCACTATCAGTCTTAAGTTGTTGAGGGTTTTGCCTTTAAGGCCATGTTTTGAAACCCATATGCGACAAAGCCTGTTTGCTGTTGTCAACCACCTTGAATGGCTCACTGGACCAATTTCAAGAAGGGTCAGATCTGTGGGAAGTTCTGTCCTTATGGCCTGTGTGATCCTATATCCGTACGCTTGATCAGTAGAGAGATCCTTTACGACATTGTCACTCAGTGAAGTAAGAGGCTCTCCAATTGAGAGTTTGGTGAATGAAGGATCAGTTCGGTTGCAGTGTCTAGCATCTTGCCAATGTTACCTGTCCACTTGTTGTTAGACAAGGTCTTCCCATCCAGTGCTGTCATCAAGTGTCGCAGGGGTAACTCGTTAGTGTGGAGGGCACAAACCAACCAGATCAGCTTACGGCAAAGCTTGACCTCTACCCAATGCATGGAACCACCCTCCCAGCCAGTGTTAACATTTGTAGAATCACCTCCAATGGCCTGCAGGCTTTTATCAAGGCCCTTCTTCTTCATGAAATCTACAAGATTATCAGCAATAACTTCAGCAGGTTTTTTTCTCGTTCAGCCTTTCTCAGGAGTGAAGTGGTAGAGATATCTTCCACCTGGCTCACTGCGCACAGAATAATTCTCTTCTTTGATGATGCTGGGGAACTGACGATCTGAATTGTCTGCTTTCAGCATAACTTTAGTTGTATCTTGACGGCCGTCAAAGAAGATGCAGTCAATTTCACCCTTCTTACAAAGATCATCAAATTCCTGATCCAGGGATCTCATAACTTTTTCTTGGGCCCTCTTGACTTTATTGTGATCAACTACAAGTCTCTTGTCTTCTTCAGTGATCAAGCCAGCATCCATAAAGGCAGCAGTGGTGATGGCAGCTGTGGCACGCAGGCCAACACCATATCTGATGCTATGCATAGCAACATTAGGTATTTCTAATGTGTTGTACTCTGGCTTTTTATTGGAAGTTGAAGACGTGCTTGGTATTTCTAATGTCACTTTATAACTTCCATCCTTTCCATCTTGAGCATCAGCTATTTGTTCTTCATTTTCATCATCAGAGAAAATTATTTCATTTGATGGCATTGAAACATCCTGCTTACTTGTCTGCTTATATTCAGCAAGCCTTCTTCTTTCGTCTTCTTGCCGCTTCTGCTTTTTGACTTGTCTGTTGTGCTCAGGTTGATCTGGCAAGCCAATCTGATGTGGTCCAATAGAACCAGACTTGTCTCTCTGACCTTTAATGAAAGCAAGTTCCTTCACAGGGATCTTCATCTCCCTAGGGCATGTACAGTTAATGTGAGTTTCGTTTTTGCAACCAGTATCTGCAAGGCAGCCAAATTCAGAGCAGAGAACAATTTTACACTTGCAACTGAGGATGTCAAAAAGCTTGTCAAGTTTTGCAATGAAAGCCTCTTTGACATGTAGCTTTCCTCTCCCAAGAGATATGTTTTTTGGCCTGCTCCCAGCTCTCTTGGATCTTGTTTAAGATTGTGACTCGTGAATTTACAACGGGGGCTACAAAAGAACTGTTTGCTCGTTCCCACTTTTCAAGCACTTTAGGGTAAATGTCCTTTGCAAGACTGGCTGGTGGGTAGTTTCTCACATCCTCACCACTTTGTTCTCTTAGCAGTAGCCCATATTTCAGAACGTCTCGCAGAGTTGGGAGTTCAGAGGGCAACAACTCTCTACCAGTTCCAATTAGGTTGCTCATATGTGTGAATGTCCCCAGTCTTGTCCTCCTTTCAGAAGCCATTGTAGGTCAATTCCCACTGGTTAGGATGGTAGCACTGACGGACAAGTAATCTTCAGCACACTGATGAACCACACTGACAAACCACGTTCCAATTCAATGGGCCCATGGAGTTATGATACAAAGTTGGCCAGGTTGTTGTTAGAATGTACAGACAGAGAAGAAGAAAACGGTAATGTAACATAGAAGTTGTTAGGCGCTATGTTGTATACTATTTAATTCATTATTGCAGCAGCTTTTATAGAGGTGTTGAAACTTTCTGGATACCCTAGCCCAGTGGTTCTTAACCAGGGGGGCGCGCCACCCTAGAAACAGGAATTTCTCTAATTGTATTTGTTATTCTCTTAACGAGAGCATGGGCTAATATTGAGAAGTTATTGAGAATGTTATTTTGATTGAAGGGGGGCGTGGAGGGAAGGACCAATTCCTAGAGGGGGCATGGTAGTAAAAAGGTTAAGAACTACTGCCCTAGCCATTTTACCAGGTACATTTTTCTCTTTCCTGTGCCTTTGCTACCTAAATTTTTTTCAAATTTAAACACATTTTTTCCTAATTAAATGTCACTTTCTGCAAATCTTCGCGGTAAAAGCCTCCTGCGATTTCTTCCCCATTCAGATCTTCAACGTAGTACAGCATTATCTCGCCTTTAGTTCTCATAGCCCTAACTTCAAAAATCTCACGTGTCGAGTGTGGCGGTGCTCTACAAATATCTCTTCTCACCTCACCTTCTGTGTGCGTACCTCTTTCTGAAACCTCGTTAGGTGTTGTCCCAATCGCTCGATGGTGTGAGTGGTTGTATGATGAGACCAATGATTCCAGAATGTTTATACATCTGTATGTGTTTTTATGTGTAAAATAACGATGCATGCGTTTCTTTATGGTACGTTGAACTCTTTCAGCTAAAGATGCCTTATGTGTAGAATTGCTAGTGTAGTAACTGATATTAAACTCTGCCAATATGTTCTGAAACGCTCGGCCTATAAATTTTTTCCCCATATCCGTAAAAAAATAGCCTGGAATCCTGTTTTCTTTCAACATCAGCCTTTTTGGTAGCTTTAACACTGTTTCAGGAGATTTATTTTTCAGGGGAATTAGCCACAGACATCTAAAGAATACATCTATTATGAATAGGATGAGCGATAGCCATGATTATATACTGAATATCTTTACATGTCTGTTAAATCCTTGCCAAAGAAAGTTAATCGAAGCCGCTGTTGTCTTGGCGGTTTTAAACCATTTTCTCACCGGCTTATGAAGTGTATAAGTATCCTGCTCCCGCAAACCCTCTCAACATCTTTTTTCCTTACTCAATCATTGTAAACACCTCTGTATAGTCTATCAACACCGCCGTAGGAGGCTGGGCTAGAAATGACATAATAACGTCTCCTTAATATGTTAGCCATTTGCGTATTTTAGAGGCACGTGGAGAGGGCTGGCCGTTGTTGTTTGGTCTCTTCTTTCTCCTCTTCAGAGATGCTAATGCTGGCACATGCGAGGCTTGCTCCAAGCCTTTTAACCTGTTCAGATTTCCTATCAATGTTTTGGGGACATTTATTTGTTGTAGTCTTGCTTTAATATGCTTCCATCCTGATGGTGAAGGCCTGTCCCATTTTCTCACCAGATCGTGGACGATGTCGACGATATTCGAACGCTGTACCCTTGTTCCTTCAACACTGACCTCGCCTGTATCGCTCCACTGTATGATGTGTTCCTCACTCAATAGATTATAAAGACTTAAACCTTTATTCCTCATTGTATGTGGGGACTGGTTTTTAATACATGTTCGATATGTTGTGGGGACGCACCGTTATTCTTTGGTTGTTCTGCTCTAATGTCGGCCGCAGGTCCTATGTCACCATGCTCATCGTTGTCCGCGTTGTGCCTAATAACTACGGGGATCTCTGTCGGATCCTTATGATCTTCGTACTCATGAAGAAATTTCTGCAGAGCTTCTTGGTATAAGATTCTTTTCTCATCAGGTGACCTTTTACTGTTAAATAGGTCTAACAGTTCGCTTTCCATTCTTTTTAAGCCTGATTTTACGGGGTTCTAGAACCGTGTTTGGACTCTTTGAACTTTGCAGTGAAGCATACACCTCTTGAGGAATCACTGCCACTTTCTTCATTATATTAATCTAGTCAGTAAAGGTCCCAAAACTGAAAATAAGATGGGGAGGAGTGACCCGCCTCTTTGTAAAATAATTCGCCCACAGCTTGAATATTACGAGCACCCGTACGTATTATGTTCTTGTAAGGGCGTAGGCGAGCCTTTATAACATTAAGACAGATTTCACAGATGCATTTTAAAAAGTCATAGTCGATATTTTTAACAAACATCTGCTGCAATGCCGGGAGCAATCGATGATGGATTTTTATTAATTCACGGTATTTCTTTAGCCTATTTGTCATTCTGGAATATACACCGTTTCAGGCTCGTTTGGGAATATATTCCTTCTTAGAAGCACCCTAAGCGTGTTTTGCGGGTGAAGATCACCAAGTAAATAACTGTAACGTTGCCTTGTAGCTTCTTATAAACTTCAAAAAACTCCTTACGCTCATTCGGCAACATTTGATTGGCTAACACCCCAATTTGTGACACATCTCTACGTTGCACGAATAAGACTAGATATTGTATATTTAACGACACATCGCGCATATATCTATTTTTGAAAAATAGATTCTGATTGATGAAGAACACGCTTATGTTAAGATGGTGGGAGAAAAACTGTAAATGTCTCGGCAAACATTTTATCCATTTCTAACACGAGATCATCAATTACAATGACTGCATGTTCATTTCCCTTTAACGAATTAACGTCATATACGCCTTTGTGGAACAAAATATCATCGTGGTACTCGTTGAACACTGCCTGTTACGTCGAATAGCACTATATGACTATATTCACAAATTTTGAGAACATCTCCCCTTTATTTTTAATGATTTTAAGCATAAACAAGATTTTACCACACCCTGTAGGACCAGATATAATAAATATCGACGGGCTCGTGGACTTGTATTTTCTAACAGAATCCATCTCTAGCACGTCACACCCCTAAGTGGAACATTTAGAAAACATACTAAAAATGTAAGTGATTTTTCTTTTATTCTACAGTCTTGTTTTTGCTCTTCTTCCACGGAACCGTGAATGACGACGAGGTACAGCATCATGTCCCAATCATCGATATTACAGACGTCCCCAATGAGAGTGTAGTTGTGGTTACAGACTCCACCCCTGCTGACGGCCTACATCAGCGACACCTCTAACACCACCACGCGACAATTCAAAGCGGAGGCATGATGAAGAGCTTTCTACGTCAGGTATAAAACGTGCCAGGAGTGCACTGGTTTTAAGACCACCAGTAAAAGAGCCCCGGCCCTCTACGTCTTACGACACAACCCCTACACCAGCTCCTTCCTCAAATGAAGATGTACCCCTTTATTCCTGTTAAGTTCCGGGCACATCCTCCACAACAGCAGCAGCAACTCGTGCTGTAGAGGATGGTATAACATTCGATCTGGTGCGCACCGCCACTCCCACCCCAGCCCTGACTAGAAATTGGTATATAGTCAGGGTTGACCCTGGAACCCTGTATCGCAACGGTGTTGAACACGTCTGTGAAGCGTAGCTGAACGTATTGTGGAGTTTGCCCTTCAGAACCGCGACGATCGTTAAGTCAGGACGAGGCTGTTCTTCGGGTTCGGGTCAAATGACGGGGATGTAGATGATTTTTGGGTAGTAATACTATTCAGACGCTTAGCTGCTGTAGATATAGATTATATTTTCAGTCGTATAATGCAGGCCTTTCAAAGTAGTACAACCTTCAACATGGACAACGATAGATAGTGGAGTATTCCGGGATGCGGGTCATAGTGCCACACCTTTTACTCTTAACTTCAATTCGCGGAATATTTACAGAAAGCATATAAACGCAAAGCGTGGTTGCGGCTTTATAGCAGTAGTCTTAGCCCGTATGTTTGCTGTGCTAAATACCTGGGTCAAAAAAATTTGGTTGCCTACGGTTGTACAACGTGCCCGTTCACTGGCTTCAGATTGCAAGCTTGAGTTTGAGTGTAATATGGGTCCTGAAGAGCTGAGAAGGGTAGAGCAGGAAATGAATGTTCGTATAGTTGTATTTGGAATGGATGATCGTCGTAGGACTGTATATGTTTTTAAAAGCTGTTTGCGAGATCGTACAAGACCCCTACTTATTTTAGGATTTTCAGGAACAACGTATCTCCCCATCCGTAATATAAGGGCTCTTTACGCGAGTTATGATAAAAGTCGAAAATATGGACGACATTATGATTTGTGCAAAGGATGTCTCGAGTTTGCGGGTGATATAGTGAAACATTGTAAGGAATGCTACATGGTATGTGAGCAGTGTAAAAGCTCCAAATGTGAAGTAGTGTAGTTGAAGCTAAGAAGAGAGACTTTAATGTGTGTAGATGCACATTTTTCAATAATAACTGTTTCAAGTTCCAGTAGTCAATTGGCACTTGCAAGAAAATGAGAATCTGTGAATGTGGTATGTTTAATATGATGAATAATTGGGGGAAATTCAAGCATAAATGTAATGAAATTCAGTGTCCTACATGCTATGAGAAATATAAGGCGGATGGTGTAAAGCATATATGTTATATGAAAGATGCTAAGCCTAAAAATAGACTTTGTATAACTCTGTACTACGACAGAGAAACATACACGGTTGCTGAAACCAAAGAGGTTATCCCACATCTACCTCTAAGTCAGACTATCTACGATGAGTTCATGGCGACTGAGTGTGATGAGTGTCATAAATGTGATAAACTGACAAACGTTTTTAAAACGATCGGCCGACAGCCCTATGATACCCTTTGTATCCTATATTGTCAAGTTAGCGGACAAGTTCAAAAAAATGACTGTATATTCTTGCTCATAATGGGGCAAAATTTGACACACAGTTCCTTTATAAGGAACTAATTGAACACGAGTCATCGGAGCTTTATTTACTGGCGACCCCTTGAAAAAGGGGAAACAAACTTATACAGATGCAAATAAGAGGTAATGTTCCGTGTAAAGATATTTTATTATTGACACTTGTAAACTAGCCAAGCTACCCAAGGTGATGGGTGTAGCCACCGAAGTTTCAGAAGGGTATTTCCCTTACACTTTTCTAACTAGCGAAACTTTAAATTACGTAGGACTACCTTCCCCAAACATTACTTTAACTACACCAACATGAGTTATAGTGAGCGTGAAGATTTTGACTGCTAATACAACAGTTTTAATGAAGATAATCCTTACAATATAGCGGATAAATGTGAGCGTTATTGCGTGAATGATGTGTGTGTGCTTAGAGTATGTTTCCAGGTCTTTAGAAGGATGTACATAGACCGTTTCATCTGCGATCCGCTGCAATTCGCAACCTCAATCGCATGATTGTGCTTTACTGTGTTCATGAACAATTTCATGACTAAATACACCTTAGCCGTCATTCACAGAAACAACCCTCGCAGTTATCGACAAAAGGTTATTTACTGGCTCATACACCTACAACAAGAGACAGGTGTATACATAAAACATGCCCGCAACACGGGGGAAGTACCCATTAAGGTCAATGGTCGTGTTTTTTGGGTTGATGGCCTAAGCGAAGACCGGGCCACTAGTGAGAAGACTGTGTACTCCTTTAACGGTTGCTGGTGGTATGGATGCCAACGTCCTGAGTGTGGAATCGAAAGAGATATCCACTGTAGACCTCCTGGCGACAGTCTTGCATGGACCCGCACCCGCGATCAGTTATAGACTCCCAGTTCACTTACAAGATCTTATGGAAACATGAGTATGATGCACGGATGGAAACAAATGGACAGTACCGTGAATAAATAAACACGATCAAGAGTTCAATGCTGTTGGATCCTTTCAAATGCGGTGATAGCTTGTTCGGAGGGCGTACAAAGCCATTCAAACTATACTTTCCATCTACGGAGGACGTGAAACTCCATTAATACGATTTCTGTTCTTTATACCCCTACGTGATGAAGAACAACCCGTACCCTGTAGGAGCACCTGAAAAGCTGATGGGACCAGCCCTGCCCACCATCGAGGAGTTTTCAGCAAATTTGAACAAGAACTATTTCGGCCTTTCTTTCGTAGACGTGCTCCCCCCTCGCCATTTATGGATGCCGATCTTATGGATGCCGATCTTACAATGGGGCCTGTAATCACACAACCAACTGATCTGTTCCTAACCGTTCGCCGTGGCTACAGAATATTGAAGATATATGATGTGTGGAAGTTCCAGAAGCTACCTAACCTTTTCACGTCATATAGAAACTCGGAAATTTGTAAGCCAACATTTGTACGACGGAAATTTATACGCCAGCATTTGTACGCCAGAACATTTATACGACTGGAAATTTATACGCCAAGCATTTGTACGACGGTAATTTATACGTTATACGCAAAAAATTCATGATCAGTTAATAAAATTGAATTTGAAACTAGGTAAGTTAAAATACAAATTATCACAAATTATGAAATTACATATTACAATAATTAAATGTATAATTGAAACTAAATTTCAGCTTATCAGTTTAAGAGAAAATGTAACTAGCGATATACAGAACGAATGTCATTTAAAAAATCGGAGAACAAATCTTGCGAGTTTTTTCTCATTAATCTCCAGACCTAACCTAACCTAACCACCTGTACCTATTCAATAACCATTTACCTACCTGTTAATCCTTTAATGCGCTGTGATACATGATAAAATTTAAAATTCTTCAAATTTAAATTATTTTCAAAATATTTAAATAATGTTTACTTTTATTTATTTATTTTTTTTGCACCTGTGCTTATGTTTATATAAAAAAATTAAGTCACGGTTATTATCATGTGTAGATCGCATACTTAAGTCAAAAAAGTCTGGTAGAGCGCATACTTAAATTACCGTCGTAAAAATATCAGTCGTATAAATTTCCAGTCGTATAAATGTTCTGGCGTACAAATGCTGGCGTACAAATTTCCGCACACGCGTCATATATAAACACTTTTTTGAAGGATAAGGTAGAAGCATCAGGGTATCCGCGAGGAGTTGAGACCAAGGGTAAAAAATCGGCGTATGTTCAGCGCTACCGTCACCGTGAAGGGATACAACTTGACCGGGCCCAAATATAAGAACCCTGGCAAGCGCTTTAGTGCAAAGTTGTGCTTAAATAGTGTTTGGGGAAAATTTGCACAGAATAGAGGCAAGGGGAACGTTCATCTGGCCCAAAGTTATAACGAGGTCTGGGATTGTGCCAATGCTCCCGATAAAGAGGTCATGGAGATCATGAATGTAGGTAATACGTACATAATAAAGTACAACATCAATTGGCCACAGATACCTTACCTGCTACAAACGTACCTGTAGCCAGCTTCACAACGGCATATGCACGCATCAAGCTTTGGGGACTGCTGCACTCTCTTGGGCGGAGGATCCTGTACGCAGACACAGATAGCGTAACATTCACAGAGAGGGAAGGTGAATACATGCCGCCTATTGGTGAATTCCTCGTAGAGTTGATTGACAAGATCAAGGATGAGTATGGTGACAGTACATACGCTAACACCTTTGCATCAACAGGTCCAAAAACTTATGGGGTACGGGTGAGGGTGTGGGGAAGAGATGAAATATATCGTGAAGGCGAAGGGCATCACGCTTAAACAGGCGAACCTACGGGTCGTTAACTTTGACTCGCTGGAGAAGCTAGTGTGCTTGGAAGATGAGGGTGACCAACTGCCCCAACTGATTGTAGGAACCCACAATTTTCGGGTGCAGAAACTTGGGGGCGTGAAGATACTTAGGGGCACGAAAGTATGCCGTAACACCTATAGGAAACGTTACCAGGTGCCTGGCACCTACGATGCCGTACCCTTTGGGTACCATAGCTCTAGAATGTATATATATATATATATATATATATGTATATATATATATATATATGTATATATATATATATATGTATATATATATATATATGTATATATATATATATATGTATATTTACTTGTTAACGACATGTTTCTTTTATTTATTACGTATATTTGAATATGTTCATTAAATAAATCATGTTTCAATTAGGGTTTCATTTTCTCCTTTGTGTGTGTGTGCGTGTGCGTATGTGTTTGTGTGTAAAGGAAAAGTCATAAGCTCAGCCCACTGTATCATCGATCAAAGTTCACGTGACTCCTGCTACTACCTGGGCATATCTCTACCCCTGCCTGCTCAGTTGACCGCTGCAAGCGCTGGATCTCAGAAGTGTATTTGAAGAAATCTCACGTAGAAGAAAAATAGTGATGGCTACCTTTGATATTGCGTGCTTGACGTTTATGAAGTGGCATTCAGAAGAGAAGCAGAAGAGAAACAACCGGTATGTGTTGTAAGTCTTGTTGATGAGTGGTACGACAAGCTGTATTATGTCATGCTGCATCATACCGAGTACGCGTACCATGCGGCTGAGAACGTAAATCTTGTCATCATGGATAAGTTCAAATAATTTTACCACTACATTCATATATATCATGACGAGGTTAGTTGTGAGGTTGTGGCTAAAGGCCTGTGTGAGTTTTTAATAGAATTTAGAGACGAGTATCGCTTGATAGGAAAAAAGGATAAATATGGGCATATGTTTCTCTCAAACAGTGCGCTGGAGTGTGAATAAAATGTGTTTAGTTTGTGAAAATCATCCTGAACAAAAATGTCTGGTGAGCAATCTGGGGAGTGATAAAACATTCAAGCCGATATTACCCATGTGTCGGGAAAATTCTGATTACCAGGCATAATGGGCACAAGTATTCGCATGATTCTTTCTTGCTGGAACAAACCCGTCCACGAAACATTAACGCTTGATATGACTCGTCCGTGTGACTCGTTTCCCACACCTGTCTCCGAGCCAAACCGCGCACCGGCTGCTCATAGTTGTCTCAGATCTTGACCGGACTGGACGTGCACCCCTCACAATAGAATACGATGGAACTTCCTGTGAGCAGCATTCTCAATGCCGTATACGATGTTTCCGTGACGAAGTCATTGCGTGTGTTCAGACGTAAAACCGGTGCCATTAACTATGTACTTGAAACGACTTGTAGACAAACAAACTCTGGTAAACGGAATGTTGTTTATTTAAGTGTTGAGGAGATGTATAGAATCTACGTGATAGTTGAGAAGTGGAGCGAGGATCGTTATAAAATACCTGCAGGTGTAGTTACAAGAAGAGAACAGATTAATGATCCCCCTTCATATGTCATTGTTTGTACGTTGTGTATAAATAGCGAGCAGCCACGCATTGATATACGATTGATGTGGAAGATCTTGTCCCCAAGCGAAACCGTTTCATCCTCGACGGAATGTTTGAAATCGTCGGTTTCCAGAAGCTAAAGCCTATATTAGACGCTAGTGTTGCGGATATGCTTTATTTTGATAGTTTGAATACGCATACATCGCTCTGCACGACGAGTTTACCGAGTGTAGGATTGAACAAGGCGAGAATGGTCTGGAACTGGATGCTTATTTAAAAGGTATAGACTCTTCGAAATATCATGAACTTTGGACAAAGGACTTGAGCGGTACAGAGCAGAGCTCACCGACACGGTTTACCCTGAAGAACTGTTTCTTTATATAATGAGCAGCTGTCTTTAAGACTTAGAAGTTTATTTGAACTGTCGCTATGTGTTGTGAAGAAGAGTTCACGGTTGAAAAGCTCGGATCGGTAAGAATAAACCCTCGCTTGGAAATGAGTGTTTATAAACATGGCTTTAATAATGATGTTGTTGCTAACGACGTCCTCTTTGTGCGTGTTTCTGATTGTATTCTGTCCGTGTTTAAAGATAACTTGCCAACCAATTGTAAAGTGGGCACAAAAATAGCATTGAACGAATTGAAGTCAATTTACATCAAGTATAGGCACCCGCACACCTTGAGTGGTGAAATAATGCTAAATCTTATTTATTGCATAGTACAAAGCATCAGTGACGTAACTGTAGACTCGATCACGTGCGAGTATAGTATTTTAGATAAACGCAGTAGAACATAAAGTGTATGTATTTTGATGTATATTATTTGAAAGTTTATATATAAGTATGTATTTGCTCGTACATACAGGGTGTTTCAGATGGAAAGGTTAATACTTTGGGAGGTGATAGTATCGGTCATTGTGAGAAAAAAAGTGCATATGAACATGTGTCTAATTCTGAATGGTTACGGAGATAGAGCTGTTTGAATCTACAAATACAAAAGCATTGTTAATGGTAATCAAGAAAGAGAAACCAATTACTGTTTCTAACATTTAATGTTTAAACATTGGCATTTTGAATGGTATCAGATACAGAAATGACAAATTTATTACAGTTTACAATACGTTTTCGAAAATCCCACCGTCAACCTCAGTGCACTTTGCAACTCGTGTGCGAAGATCGCGTGTTGTTCGTCTGAGTTGATCTTGACGTTCCTTTATGCGGGCAGCAGCATCCAAAATGCACGCGAGCAATTCTTCTCGTGTATCCACCTTTCTTTTGTAAACCTGACTTTTCATCCACCCCCACAAACAATAATCTAACGGAGAGAGGTCTGGAGACCTTGGTGGCCATTGAATGGGACCACTACGCCGATTCATCGACCAGGGAAAGTTTGATTTAGGTATTGCATCACCAGACGGGTAAAATGTGCAGGAGCTCCGTCATGCTGAAAGTACATACCAGCGCGTGTAGCCAAATGAACATCCTCCAATAGTCCTGGCAATTCATTTTGCAGAAATTCTAGGTAACTTTGTCCTGTAAGACGATTTTCTATAGTAACAGGGCCAATCAGTTGATCATCGATGATACCGCACCACACATTGGCAGAGAAGCGATGTTGAAAATTTGTTTCCACAGTGACATTTGGATTTTCGTCTGACCACCGATGAGAGTTACGAGTGTTGTTGATACCGTCGCGAGTGAAAGTAGCTTCATCGGTGAACAGCATTAATCGAAGCAATCGGCGATTAGCATTTACCCAATCACAAAATTCCAGTCGCATTGCAGCGTCTCCTGGTTGAAGGTATTGTACACGCTGTACATGATATGGATGCAAGCCTTCCTCATGTAATGTTCGCCATACTCTTGTGTGTGGTACACCGAGACGTGTAGAAATTCTTCGTCAGCCAGACTCTGTACTCATTCGTCAGCCAGACTCTGTACTTCATTCATCAGCCAGACTCTGTACTGAACGGACGCATTTCCTGAGCTCTCTGATTTTGCATCTACTTTTGTATATTGTTGATAATTTTACTTTTGGAAAGTTTTGAATTTTATATACTTGCGTTTATATTCACGTTGTTAGAGTTAAGTAATTGAATATTAGTGGTTTTTAACGATTTAGAAGTTTTCATAGCGTGCCGGCTTAATTTAACTTAAACTTTTGACGGTTTAAACTAATTTTTAACCGCACGATGCCGTCGCAAAAAGCGTCGTGTGTTAGGTGTAGGGTAAACCGGTGGTATTCGGAATTTAAAGATTATAACGGCGGTCCTATGGCGATTACCGAGAGATCAGTTTGTTTCTTTTGCGAGTTAATGGAGGAAATAGTTGACATAAAACGCAGTGTAGGTGAGATAACGGAAAAACTTGCAACGCTTGATGAGGGCAGGTGTAGGGCTACGGTTGACGGAAGCCGAACCAATACTAACGTTGAAGACGTAAGTAATTTGAAGGATGAGGTGCGTAACCTAGTTTCTAGTTCAGGTAGCTTGTCGGGAAGGTTAGATAGCGTTGAGGAAGAGGTTAAGGTTTGTCCGAGAGTAGTAGATAGCGAGGGATTTAGAGAGGTTAAGGGTGGAGCTAGGCCGCATACGTTAGGTGATAGGAATCCCCCCCTATCGAGGTTTCGAACCCTTTCGCCCATTTGGAAAGGGACGTGAATGAGGGGGAAACTATTTTAATCGGGGACTCTTTAGTGCGCCACATGGACAGAGTTCGTTGAACGGCATCCAACCAAGAGGAGGGTGGTCTGTCTCCCAGGGGCCAGGGTTGGCAGAGTTAGAGACGAAGTGGATAGGATTGACGTTGCCTCCCGTCACTCGATGTTGGTGACGATGGTAGGAGGCAACGACTCGTATAGGCCCGATACGAGAGTGCCTGACCTTTTGGAGAGATATAGGGGGTTAATTAGGTCCCTGAAGGTGAGGTCAGCTAGGTCTTTAGTCCTAGGTATTACCCCTAGGCACGGGTTGGGTCTTAGGATTACGTCAAAAACAATATTTTTGAATAATAAATTAGAAGAGATTTGTGTTGGGGAAAATGTACCCTTCGTAAAGCTGTGGTCCGAATTCAGTGATCCTAGCCTTTTTATAAAAGATGGGGTGCATTTTAATGAAATAGGTAATGCTAGGCTAGGTAGGTTAATAGACGAAAACGTGCGAAAGCTGTATAGGTCGAAGCCTTCTTTAAACGTTGTGGGTCCGGGGAACGCGGGCCCGACGTGAAAAATAGTTTAAAACGCGGGCCCGTGGTAAAAAATAATTTAAACGTCTTTTATTGTAACGCGCATAGTATTATAAATAAATTAACTGAATTTAAGGCGATAATTTATTCCGGCAACTATGATATAGTTGCTATCACTGAAACTTGGTTAAATACCGTGACTCGGGACTTGTTGGGGGAACTTGATATACCGGGTTTTAAACTCTTTACTAATGATAGGTTACATAGGTTGGGTGGTGGCGTTTTGCTGTACATTCGTAATTCCCTTAGGGCTATCGAGGTTGTTAGATTTTCCGGCAGCAATTAATGCGATATGTGTTGAAGTTAGGGCGCGTAGTATTAGTTTTAATTTTGTTTATAGACCTCCCGTTCAACCCTCGATACAGATACTAGATTTTACTCACTTCTTGGTAATTTTATTGACAATCGGAATAGTATAATTGTCGGAGACTTTAACTGCCCTAATGTTAATTACAAGAATTTTACTGGTAAAGAGGAGGGTTTGAGATTCATAAGAGTTTATGGAAGATAACTTTTTACGACAGATACTGTAGTTACCGAACCAACGCGCGGTGACAATATTTTAGATTTGGTGATGACGAACGGCGAGAATATAGTCGAAGGTTTAGAAGTAGGCGAGAGTTTAGGATGTAGTGATCATCAAATTCTTAGGTTTAAGTTAGCGATTAAAAACACTTAGGATAGTAACGTAATAGAAGTCCCTGATTTTCGTAGGGCTAATTTTGATAGTTTTGCGGATAGGATGAGAGTAGTGGATTGGGATAACTTATTTATGGGTAATGACACAAATTTGCGTTGGGTGGCGTTTAAAGAAAGTTTTAGGAATATTGAAAGGGAGTTTATTTCTCGTAGGGCCAAGCGCGCTAGAAATCATGGTAGGCCGAAGTGGTGGACTAGGGAAATAGGCGAGTTCATAAACGAGCGTAATAGAGTGTAATAGAGCGTAATAGATACTTAACGAAGATTTCACTCGAAACGGGGATTATTCCTGAAGACTTCAAATTAGATAACGTTACGCCTATTTTTAAAAAAGGCGACTGTGCAGTAGCTAGCAATTATAGGCCCATTAGCTTAACGTCAATTGTCGGTAAACTTTTGGAATCCATTGTTAGGGATCGTATCATCGATCACTTAGAAAGTAGAGATTTGATTAATAGTAGTCAGCATGGGTTTCGACGCCATAGGTCTTGTTTAACTAATTTGTTAGAATTTTATAACGAAATAGTGCGCGAATACGATAGGCATAGAGCAGCTGACGTTATTTATTTAGATTTTAAAAAGGCGTTCGATACAGTTCCGCATAGGAAACTAATTGCGAAGGTCAAAGCGCACGGTATACGCGGTCAGGTAGCTAACTGGTTAGAAGAATGGCTTCGTGCTAGGAGGCAGAGGGTGGTAGTTAATGGTAGTGAATCGGGGTGGATGGATGTAGGTACCGGTGTCCAACAGGGTTCAGTGTTAGGCCCATTGCTATTCGTAATTTACATTAACGACATAGATGTAGGATTGACTAGTAACGTGTCAAAATTCGCGGACGATACTAAAATAGGCGGTAAGGTTGTTAACGAGGACGATAGTAATAGGCTCCAAGACGATGTAAATAGGATTATGGAGTGGACAGATAAGTGGCAGATGCAATTTAACGTAGACAAATGTAAAGTCTTGTATATAGGTTCTCGCAACAATAATTACACGTACACGATGGATGATAGAGAGTTAGCGAGCGTTGACGAGGAAGTAGATTTAGGCGTACGCGTATTTAAGGATTTAAAGGTTACGAACCAGTGCCTGGAGTCTTGCGCAAAAGCTAATAGGATGTTAGGCTTCATAGCGCCTAATTTCGAAATTAAATCGAAGGATATTATATTGCCCCTTTACAAGTCCCTAGTCAGGCCTCATTTAGAATATGCCGTTCAGTTTTGGTGCCCGTATTTGCGTGAGGATATTGATAGGTTAGAAAGGGTTCAGCGTCGTGCCACGAAACTTATTCCGTCATTGCGCAACAAACCTTATGAAGATAGGATTAAAGAGCTAGACATGTATTCACTCGAAACTAGGAGATTAAGGGGGGAGCTTATTGAAGTTTTCAAAATCGTTAATAACATCGATAACGTAAATTTTGACAAATTGTTCAATTTCGATAATAATAATACTCCTAATAACGGATTTGAGTTGCGTGGCAGACGTTTCATTACTAATATCGCTAAAAACTTCTTTACGTTTAAAGTAATTGATAAATGGAATAATCTTCCCGCGTCAGTCGTTCATTCTACCACCGTTAATATGTTTAAGAACCGTCTTGACAGACATTTTAAATTTAAAAGTATTAACGTTGTTTAAAATAAAAAACAAAGTTAGCAACAGGAGCTCTGGTGGTGGTGCTCGAGGATGAGTCTGTTGACGATGAATGCCAGCTTGTGACATGCCAGCGTGTAATGCCAGCAATAAAATTATTAAAAAATTAGACTAACTCGAAAGTAGATGTAGCTCGTAGCGTAAACTAACCCACTTTTTGCTTAACTTTACCTACTTTTTTTTTTCTTATCTCCTTACTTTGCATGTCTGTAACTCTCTTTTCTTGCATGTTTGTAGTTTGCATGGTATGACAGTGAGTTAAGACTGTTTGCATGGTATGATAGTGAGTTAAGACTGTGTTTGCATGGTTTGTAAGCGTTCTTATTTTACTTTTTTTCATCTTTCACCCCTCTCCTATTTTCTCAGACTATTTTTCTGACTTGTCGGCAGTGGCCGGCCGATGATGGTGTCTTTTTTCTCTTTTTCTGAATGAATGTTAACCCACGAGTGATAGGTGTTCCTCCTTACTTAACCCCTTATTCTCTTCTCTTAACCCTCTACTCTTTCCTTTCTCTCGGGCTAACCTTAGAGTGGATCTTAGGGTCTTTGTTAGCCTTAGCTTCTGTAGATCTGTAGATGTCTATTATCTTAATAGTGTTTTCCAGAGTATATTTGTATTATTACTGTGGAGGGATAATGATTTAATCACGATGGACAGATAAACCAATTAATGTTTTTCAGATTTTCCGTTGCATCAATGTGGAGATATTAGCTCTTAACAAGGAATAAATATACAGGGTGTTTGAAAACTTTCTGTACAAATTGTAATGGGGGATAGGCAACACCAAGACAAACCCTTTTCGTCTATAAGTGTATGTCCGCTGACGTCACCATTCGGCGCGAGAGGGCGCCGCTGCAATTGGCTAAAAGGTGAAGTGGGCTAGACTCGCGCTTGCCGCGGGCATTCTTAAATCGGACGTAGTACGCGTAACATGTTTATTTAAAGAAGGCATGTTTATTTAAAGAAGGTGCTGAAAGTTGCGACCGGTAGCATCAATGCATGCCCGACAGCGTCGAAGCATTGACCGACGTACACGTCGAAAGATTCCCGGCATTTCGGGAACAGTTCCAGCGGCGACAGCGATTCTTGCTACGAGGTCTTCTTCTGAGTAAATGGGAGTCTCGTACACGAGGTTCTTCATGTGTCCCCACAGGAAGAAATCGAGGCATGTTAAATCGGGCGATCTCGGTGGCCAGGCTACGGGCCCACCCCGGCCTATCCATCGGTCCCCAAAAGTGGCGTTCAGATAATCCCGCACATCGTTGCTGGAGTGTGCTGGGGCCCTGTCGTGTTGAAACCACATTCGTCTACGAATAGCCACGGGAACATCTTCCAGCAGTTCCGGCAACGTTTCTTCAAGAAATATCCGATAAACCCGCCCGTCGAGTGGGGCAGGCAGCAGCAGGTACGGCCCAATCAACTTGCCATGGACGATACCCGCCCAAACATTGACGGCGAACCGTTCTTGATGAGCATGCACCCGTGTAGCATGTGGATTTGCGTGCGCCCACACGTGAGAATTGTGCATGTTAAACACACCCTCACGTGTGAAACAGGCCTCATCTGAGAACAGCACATAAGCCGGAAAATTAGGCTGCACCGCTGTCTGCTGCAGAAACCAGCGTGCGAATTCCACACGAAGAGGGTAATCCCGAGGTTGTAATGCCTGGACTCTCTGACGATGAAACGGATGTAACTGCTGCTCGTGCAACACTCTCCAGACCAGGTCGTGGTTCACACCGAGGATACGTGCAACACCTCGCGTGCTTGCGCTTGGATTGTCCTCAAATCGCCGTAGGATTTCTTCTTCCATATCAGGAGTGCGCACGTTTCTCTCCCGACCAGTGTCATGCATGTTTGCATGGAATCTTCCAGTTTCTCGCAGTCGCCGATGCAAATGCGCAAACGTTTGGTGGTTTGGCACACGTCTGTTTGGGAAGCGCTGTCGGTACAACCTCACTGCAGCTCTTCCGTTTCCATTGGCAGCCTCATACACCATATGCATGTCAGCCATCTCAGCAGTCGTGAAACGCTCCATGTTACGCGTACTACGTCCGATTTAAGAATGCCCGCGGCAAGCGCGAGTCTAGCCCACTTCACCTTTTAGCCAATTGCAGCGGCGCCCTCTCGCGCCGAATGGTGACGTCAGCGGACATACACTTATAGACGAAAAGGGTTTGTCTTGGTGTTGCCTATCCCCCATTACAATTTGTACAGAAATTTTTCAAACACCCTGTATATGTATATACACAATAAAACACCAATTCTTTATTACAACAAATATGCAATGGTTGAGAATGTTTAACTAAATAGTTTATCATACAAAATGATAGTCATACAAAATGCTCAGTTTGCCATAGATTAACATAAATGGCAGAGCTATACCCGGTTCATTGTTAGTATTTGGTCCATGGTTGAGGTCACACCCCTTACTCGGCCAGTCCAGTAGTTTTAGATTTCGCTGCTTCTCGAACCACCACCTAACAATCCTAGCGGTGTGGATGGGAGAGTTGTCGTGCAAATGGATTTTAAATATTAAAAGTAGAATTATATCTCATCCATACGCTTCATCAGTATCCCACTATTCGAGATAGGTTTTACCTCTACGTATTAGGGGTTTCTCTCAGTTAAACGTAATTGTGCGCCGTTATACAAATAATACAGTCTGCAGTTACCCAGAACAAAATCCTGGATAACTGAAAGAGTTAAAGAACAATTTTATGACCATTATTTGTCCCATGTAAATGTGGAAACAGGATATACAAATGCGTGTAATACATAAATCTTACTCTAGTAATAGTATAATATTCTATAACACACAAATACAACATACCTGCGTGAAGATAACACAGGCCTGTGAATGAGAAATTTGTAAGAGATGTTTTCTTACTAACTGATTTTGTATAATTTAACAACGCTGATTTCAAATAAGGTGTCCATTTTTTTCTATCACGTAAGGATTTTCTGTAAACTGGAAGGGAAAAAACAACAACATAAATTAATATTATTTATTTAAATTTATATTAGGAACCTATTTCGCTTTGTTGTACTAATTACAAATGCAAACAACTTTAAAAAGAAAGAAGACTATTAACGTCAATTATATATTCATCTTTATTTGTCCTGAGTTTTCTCGTGAGATCTATGCCTTTTAGTCTCGAATGTACGCGCTGTTCCTTTTATGTAATAATTCTGGAGTATTCCGTTGCAACATCCAGCAGTAATCAGCCATCATGCTGATGTCCCACCTTCCCTAATATCTCTTCTCCATTTCTTTGATGTCTTGGTGAAACCGTTCTCCTTGTTCTTTGCTGAAAGCTCCGAGATTCTCGCGGAAGAAATCTAAGTGTGAATGTAAGAAATGTAATTTTAAAATATTACAACCCAATTCTTTGAACTTATTTAGCATGTTGTTCACAATGTTTTGGTAACTTGGGTCTTTGTTGTTTCCCAAAAATTTGCTGATAACATCCTTAAAAGCAATCCACGCTTCTTTTACAAGATTGTTCATTGTTCTTTCAAAGTGTTTATTCAAAGTCAGTTTTCTCATCTGGGGACCAACGAAAATTCCTTCTTTCAATTTTGCTTCCGAAAGAGTTGGGAATTTATCACACAGATACTTAAAACAATCTCCATCTTCGTTCAAGGCCTTAACAAATTGCTTCATCAAGCCCAATTTTATGTGAAGCGGAGGTAAAAGGACTTTCTTCGTGTCAACCAAACTTTCACGTTGAATGTTTTTACAACCAGGTGTCAGGTTGACTCTGCGTGGCCATTCCGTTTTATATCCAGCGCTGAGTTCTTGCTCGGCTATCCCATTCACACAAAAAACATGGAAACTTCGTATAACCTGGTTGTTGACCGAACAACATACAAATCACTTTTAAGTCTCCACAAAGTAGCCAACCGTGTTCTTTGTATTTAATCTTAGCTAGAAGAAGCTCAAGATTTTCGTACGTTTCCTTCAAGTGGACCGAATGAGCCACAGGAACGGATGCATACAAGTTACCGTTGTGAAGGAGGACGCCTTTTAGAATTCTTTTGGAGGAATCAATGAAAAGTCTCCACTCGTTTGGGTCATAGACTGCAGCGCCTGGCTTAAGTATGAGTTCCGAAACATTGTTGCAATATACCAGTGAATTTTCTTAAGAAAAATATTGGATGAATTCTTTATCTCGATTTCTGCACCAGTAAAATGACGTCCCGGGAGAAAGCAAGTTCCTTGCACGAAGTCTGGATCCCAAAATCTCTGAAGAATCCTTCGGGAGACACAAATCTCTTACCAAATCATTAAGTTCACTTTGTGTAAACAATTGGGGTTCATCAGATGTTTCAGTTTGAAAACAATCAATATCATCATTTCCATCGTCGTCAGACACCGAATCAGATGAAGTTATATCAAGAGTATTTGGTTTAGTAGGTACAGGTATACCAGGTCCATGAGCAACAGATCTTATAGCAGACTGAAAGTTTGGATAATAAATTTCCTCTTTATTTTTAGTATTGTAGCCTTGCACGTTACATGAACAAAAATAGCAGTCATTGCTGTGATTTCTAGGCTCACGCCAGACCATTGGAATCCCAAAAGGTAAGAATCCTTTTCCCCTTTACTCCACAGTGTAAGTTGTTCAACACAAACATTGCAAACTTTATGTGGAGCCCATGATTTGTCTTGATCCCCAAGTTTCATTCCAAAGTACGCATAGTGTGCTTTCCTGACGAAGTTTGTAATATCTCGCCTTTGATTTTTTCACAGTAAATTTTCCATAAATATAACAGAAAATGCTTGGGCTATTTACACACCATATTGTTGCCATAGCGACAAATAAATAAATTTCCAAAGAGAAATATTGTCACCCGCGCGCTTTGAACAATAAAGAACTATAACCTCGCACGCACTAGACCAGGGTCACCAACCTTTTTTTGTTCACCGCCCACTTTTACGATTTTTTGAAAATTAAAAAGCTTATCGCCCACCTTAGATCAAAAAGAATAAATCAACATAATCGATAAAATAAATAATGAAATAAATGTTTAATTACCTTTAATGTGAGCCAACTAGTGGGCGTTACCGCCCAGGTTGGTGACCCCTGCACTAGACAAACTGACTCATCTCGTGGCTTGTCAATCACTTATATATTAGCGGTGCGTTTCTCGAATGTGCTAGAAGACGCTATGACGTCACTTCTGATCTGGAAGCATTTATAGGTAGTAGTTTTTAATCCAAATTTAATTGAGTCAATTTTAATGAAAATTACTTTCATATGTAATATGAAATATGACATTTTGCGTACGTGATGGTGAAAATGAATATTATTTTCGGAATCAGTGTGCAAAAATTACTATATAAATGATGAAATATTTCGGACAACAAAACCATCGCAGGCCTGTGTAATCTGATCAGGATAGGGCAAGCATATGCGCGTCCAGAAGGCAGCATCACCTCCTCCATGATCTCTATATACTGACCTGCCGTAAACCTCCAGTGAATCTCAGTCAGCTCTCCTAGTCCTTGCAGGTGTATCTATCTCCACACATTCGCCGTCACGTGCCAACTCCGTGACCCTTCGTAAATATTTTGGCGGGCATATCTCGTGTTGTCGTGTCGCCAACAGCGAAGACAGCCGTGAGTTGTTGACGCAAACGTCTTCTCGTCAGAGAAGATAACTCTGCTGCAGTATGCGAGATCCTCATTTATATGCTGGCGAGCAAACGAGAGCCTGGCCAAGAGTACGGTGGTGATATCCTGCTTCAAGCAACCTTCTCCTTACGGTGTCCACTGACACGCCCATATGTAGTGTCTCCCGGATGGCCACTGCGTTGCTGATAGGATCGTTCTGCACTTCGTTGATTATTCTTAGGTCTTCTTCTGGGTTGGTTTTTCTTGATGTTCCACACTTAGGACGATTTAGCAGATTCCCAGTGTCCTTCCGCCTCTGCACCCAGAGTCGAACAGTAGGCTTCGAAATTCCCAGTTCCATGGCTATATCAGCTACAGAGAGGCCTACGTCCCGCATACCAATTATCCGGCCTCGCTATGCAATTTTATCTTGAGCTGGATTTATTTTCAGAGTCGTTGTTCGTCATACGATGTAGAAATATGGTATGGGTATAGATCATGCCAGGAACCATGTCAACACAAACATTAGTATAATATTGTATGAGTTTATAAGTATACAGTATATACTGTAAACGAGGTTAACTTCGCGACAGCAAATTTTCGCGCTTTCATATCCTTGGACGAGTTCGCGGCATCATAATTTCGCAGTCAACAGTTGCTAGTTATAATCTCACAGATTAAAATGACGTCATGAATGACGACATTTATTCTGGACTGTGATTGGTCGAGGTGAGGTCGTATATCAAGGCAAGTTTTACCTCTTGGTATGCGGATAAAGTTTCAGCAGCAATCAACGTAAATTAGGCTGACCATACGTACCGTTTTGAACGGGACAGTACCGTTTTGTATGGGTTTTTGTATGGGTTCTGTCACTGAAGAATAATTGTAAGCTCAATATGTTTATGTACTTACTTTTTCATGAATACAGAATATTACATAACCCCCGTCCCTTTTTTGCCATCCCAATGTCCCGTTTTTGTCTCAAGGAAATATGGTCAGCCTAACGTAAATGAATCTCTCGGTAAGATACTGTAGATTTGAAGCTCTTCACACTGAAACCCATTCATGCTAAATGGATTGTCTCTGCATGAGATAACCTACACAAAAGCAGGAAGACCATTCCGAAGGGTTAGGAAATTAGCGGCATTCATGACATTTTTGTTATAGAGTAATAATACAGTATAATTTAAAATGTTTTTACTGCTTTTACTTTACAATGTTTTATTACAATATACTGAATTTACTTTTCAAGTAAAGTACTTTAATGATTTAAGTTTTATTTTCTTACTATCTTCGAAAGAATAGTTTAAATTGTAAAATTTTCGCCTGCTGGATATTTTCGCCTAAACTATAGCCTACGCGAAAAACGCAAATTTCCTGCAGGCGAACATTTGCATTCACAAGTTTTAAAATGTTTAATTGTAGTAGCTGTTTATATAGATTTGCAGTAATCATAATGGAACCTTATTACTGTATAAGATTAGTAAACTACATGAAGTTCAACGCTGTTCACGATCATATTAATTGTTTATCTTTATGAACAAAGACATTACATTATAATTACCTGCATGTCAATGACTGCACATTCAATTGTCCTTTAGATATATATGTCTGTGTTATATGTTGTTGGACTCGGTTGTACCCCATCCACCCGACCTTCCCCCAGTTCGGATACCTTGACTAACACTGCGGCGTTGCCATATCTACGGAGTCACCTGTGAGGCGAGGAACATGACATATGCGGGCAACTACAGTCGAGCTCATTATTCTTACTTTTAAGAACAGATAGCGAAACCTGGCAAATATTTGTTGTGTGTCCTATAAACGGTTGTAACTTTTTATGAATGAATCTCGGGTTTAGCGCTGATTGGTTGACTCATTGCCAAATGTCTTTAGAACATAATTATTTCCATCCATCACTCTGGTTTACATATTACTGAGGAAACATAAATGAATAATTAAATACGAGTATAAAGGAGCAATCCAAAAATAAGCACCCCAAATCAATTTAGGGTGCTTTTTCTTGGATTGGGGTCGAAGGAAGGTGCTTATTCTTGGATTGCTCTAAAATGGGGTTAAAATGGAGTTAAAATGGAGTTAATTACTCTAAAATGGTTAATTGAATGCCTGGTTAGGTTAATTGTACGCCCTTCACGATTGGTTAGGTTAAGTCGTGATATTTTCGCTAGTTTTAACGAAAATATCACGATTTAACCTAACCAATAGTAAAGGGTGTACAATTAACCTAACCGGGCATTCAATTAACCATTTTAGAGCAATTAACTCCATTTTAGCTCCATCTTATTAAAATCTTATTAAAAAAGTGATGTTGTGGGCTAAGTGCGATCAAGCAATGACCTGGACAAAGTTTTGAAGGAATGTTGATGTTAAAATCCTTTAATTTGGATTGAGGTCGAACTGGGGTGCTGTTTCTTGGATTGAGGTCTAACTGGGGTGTTTTTTCTTGGATTTGGGACTTTGGGGTTCATATTCTTGAACTGTTCCAATATAAATTCAAAGAGGGGATATATATTAACAATGAAGAGAATAGAAAAAGGTCTTGTAAAAACTAAAAAAAAAAAATTCTTCGAACGTGATGACAGTGTTCATCGTATTGGCAGCCTGTCATCCTGAACGAACAGAGCCGTTGGTAGGCATTGTTGCACCCTGAGCAAATGTGTTATAACGAAGACAGAGTAAAAACCTGATATATATAAATACATATATTGGCAGTTTATGAATGAAAAAACAATGTTTTGATGCATATTAAATTTTAATAACATTACCAGATTGATGGGTATCTGTAGGTTTCGTACGTCATTGCTTAGAATATCTTTCAACTGGCAAATGGACGACAGTTGAATGGATACTGCTGGTATGGCATTGTTATATCTGGAGCAAACGCTCTCTCCAGATCAGCAACCATTATATACTAATAAAGAGTCAGTGAGAGAAATATTATTCGGAAACAAAGAATGTTTTGTATTGAGGCAGCATCATAAATGCATATACTGTAATTGTTTTGTATTAATAAGTTCCATGTTACAACTTAAGTGTTGAACCACTGCAGCTGTGAGTTGGCGGTCTCTCACCTCAAAGGAGTTATAGAAAATAAAACTATTAGAGTGATTCATATCAACAAACATATAGCCATTTAAACGATGATATTTGACAATTTTGCAAAGGTGTTACACATTCATAATTACCATTGTATTTGAGAGATATTTCATACATGAACACAACAAATTTAATATCTTGTCCAGCCACCGTTGTTGTCTATGACTTCCTGCAGTCGATGTGGAACAAAAGGAATATGATTATACTAGCTGTCGATTCCTCCTCAGCACCTCCCACTCACTAAATGTGTATTGTAAAAGCTGGTAAATTGTTCGTTCCTCCGCTGGCAACCATACATTTACAATATCGGCCCATATATTCTCGATGGGATTCACATCACAACCCTTACTTGGCAAATCCAGAAGGTCAATATTTCTTTGCTCACAGAACCAGCGTGTGACGATCCGCACTCTGTGAATTGGGACCTGTCTTGCATAAAAATGACTCGCTCAGCAAATGGCAGAGCATATGCTCGCACAGAAGGAAGGATAACCTCTCCAAAAATTTTTATATATTGGTCTGCAGTAAACCTCCCTTCTATTTTGGTGAGCTTTCCTAATACATACAGATGAATGCATCCCCACATGTTACAGGTGACATGACCGCTACGTGCTTCCTCATAGATGTGCTCTTGAGTATATCGAGTATTATTCCTCCTCCAACAATGAAGACGGAATTGAGATGTGGAAGAAAAGGTCTTTTCGTCAGTAAATATCACTCGGCTTCAAATGTCAAGTCCTTTGTCAACATGTTGCTGAGCAAATCAAAGTCTATTTTCTCGATGTTGCTGATTTAACTTCTTGATAGCCGGCGTCCGATGGTGTAACCCAGATTCATGTAGCCGCCGCCTTACTGTCATTGCCGAAACATCAAGCTGCAATTGTTTCCTTATGGCAACAGCATCGGTAAAGGGATGGGCTTCGGCAACATCGCAGATCCTCCAATCATCCGCAGCAGTTGTCAGTCGAGGTTTCCCCATTCTGCGGTGATCTCGTAGATTCCCTTCCTCTTGCCACTTCTTCAACCATTTATAAAGAGTGTTATTAGAAATTCCAAGTTTTCTTGCAATTTGAGTTGGAGACAGCCCGCTCTCCTTCATGATGATGATTCTTTTCCTTTCAGCAATTTTCTGATGATGATAACCCATTCTGCAGAATAGTTGTTTCGATGAGATTCAGGAATAGTGTAAGCTTATTCTCAGTCACCATACCTGTTAACACCTCTGTCATGACGTCATGTGGTGTCACGTGATGTTAAAAGTCAGATGGAGTTGTTGGAATGCGGAAATAGTTTGGAAAATGATCAATAACCTGCTACACCAGCGGTTCCCAAACTTTTTTTGTGATTACTCCTTTTGGTTAATCGCCAAATGGAAATTACCCTCCTGCAAAAAGCACAGGAAACTTCATTTTACTGAGCATGAGAATAATTATTAAAATTTTAAAAACCTAATACTCATATTTCTATATTTACACAGTGCCTTATGCATAAGTTAAACACATATGATATTGGTCAAAGAATGGCTACAACATTACATAGGAAGCAAGCAAAACGCGTCACCACCAACTACTAGTCTAGTGGGAGGGATGCAACTTTTTCTGGTAAACTAACGCCTGAATTCTGGGTTCAGGTTTTCTCAAGGAGCAGCATAACTCGCCTTCAATGTGCAGTTTGTTCTTTATGAACATCATTACTGAAAAGCCTGCCTCACAACGATAACTTGTCGCAAAAGGCACCAGTACTTTCTTTGCCTCTTCAGCAAGCAAAGGATACTCTACATCCACTTTTGCCCAAAATATCTCGATTTTTTTCTCTGCAAACTCAAACTTCAGAATAAGATCTTGCTGTATTTTCAGGAATTCTGCTTTCAGTTCAGGTGAGTCACTGCTTTTCATGGCGTAATAAGTGAATGGCCTCTTTTGTAAATAGCATGGCTTCGTATTAACCCTTCAAATACGGGAAGCGTATATTAACGTACATTAACGTACATTTAACCCTTTCCCCGTAGCGGAAGGGATAAATATGCTTCTGTACCACATCGACTGCAGGAAGTCCTAGACAACAACGGTGGTTGGACAAGATATTAAATTATTTGTGTTCATGTATAAAATATCTCAAATACAATGGTAATTAGGAATGTGTGACACCTTTGAAAAATTGTCAAATATCATCGTTTAAATGGCTCTATGTTTAGTGATGTGAATAACTCTCATAGTTTTATTTTCTGTAATTCTCTCCTTTGAGGTGAGAGACCGCCAAGAGTCACAGGCTCTCACAGCTGCAGTGGTTCAACACTTTAGTTGTAACATGGAACTTATTAACACAAAATAATTATCTGCTTTAATGATGCTGCCTCAATACAAAACATTCTTCGCTTCTAAATAATATTTCTCTCACTGACTCTTTATTACTATATCAGTGTTGCTGATCTAAAAATAACATTCGCACCGGATATAAAAATGTCATACCAATAGTATCCATTCAACTGTCGTCCATATGCCAATTGGAAGATATTCTAAGCACTGACGTATGAAACCTACTGATATCTATCAATCTGGTAATGTTATAATGTTATTAAAATCTAGTATGCATCAAAACATTATTTTTTATTCATAAACCGCCTATATATGTATTTATTTAAATATCAGGTTTTTGTTCTGTCTTTGTTATAACAAAATATTATCTGAATCTATGTTCAATATTAAATGTAAATAAATAAATAAATAAATGGTTCAATTTGGAATTTGCTCAGGGTGCAAGAATTTCTCCCATCGGCTTGTTCGTTTAGGATTACATGCTTGCCAATACCATGAACACTGTCATCACGTCTGAAGGTTTTTTTTGTTTTTATAAGACTATTTTTTATTCACTTCTTTGCTAATACATACCCCCTTCTTGAATTTATTTTGAATTATTAATTTATGTTTCTTTAGTAATATGTAAACCAGAGTGATGAATAAAAATAATTATGTTCTAAAGACATTTGGCAATGAGTCAACTAACCAATCAGTGCTAAACCCGAGATTCATTCATAAAATGTTACAACCGTTTGTAGTACACACACCAAATATATGCCAGTTGTCGCTATCTGTTCTGAAGAGTGCCCTAAGAATAATGAGCGCAACTGTACATATATATTATTCTCTTTTTACACCTAATCTATATCCTGTACATGTATACATAGAACAATAACACTGTAATTGAAATTTTGTAACAAAATAAAATCTGGACTGTCGGAAAATGAAAAAAAATGTTTTAGTCAACAAAACATTTTTCTCTGCACAATATGAAAAATTTATTGAGCCCTTTATCGCCCAACGACATTTTTGCTGGCTTTACTTTTTTTCACCTACTCTTCCTTCGTAAATTATTCAAGGTCAAATCTTATTTTAATTTCTTATGTTCTGTTGTTAATTTTGGTTTCGTATCTACAGTACAATTTCAGAGTTCAGTTGCATAATGTTTGATAAATTCAATGAAGAAACAAATTCTATTTTGACCTGAACTGAATCAGAAGGCAAATTAAGTTCCCACTTTAACAACTATCGTAGTGTCCTCTTCTTGTGTTGTGTGTCGTGAGCAACCATTTCAGGAGCGTATTGTACTTGTCTTATCTGCTTCCTTACACACACCATGGCGTTCTGAAATTTCAAATACTGAAACACTTGCTTCACACAGTAAGCAGCCCTTGCATTCCTGCTGTAGTTAGGGGATGTTAGAAAGTAATCTCAAATTTAATAAAATTTATGAATGTTCCAACATCCTTTTGGAGCAAGGGTCGATGAAACAAGCTCATTTTTTGTGTCGTTTTTATATTCAGTGACTTCCCTAAATTTATAAATAGAAGAAATGTCTTTGCTCATTCGCAAAAGAAACGCCAATAATTTGAGACATATTAAGAGATGTTTCTATAGTACAGAGTTGTGCATACTAGGGGGGGGAGGCAAACTTTAGTGAACCACCAAAGTAGATGTGATATACATGTTTTAATCGTTAATTTCAATGTGATTTTAGATTAGTAGCTGAAGGTGATGATTGCTGGTGTCGTCGGAAATAGTGAAGAACAACGGTGTGGTAGGCCGAATTCGAGCAAATGCTTATCGAGAAGCAATGGAAGCGGGTGCAACTTTCATCAGTCGGAAATACATGGCCCAAAAACTTTATCATAGTGAAAGATCGGTGAATGACAATCGAAAGAAGGGGTACGACTCATGTTTTACAAAATTTTACAAGGCAGATCCGAAAAACTAGGAGAGTAAAGACATTGTGAAACTGAAAGAAGTGGTAAAAGGCTACGAAGCTGCACTCAAGTTGCCAAAATAATTTTGGAGACGCGAAAGAAGACTATTGACTAGTCTAGTCAACGATTCAACAATATCGCATAACGCCAAATCCAATGATTTCCCCAACCAGCATCGAGAATGAACTTTGGTTTTGCGATCATATGTGTCAGTGGGGATGAAGATGATTTCATGCACCTGGCACAAAGTGATGAATTCTTTATTTGTATTGTTCGTCGGCCAAATTATCAAAAAGACAGTGTCGTCACTTTCCTTGGAAGATATAGAAGACCATTATCAACAGATTTGTAAAAAACGTCGTTGCTTTGGGATATTCATTTGCTTTACTGCTATCAAAACGATGTGTGATCTAAGAAGGCGGTTCATGGGCTGGTGCATATTATCGGCAGACTATTCTTGTAGAAAATGTCATTCCATTTCTTTCGGAACCTCAAAATGTAATAGACACCTCGGAAGTGGTTTATCTTCATGATAGTCCCCATGCTACGGTGCAAATGACACTGAACAACTTCTGAGAGACTCGGGAATTGATTTCTTTGATCGGACTCAATAACTAGGAAATTCTTCTGATCTGAATAGCAGAACAATTTGAAGCAATTTTCAAGGACAAAGTAGAAGATTTGATTCTGCAGGAACTTGCCCCCAAGCGATGTTCTCAAAAGGTTCTCCTTCAACACATTCAAACTATCTTTCAAGAACTTGAACATGACAGGGATTTGTTTGAACGTTTGCTGAAATCATCTCCTGAATGTCTGAGATCTGTGCGTAAGGGTAATGGAACGCATACGAGATACTCATGCGAATTTGTATTCAGTTTAAATAAAGCTTTCAAATGGTATCTACTTTTTGTTGTATCTTTGTTTACTTTGGTTTGTACCTTCTAGTAAAAGGTTATGCACAGTGCACATCCCTGTATCACAATAATAATAATATTTACGTCTTTACTATTTATCATAGTGGGCAAAATTCATCTTCTACGAATCCGAACTCAGCAACTTTTGAATCTTTCTTATTCTGAATCCGAATCCAATTTGAATGTAGAACTTCTAGCAAATCTTGTCTGTTGTTTTTACAGAATATTATGTTATATATCTTTTATATGGCTGCCTGTTTATGACACTGAGGTTCAAAAATCACATTATTATTTATTAATTAAAACTTGTTTTGCACGAAAATATAAATAATTATCATAATTATTAGTTCAGAGTTAGTTCGCTATTTGACATATGATATTACTATGTTAATTTAAAAACTTTATACTATGTTAATTAAAAAATTTAATTAAAGCTGTAATCAAAACACAAACAAAAAACAAACCCCAAAAAGAGGGTTGACAGAAGTAAATAGAATATTTTTGTTCTTTCAAAATCCTTAGATTTCATTATAAAAGTCAATAAATAATAGCAAATTAATTGAATCACTATATTTAAAATTATGTTCCTTTCCCCTTTTCATGAAGCAGAACTCATAATTTCCAACATAACATTATAATGGCATATTAATTCTTTCCATGCATTTGAAAATATTTAAAAAAATTCAGTACTTGGAAGCGGAGGAAAAGATAATTTTCTCAAAATAAAAATAATTTTACAAATGCTGACGCATGAGTTTTCTATATATTAAGGCAAATAAATTGAACACCTTTTTTCTCCGTAGCAGTATCAGTTCTAAGGATAATATAAATCAGCTATTTGCTGTACTTCACTGCAAACAAAGGATTGAACGAAATAAAGAAGCAATGACCTTGACTTCTGAACCACGGCAAATATGGCTCACACTGCGTGTACAATCACTCCAAAAAAATGTTTCTATATGATGAATGGAAGATGCAGGTACGGAACAAACTGCTACTTTTTCCACCCTCCTATGTGCAGACAGTCAATTAGAGAGAAAAAATGCCAAAATGAAAATGAAAAGGTTTATGGGTTTATTGTCCATATGACAAATATTAATAATACAATGACAACTCACACCCAAAGGATAGATATGTGAGAAATAATAGAGTAATGTCGAAGTAATGTCGAAGTTAAGTGGAGCTACAGACACGTTTTCGTACCACGAATTCCATAGCTTAGAAGATATACGGCAGGACTCATGAATAGCTTGGATAATCGGGTTGGTTGATTTTTTAATTCTTTGCATTAGACTGTATTGAGCACATCTTGTTACCTCCGCGAATCTCGGACATTACGGGTAGCAAACATTTGCGAAGCTGAGCATTTCGGGAGTAATTTATGTAGGAGACTATTAAACATTTTGTACAGCAAATTTAGGGTTCTGCCAGAATCTTTTTTATAATTCACCCAGAGTTGCTGTCCGTATACAGTATATTACTGCAGAAAGTACGAAACAGAGTGTCTTTAACTTCACTTGTACCCAGAGTACCCAATTATCTACCAACCAATTTCTTTTATTGTGGAAGGACGAACATTCTTGCTGCGCGCTGCCTGCCGTCACCAGGCCTCGATCCCGGGGCCGATGGATTTGTAATCAGCGACTCTGACCACTACACCACCGAGGCATATTATATATACTGTATTCTCCAAGAACAAACCTCTAGGCGAGATTGTGTATACATTTATAGAATTATATGTACTTATACTTCAGCGATATGAATGGTGTACTAGTAGACGATGTAAACAGGAAGAAGATTCTATTCGAGCATCAGAAATCGGTGAGGCTAACTTAAATAATGATAATAAGTTTTGGAAATCTGTAGAGAAAGAAACGGGTGCTGAGAATGCCAAGTGATGGAGTGTCTGGGGAGTAAGAAATAGCTAAGTTATGGAGAACAAGGTACTCAAGAATTCTTATCAACATGGGTGGAGTTAATCTTAACGTAGGCTGCAATGGAACGTCATTCGTGGCAGCCAGTGAAAATACTGAGACTTCAGTGCTGAAGTTGAGAGTCTGATTTAAGAGATAAAGACTGGTTCTTCCACAGGTATAAATGACTTAACGAGTGAGCATTTAAAGTTCGCTAATGATTTGTCGAATCTTCATATCTCATTATTGTTCTCAGCCATGCTTGCTTATAGTTATAGTCTTGCAGAATTTGTGAGGGTACATATTACATTCCTTGTCAAAAATAAATATGGGAACATTCCATCCAGTGATAACTACAGGCCATTTGCAGTTGTCTCCTGATTCTCCAAACTACTTGAGAAACTTTTGCCACGCCAACTAAATGATTACCGGTATTTATAGACATCTATAGACATTTATAGATATCAGTTTGGTTTTAAAAGGTTCCATTCAACTGACCTGTGTATTTATGTTTAGAAGAAATTGTATTTAAATATACTGACAGTAATTCAACTGACCTGTGTATTTATGTTTAGAAGAGATTGTATTTAAATATACTGGCACTAATTTAACTAAAAAATTAGAAGACAGGAATGTTCACACTGTATGTTTTAAATATATTGAAATTTTGGTACACCTTGTATAACTCCTCATGCGGAGTTATACAAGACTCCTTGCTCTCTCCTTTGTTGTTTAATGTGTATATTAATGAATTAATTACTTCTCTTGATGAGGCAAGAGGCAACTTGGTCTATGTCGATGATACGATTTTAAGCCCTTCGGTGAAAGGTTTGGATCATCTTATAAAAATTTGCGAATCATATTCACAGAACCATGGCATTAATTTTAAGGTTACTGAATTAATTTTATGCAACTCCATCCTAAAGATTCAAACCAAAAAGCTAATATTATTTTCAAGATGGGAGACGAACCAATAGAGCAGGTACAAGAAGTTAAGTATCTGGAACAAATTATCACCAGCTTCTTGAATGACGACTGAGACAAGGAAATAATACCAAAGTTACTGTACTACAGCAAACATGATTATAAAGAACTTCAAAGTTTGTACAATTGTCGTACTTTCTGCACTAATATTAACAGGTAACAACTCTCGATTAATTATGAAAAATGGCTTGCAGAACCCTAACTTTCATTTATAACAGATCTTATAGACTGCTACATACAGTAAGTTACCTCTAAGATGCTCAGTCTCTCAAATTTTTGCTAACGGCAACGTTGCGAACCTTCCTGAGGTAACAAGACGTGCTGCGAAGAATTCAAAACTGCGAAGAATTCAAAACTCAGACAATCCAATTGTCCAAGCTATTCATCAGTTCTGCTTTATGTCTTTTAGACTATGCACTTCTTGGTACGAAACTTTATCAATAGCAAAGTAGTACTACCGCAAAAAAGGCAGAGTGCATTGCAACTGCATGCAACATTACATCTTGCAACATTTCAACATTGCATGCAACATGATGAGTGATTTTGAACCCCCATCCACCCCTTTCAAGCCGCCCAAAATTTTTTCTCTCTCTCTCTCTCTCTCTCTCTCCTCTCTCTCTCTATATATATATATATATATATATATCTGTCAACTCCAAGGGTAACCTAACCGGGCTGCTCAGGCCCACAAAAAAAACGGTGAAAATGAAACGCTAACTAAAGTGATTTATTTCAAATAGAAAAATAAATAAAATGTAAGACATTGTCAACAAGTAAATAGTCTCTAATTCATGATATATATAAATAACAAATATTCATGCATCATAACTGAAAGAAATACATGTAATAATTAGAAAAATAAATAAACTGTAAAATTTCGTCAACAAGTAAATATACGAGTACGCTAACATGACAGCAATATTCACGCCGCGGTATCCAAAGGGAACAGTATCGTAGGTGCCAGGCACCTGGTAGCGTATCCTATATGTGTTACGACAAACTTTCGTGCCCCTAAGTTCCTTCACGCACCACAGCTTCTGTGCCCAAAAATTTTGAGTCCCCTACAGTCAGTTCGGGTGGTTGGCTACCCTCATCTTCTAAGCTCACTAGCTCCTTCAGCGAATCAAAGTTGACGATCCCCTGTTCGCCTGTCCCCTGTTCACCTGGTCTTCACGATATATCTCATTTCCTCCCTCACCCTCAACCGTACCCCGTAAGTTTTTGGGCCTGTTGAGACAAAAAAAATCAGCGTAGGCACTATCTCCATACTCATCCTTGATCTCGTCAGTCAACTCTCCGAGGAATTCCCCAACAAGTGGCATGTATTCACCTTCCCTCCCAGTGAATATCACACTATTTGTATCTGCGTGCGGAACTCTCCGTCCAAGAGAATGCAGTTGACTCCAAAGTTTGATGCGGTCGTACGCTGTTGTTTAACTGGCTATAGGTATGTTTGTAACACGTGATGCATCTGTAACCAATTCGATTCTGTTGTACTTTATTATGTACGTATTACCCACATTCACGATCTCCATGACCTTCTTTATCGGAGCGTTGGCGTAATCCCACACCTCGTTATAACTTTGGGCTAGGTGCACGTTCCCTTTGTCTGTATTCTGAGCACATTTCCACCAAAGAATATTTAGTCCCAACTTTGCACTAAAGCGCCTGCCAGGGTTCTTCTCAATTTGGTTCCGTTCAAGTTGTATCCCTTCACGATCATGGTAGCGTTGAATATACACCGATTTTTTATTTTTGGTCTCAACTCTTCGCTGGTACTTTGATGCTTCTACTTTATCCTTAAAAAAAAGTGTTTATATATGGTGTGAAAAGGTTGGGGAGCTTCTGAAACCTCCACACCTCACATGTCTTCAATATTCTGTAACCGTGATGAACGGCTAGTATAGCTCAGGACTTCTATACATGCCTCTGAACGTCCTCTGGTTGGTTGTGTGATTACATGCCCCATTGTTCTCTCCTGCGTACTTCACACACAGGGTAAACGTGAGCTGGTGATTTATAATGACGGGTAAGATTGGCATCCATAAACTGCGAGGGGGAAGCACATCTACGAAAGAACGGCCGAAATACTTCTCGTTCAAATTAGCTGAGAACTCTTCGATGGTGGGCAGGGCGGGCCCACCAGTTTTACAGGTGCTCCTATGGGGTACGGATTGTTCTTTATCACGTAGGGGTATAAAGAACAGAAATCGTAGTAATGGAGTTTCACGTCCTCAGTAGGTGGAAAGTATAGTTTGAGTGAGTTTGTGCACCCGCCAAACAAACTACCTCTGCATTTGAGAGGATTTAGCACCATTGAACGTCGGATGGTGTTTACTTCTTCACGGTACTGTCCATTAGGGTGGATCACTTTTCACTTTTTTTAAAACATTATAGCTGGTCAAAGTTTTTCCCATGATTTGGTTCAGTGGAAGTACACTGACACCATTTTTACCAAAATCGATCAATATTTAGGGGTCGCGCATCGACCTTGAAAATTTCAATTTTGGAAATTTGGCAAATTGACAATTTTTTACTGAATAAAGATAAATCATCAAATGACCATATTTTCTGAATCCTCTCGGTGAAAGAAATCCTCTCAGATACTTACCAAGTTGATAGGACAAGTGGTCTAGAAGTTATACTCACCTTGAGATAGCATGAAAATTTAAAATACCGTATTTGTCCCCGTACCTCCATATGCTGACTGCCATTGTCTGCTTTTTAGGATAAGATAAAACGAATATGGAAAGATCAAATGTATTTTGTATTAAAACGGTTTACCGATATCACTAAAGGCACTTACTCCGGTGCCCCTAACTAGGTTCAAAAACTGTATGAATCGTGGTTAGAACACACGTCATCTTAAGGCGTGCGCCATGTACTCTCTCTGCTAACTCCCCTTCCCTCTGCGCTACGTCATTTTGGCAAGTGACGACTTCTTGAAGTCACCGAGTTCTTTCCGGCTCTTTTCCACGAGCTGAAGAAAACCCTGCAGCTGTGACTCGTCTTTTGTGACAGTGTTCACGTAATCTCCTATCAGTTTTATCCCTCTCTCTGCCACGTCGTTGGTAACTTTCAGATGCGAGATGACATTCTTCAGATCAGAGTAGTTCTTATCTTGATCCCACTTATTCACCGGCAGAGTGAGCCACGTAAACGCGCACACCTGCAGGCCTGTGAACACGAACCACGATGACTCATCGATCAGGTCCGGAAGGCGCGTCGTGTCATCAACCGAGACGTTGTCATACGTGAAGTCCTCGGGCACAGCGAGGCGGCACAGCTTCTTTGCCATCTCGTGCTTCACAGTGTCTTCCACTTTGTCACTGCAGAGGGCGAAAACGACGGTCTGAGGCCTCAGATACCACAAGTGCCGCCTGATCACTGCCAGTGAAGCCTCTGCAATCTCGCGATCCACAGCCCTGTACTGCAGAAGACGTTGGTACAACACAAGGTCATTCAGCGGGGCATCAGCTGCGACAGGAGCCGCCAGCCAGGCAGGTGCGTAGAGGAGTGCAGTAAATAGTACCACTCTCTGAAGTTTCTGTACCAGCTCATCGTCGAACTCCAGCTGACCGCTGAACATCAGGAGCTTCGTGTAGTAGATGATCTGAAACGAATACGCACTGTGATGTATAAATACCGATACCACTCCATATAAGTTTGTCTAATGGTAAATTATTTATCTTATTTTTTTCTGGTAGGGACTTCAAATGGCTGTTTGCAGAAGGCAACACAATATTTAACTTCTAATTCAAAATACCAACTTTGGCCATCCACCTCGCATGATGGTAGGCTCCTGGGCGCATGAAGTGTGTGCCACGACGTGGCTGGGCCCCGAGTACCAGGAGTGTAATCTCCGCCACTTCTCGGTAGTCTTCTCTGACAAGACCAGAAGCGGTGCCGAGGAACTTGACTGCCTCATCTCGGAGCTCCATCAGCCACATCACCTCCGCCAAATGCTCGATCTCCAGCTCGCGATAAGTCGAGAGGTCGAGCTTGTCCCACCTGAAAGGAGAGTTATGAAAATATTGCATGAAAACGACTGAAGTTTCCCTTTTCGACTGCTATTAACATCATTAGTAGAAGGACGCTGATATCTCAATTGCTCTGAAGGCAAAAAATCATTGGAGAAAACAAATGCGCCTTAGACTTGAAATTCACCTTCTCCTCAGATACTGGAACAAAGGTTCAGATGGTGCTGTGGTTCTTCCAAACGCGGTGATGACCACTGCCCCCACGATGAGCTCCATAACGTGATGGCGACAGCCCAGCTGGAAGAGCGGTTTATCAAGCACGTTCTCTAGCCGGACCACCGCACCCTGCACCCTCCCCGTATTGGAGGAAGTTGTGTCGAAGCACAGTCCAATCACGTTGTTCTCGCATCCCCAGTCTTTGAGAGTACGAAAGGTCGTCTGGGCCTGGGACAGACCGGTGCCGTCAGCAACAGTCGGAACGGCCAGCAACTTTCCTTCTGTGCATTGGGGAGCTCCGGAGATGAGAATCGCCTGGCGGTGCTCCAATGATCCAAGAGAGTCCTGAAACGTATGTCATACATGCCAATCCATTATCGTCCACTGGAATATGTCAATCCACTGTCGTCACTGGAACATGTTAATTCACTGTCGTCCACGGTGAGAGCAAAACTGACCTTGATTACTTTACCGTCCCAGTGGACGACAGCATGCCTCGGAGATACGAAGGATTTCTGCACAGCTGTCGACACTTCACAACGATGTGCCACTCTTCCACGGCGAGACGTGTCCTTCGAGATACTGAATTTGTCCAGGTCTGCGGGCGGATCTGCCGAACGTAGGACTGCCGCCACGACACTTGCCACCTATGTGCGAAATTGAAAGGAAATTGACAAGGATGCGTATGGTTTTTATGTGACAAAATAATCACTAAATTTTCCGTCGTTACGTCTATTATATCTTTGTCAAGGAAAGATCATTACTGATATATACACACCTGATTGTTGGACATCCGGAAGCGATCAGCCACTTCAATAACAGCCGGTGCATTGAGGATGCGGTGAGGAAGGCTGATTGATACAGTTGATACTCTCGGCTGTCGGTATGGTGGTTCTAGTTGTGATTCGGAGTTGCTCGATGATCTGCTTTCTATAGATTCATCGTCGCTCTCAGCTTCGGTTCATAATTTCGTTTTTGAGGTGCCTGGCTCATCACGAGATTGTTGTCTTGAGAGTTGCCGTTTTCTCTTGACAACGAACACTTTATCATTCCCACTCATTGTTGCCAGGCGCAGGCCCCGTTGATCCTCATAAAATTTAATATCTTCTTGTTTGTTGTTGTCTGAGAGCAGTCGAATTTTCTGTGTCTCTTCAATAGCATCGGGAGCTCCGATGTCCCAGAGCTTGTTCAGATTTTCTGAAAACTTCTTCCTGCCTTTTCCCGCGTCACTGTCTCTCATCTTGCTCTTCTGCAGCGAGCGCCACTCTTCCCACAGTAACTCCAGTTTTCTTTCGCAGTTACGCCTCGTGATCGTCTTTATACGTGCCATGTTCCAAAATGCCAAAACATTGGCCACCGTGTCTTTTACGGCGGCCTTCCTGTCAGTAGTTTCCTGCTTGGCATAGAAGAAGTACTGGAGAACTTGATGGGTGGTTGGCAATTTGGCACCACCGATCGAGGAAGATGGCTGACCAATTAAGAAGACGTCCGTGGCTGACCTTAGAGAAGGTGGTGCTGTTGTTGCTGCTTTCTCTTTTCCAGTTTAAGTAACTTTCAGAGTCTTCCCACTCCTGGTTGTTAACAGTTTATCCATTGTACTAAAGTCTAGACTTATCAAACAAGAATCAATTGACACAGTTGATCTGTAAAAAGCAAACTGTGATTAGTAAAAATATTGGTCATAGACATAGCGTGTGTGTGTAATTGGGATTTTAGGATGCGCCAGCTACTGATGCTATGATTACGTCCATAACGGGGGACAAATACGGTATTTTAAATTTTAATGTTATTTCTAGGTGAGTGTAACTTCTAAACCACTTGTCAGATCAACTTGGTAAGTATCTGAGAGGATTTCTTTCACTGAGAGGATTCAGAAAATATGGTCAGTTGATGATTTATCTTTATTCAGTAAAAAATTGTCAATTTGGCCAAATTTCCAAAATTGAAATTTTCAAGGTCGATGCGCGACCCCTAAATATTGATCGATTTTGGTAAAAATGGTTTCAGTGTACTTCCACTGAACCAAATCATGGGAAAAACTTTGACCAGCTATACTTTTTTAAAAAAAGGGAAAAGTGATCCACCCTACTGTCCATCTGTCTCCATCCACACATCATAGTCGTGCTCCAACAAGACCTTGTGAGTGAACTGGGAGCTTATAAGTTGGTCGCTGGTGCGGGTCCATGCGAGATTGTCGGCAGGAGATATACCATGGATATCTCCGACGATTCCACACTCAGGACGCTGACATCCATGCCACCAGCAACCGTTAAAGGAGTATGCATTCTTCTCACCAGTGGCATGGTCTTCGCTTAGACCATCCACCCAAAAACACGACCGTTGACCTTAATATCCACTTACCCCGTGTTGCGAGCATGTTTTATGTATACACCGGTCTGTTGCTGCAGATGTATGAGCCAGTAAATAGCCTTATACCCATAACTGCATGAGTTGTTTCTGTGAATGATGGCCAGTGTATCTTTAGGCATTTTGAAAAAACTATATGTATGAGCCAGTAAATAGCCTTATGCCCATAACTGCGCTGGTTATTACTGTGAATGATGGCCAATGTATCTTTAGGCATTTTGAAAACAACTATGTAGGGGTTTGGGTTGATATCCTGATACTCTCATCCGTTGGAAATTTCCAGCAGATTTCAGTGGAGAGTTAACGACAAAAATCCTACGTTTTTTTGTTAAAGAGTTATGTATTTGGAGATATTGAAAGGACCTCGTTAAGTAGTGTTTTTATTGGTTAATGTTAAATTTATTTGCCTTCGGGATTTTAGCGCTGCCTAATGGTAAAGAAAGAAATTACCTCACCTTATTATTTCGTTGGGTCTTGCTTCTGGTTGTAGGGCGCGACGATCTTTTTCGATATAGGGACGCTATACGATGGAGTTACACAACGAGTTGATTTAATTTAATTAATATAGGTAGGCAATCAACTACACTTAAATTCCTATTGAGTTATTAGGTTTATATTACTTGTTATTCACTCAGAACTTATAGGAAGATTAAGTACACCTTCCTTGCTTAAAAGCATTGCTTAACATAAGCAGCTCCGAGTGCCGCAACTATAACTTTCTCTGAGGAATTCGCTGATTTTACAAAGTTCGTTGACTCTTCTCTCGAAGTAATTTTGATGAGTCAGCAATTGAAAAATTTGATACGAAATAATTCGTTTTTCTTGTTGTTATGTGGACCCAATGCCTCCATATTGGGTTCTATGTATGGCAATTGTTTTAATTCCTAATAGGCTATGTCGACAATTCCGAGGCAATTTTGTAGATACTTAATTCAATGAATTAATAATTTGTATTTAATTAAGAAGTAAAGGTATCACATACGATACCATATTGTAAGCATATATAGTTTTTCCATTGGTATGAAGTTCTTCTTGAACACAGTAAAACACAATGAGGCTATTGTGGTTACGGCTTGTAGCGGGTCACAGTTGAATCGGAGTATACTGTAAATATCCTTCTAAAGACCTGGAAACACTCTAAGTACGCGTACGTCATTCGCACAATAACGCTCACATTCATCCGTTATATTGTAAGGATTATCTTCATTAAAACTGTTGTAGTAGCGATCAAAACCTTACTATCACTCATGTTGGCATAGTTAAAGTAGTGTTTGGGGGAGGGTCATTCCTACGTAATTAAAGTTTCTCTAGTGAAGAAAGTGTAAGGGAAATAAACTTTTGAAACCTCGGCGGCTACGCCCATCACCTTGGGTAGCTTGGCTAATTTATAAGGGGAGAATAACATATTGTCTTTAAACTGAAGATTACCTCTTATTTGCATCTGTATAAGCTTGTTTCCTCTTTCCAAGGTATCGCCTGTAAATATCCCCGATGATTGGTGTTCAAGCAGTTCATTATAAAGGAACTGTGTGTCAAATTTTGCGTCATTATGGGGAAGAATATACAGTCATTTTTTTGAACTTATCCGCTAACTTGACAATATAGGACACAAAGAGTTTTACGGGGTTGTCATGTGCGCTCGTTTCAAAAACGTTTGTTCGTTTACCACATTTGCGACACTCATCACACTCGACGTTCATGCACTCGTCGCAGATATTCTGGCTTACAAGTACAGGGTGGGCCGTAAGTTTCCATACATAGGAAAATTTAAATTATGGTCTTCACGTGCGTCGGTATTTGGATCAGCAGTTTCCGGATGCTTGGATTGGTCGGCGTGGTCCTGTGGAGTGGCCTCCCAGATCCCCAGATCTCACCCCCCTTGATTTCTATCTTTGGGGGCACTTGAAGGCCATGGTGTATCAGGAAAAGATACGAGACATAAATCATCTAAAGGAACGTATCACCAACGCCATTACAAGCATAACGTCAACTGTGCTAATGCGTGTTCATCAACAGTGGGGAACACGTATTGAAATGTGTTTTCAAAACAATGGCAACTATGTAGAGCATATTATATAAATAAAAATGGTTGTCCATAAAAAAATGTTTATTTTTCCTATGTATGGAAACTTACGGCCCACCCTGTAGATGTGGGATAACCTCTTTGGTTTCAGCATCAGTGTATGTCTCTATATCGTAGTATACAGTTATACAAGGCTTATTTTTAGGTTTGGCGTTAGGTTTAGGTTAGCCTTACATATCTCATGGCATGTAGAACAACAAATTTTATCACATTCATGAATGAATTTTTTCCAATTGTCCATCATATGAAACATGTCGCATTCGCAGATTCTCATTTTCCTGCACGTGCCATTTGATTTATGGAACTCAAAACAGTTATTATTGAAAAATGTGCCTCTGCACACATTACAGTCCCTCTTCTCACTTCAACTACACGACTTTTACATTTGGAGCTTTTACACTGCTCGCATATCATGTGGTAATCCTTATCACTATATCATCCGCAAACTCGAGACATCTCATACACAAATCATGATGCCTTCCATATTTTCGACTTTTATTATAACTCGCGTAAAGAGCCCTTATATTACGGATGGGGAAATACGTTGTCCCTGACAGCCATAAAATAAGTGGAGGTTTTGTACGTTCTCTCACTCTGCTTTTAAAAACAGTCCTACGACGATCATCCAATCCAAATACAACTGTACGAACATTCATTTCCTGCTCTACCCTTCTCAACTCCTCAGGTCCCATATTACGGTCAAACTCAAGCTTGTAGTCTGCGGCCAGTTTACGGGCACGTTGCACAACCGTATACAACCAAACTTTTTGGGCCACCGTATTTAGTACAGTAAACATATGAGTCAAGAATACTGCAATAAAGCTGAAACCACGCTCGACGTTTATATGCCGTCTGTAAATAGCCTGAGAATTGAAGTTAAAAGTATAAGGTGTGGCCGTATGTCCCGGAACACGGAATACGTGGTCAACATCTATCGTGAAGTTGTCTATGTTGAATGCGATGCTACTTTGAGAGGCCTGCATTATACGATCCAGAAAGTAGTCTATATCCACAGCAGCCAAGCGCCTGTAGAGTATTACTACCCAAAAGTCATCTATATCTCCGTCATCTGACCCGAACCCGAAGGGCAGTCGCGCTCTGGCTTCACGTCCCTCACTGTTGTGAAGGGCAAACTCCACAATACGTTCAACTACGCGCCGCAGTCCGTGTTCAGTACCATTGCTATACATGTGTCGTGGGTTGACCCTGACTACGTACCGGTTTCTAGTCAGGGTTAGGGTGGGGTTGACAGTGCGCACCAGCTCGAATGTTATGCTACTGTATACAGAGTGAGATGCTGCTGAAGAAGGTACGGACGGGATTGTTCAGGAATAAGGGGGCACAGTTTTATTTTTAGAAGAAACTACTGTGAAGTTTTGTCGTAAGATGTAAAGGGCTGAAGCTCTATTACTGTGGGTCTAACAGCCGACGCACTCCTGGCGCGCTTTACACCTGACATGGGAGGCGAATCATCAACTTCGTCATGCCCCCACTTTCTCCTCGAATTGTCGCGTGAGGGTACTATATTAGGCGTTGCTGGGGGTTCGCTAGCAAGGGTGGAGTCTGTAGCCTCAACAACTACAGTGTCATCGACATCATCAACAATGTCTATGATGGGGACATACTGGTGGCACAGTACTCCATCCTCGTCATCATTCACGTTTCTGGGGAAGATGAAGAAAAACAAGACTAGAATATAAGGAGCATCAATTAAAATTTTATTATATTAGGAGTGTGACGTGTTAGAGATGGATTCTGTAGAAAAATTCAGGTTCACGAGCGCCCCTCCCCATGCTTTATGTCTGGTCCTATAGGATGTGGTAAAACTGTGTTTATCCTTAAAATCATTAAAGACAAGCGCGAACTGTTCTCAAATTTTGTGCATAAAGTCATATGGTGCTTTCGACATACCAGCCCGTATTCAACGATTACCAAGATGATATTTTGTTCCACAAAAGTGTTTATGATGTTAGTTCGTTAAAGGGAAATGAGCACACGGTCATTGTAATTGACGATCTCATGTTAGAAATGGATAAAACGTTTGCCGAGACATTTACAGTGTTCTTCCATCATCCTAACATAAGCGTATTCTTCATCAATCAGAATCTATTTTTCAAAAAATAGATACATGCGCGATGTGTCGCTAAATACACAATATTTAGTCTTATTCGCACAACGTAGAGATGTGTTACAAATTGGGGTATTAGCCAATGAAATGTTCCCGAATCAGCGTAAGGAATTTATAGAAGTTTATAAAGAAGCTACAAGCCAACGTTACGGATATTTACTTTGTGACCCACACCCGCGAAACACGTTTAGGGTGCTTTTAAAAACGAATATATTCACAGAGGAGGCTGAAACGGTGTATATCCAAAAATGATAAAGAGGTTAAAGAAATACCGTGAATTAATAAAAATCTATCATCGACTGCCACGGGCACTGCAACAGCTGTATGTTAAAAATATCGGCTCGGACTTTTTAAAATGCATCTGTGAAATCTGTCTTAAGGTAAGGTTATGAAATGTAATGTACCAATGAAACCCCCTCAGAAGGCTCACCTACGTCGTTCCAAGAACATAACACGCGCACTCGCTCGTAAAAGTCAAACTGTGGTGAAGAAAAAGCGAATTATTGTACAAAGAGGGGGCTCATTCCTGCCCATCTTATTTTCAGTTTTGTGACCTTTACTGACTAGTTTAATATAATGAAGAAAGTAGTCGTGATTCCACACGAGGTGTATCCTTCACTGCAAAGCTCATATAATCCAGATATTGTTTAGAACCCCGTAAAAGTATGCTTAAAAAATGGAAAGTGAATTCTTAAACCTATTAAACAGGGAAAAGTTTCGTGATGAGAAAATAATCTTATACGAAGAAGCTCTGCAGAAATCTCTTCATGAGTACGAAAATTATAAGAATCCAACAGAGGTCCCCCTAGTTATTAGACACAGCGCAGACAACGTTGATCGTTGATGTATAGGACCTGGGGCCGAGGCTAGAGACGAACAGTCAAAGAACAAAGGAGCGACCCCGCAACATATCGAGCATGTATTAAAAGGCAGTCTCCCACACACATTGAGGAATAAAGGTTTAAGTCTTTATAATCTATTGAGTGAGGATCCCATTATACATTGGACCGATACCGATGAGGTTTTTGAAGGATCAAAGGTACAGGGTTCGAACATCATTGACATCGTACACGACTTCGTGCGAAAGTGGGATAGGCCCTTACCAGCAGGATGGGAACATATTAAAGCAAGACAACAGCAAATAAACATCCCAAAAACAATGATAGATAATCTTAACAGGTTAAAAGACTTTGGACAAGCCTAGCATGTACCATAGCTGAACACGCCTATCACCTTTGTTCAATTTGGTCTTTATTTGACTTAGAAATTCAGTATCTTAAGAGATTTTTTAACTATAATTTTTATTGTACTTTGACTATTGAGACTTTAATTTCTAAATTTTTAAATAACCTATATTCGCCCAAAATAATTCAGTCCACGGCTCCGAAACAGAAGGTTTATCTTAAGCTTCCTTTTTTAGACCAACTAACTTTTCAACTTAATAAAGATGTTCACTCTATTTTGGACAGACACTTCCCTCAATGCGAGTTTATAATTATTAATTCTAATTCTAATTCTCTGCAATCCTTTTTCGCCATAAATATCACCTCCCCGTGTTTTTGAGATCCTTTTTTATTTATTTATATACATGTGCGACCTGCCGAAGTCGTTATGTGGGAAAGACTGCCCTACAGTCAAAACTTAGGATTTCGAAGTATTTGGGTTTTTCTTATCGAACTTCTCGCCCTCTTTCCACTCCTGAATCCTCTGCTATTCGGCATCATTCAGAGACCCATGACCACCCGTGCCCCCAGGAATCCTTTGCGATTTTGTCGTCTGCTTCTAATTCGCTTGATCTTAAAATTTTAGAATCCCCTTTTATCAAGAAATTAAATCCAGAATTAAACGACAGCCTTTCATCGATAAAATTACATACTTCCTAACCAACCAACACCGTTTTAACGCAACTTACGCACTAACTTAAGTTAGTTCTTCTTTCATTTCTCTCCACTTGTCATTTGTAATTTTTACCATCCAGGTCAGGCCTTTTTTAAATTTTTTTTTTTTAATTTTAAAATTTTTTAACTTTTAAAATTTTTTACATTTTTTAATTTTGTTTTTTTTTTATTTTTACTTTCTTTTATTTTGTCTTATAATCTAGATAGTTTTTTTCTCAAGTTTTTTTTTTTAAACTTTTTGTAATAGATTTTATTATTGTACAGTATATTCATGACATTTGTATATACTTTAGTTATGTGATTGTTTTTTTAGATGCTTTTATTTAGTCACCGAAGATGGCCCCTGAATGGACAGAAACGTTTGGCCAGTAAATGTTGAGAGTCGTATCTCTTGTTTTCTTATTCCTATTTATATATATATATATATATATATATATATATATATATATATAAATAAATGAACATATGTATATATTCATAACGCGTCACGTTCATTACTTACAAAAAATGCATATATACTGTATATCCAAGACACTTCACATTTATTACTTGCAATGTATCCCCAACTTCAAACATTTGTGGTGAAGAATACATTTCCATTTCACTGTTTGTGAATTCTGGTGCGTTGGACCCCACTGTAGCCAACCAAGCGAGAATGTTCACTGGAAAAATAACAACTATTATGCTCTTGATATGAAAGTGCCCCCTTTTATATGGAGGGCAGTGCTCCAATTCAAGTGACGTAGGCCTAAACTCAAAAGGCCAATCGTCAACTCGTAGTCTTTCTGATTGGCCAGTGACGCCTCTGTCGGCGTAGTTTCGCCAAAATTGGTTTATGCATCCCTTAGATTTTTTAAATTTAATAAGTGGACGCTCAACATAATTATTTTAAATAAATTTTTAGCACTATTAAAATTTGGTATTATTATTATTATTATTATTATTATTATTATTATTATTATTATTATTATTAATTATTATTATTATTATTATTATTATTATTTTAACCCTTTACATGTCGACGTCCCCATTTTGGGTACATACATTCTAATTGTTATAAATTAGTTGCATTTGTATATTTTCATAATTCACCACTTTATATGAGTTAATTAATGTATAATTAACTACCTCAATTCATATTTTGTAGATGTTTTGAATTCAACCTACTTTTTTTTTAATAGAGTTTTGCCCTTTATAAGATATTCAAATAAATAAATCAATTGTAATAATTTTATTTATTCGGTTCGTCTAACACATCAGTAAAAGAAACTAATTCTGGAAGGTTGGTGTGGGACCTCACATACAGCGATTGGTGTTGGATGTAGGCGAAAATGAAAATTGGTTATATCCCATACACCTATAATAATAAATTAAAATTCAATTTATTTTTGAAGCCGACGACATATTCAGATAAGAATCCCGTAATTAAACCACGAATATTAAAAACGTTAAATCCAACATTGTGAAAACCACTATACTGTAGACATAATGTATATCTTATGTAATGTGTTCTTTCTCAATAAAGATTATTATTATTATTATTAAAATATTAATGAGGTGGAACTCTCCAAGATGTTGAGTTTCTCAAATGTACGCTATCCGCAATGTTATCATAATTAAACAAATAAACTGAAATGATGGTTTATCACGGACAATGCATCATCGAGTCTTCACAGCTAGATTTGAGGTATTCAGTAGCGTAGCGTCTGATCTGTTAAATTCCTGGATTGGAGACCCCAATGTTCTACGTTTAGATGTATTTGTGTCAAAACGCTGGATTAGGAATCAATTCCTCAATGCAGTGTAATGTTATCTCAATTCATAGTTTGTAGATGCTTTGAATTCAACCTACTTTTTTTTTTTTAATATAGTTTTCCCTATTTAAGATATTCAAATAAATGAATCGTACCTTCATATTAGCATACTAAAAATTGGCAATAAATATTATAAACATTCTATGAGAATAATTATTTAGAGTAAAAATTATATTAGTTCATGCTTAATGAGGATAAAATGCACTGTTAATCGTGATTCTGAAGTATTCCTGTATCTGGGTCATACACCCGACACGAAAGGGTTAATTATATATATATATATCGCTACATTAGTTTTAAGAATAATTTTGCTTAATTTTTAGAACTATTAAAATTAATGTAAGATTTCACATAGACGGTGTTCGTAGGCTCCCCGATTATTACGTATATATATATATATATATATATATATATATATATATAGAGAGAGAGAGAGAGAGAGAGAGAGAGAGAGAGAGAGAGTGCTACTTAAGAACTAAATTTATTTGAAATTGTATTTTGAGGTTTCTATTTATGTACAATATTTTAGATAAATCATGGAGAATGCTTTTAGTAGACGGAAAAGAACGATTTTGTCCTTCATGATGTCGAACTTAAAGAGAAATTTTGGATCCAAAACGTCGCGCTAGTCCGCAATATGATATTTATCTGAGAGCGGTGAATTTACTTTCAAAGCAAACAACAGGTATTACAATTTGGAATTTGGGTTAACCAAAATTCAAAATGCGCGAATTGCTCTCTGATCTCCTCCTGCCCTCGTAGCCAGCCACGCATTGCTGGTCAGGGATTTTGCACAGGAATCTGTCCAGCTGCTTCTTGAAGTTATTCAGGGCTGTGTGCTGGAGATTCCTTACTTCTCTCGATAGGGCATTGAAAAGTTTTGGGCCTCATATTCTGAGGGTATTTTCCATCATCGTTTTCATGGCCCCCTGTCCCACAGCAGCTAAGACTGTACAAAATCTGCCTCTTCTCTCATTCCAGTTTGTTTCTGTTTCATTTCTAAGGTTAGGTACAAAGCCCTCAAGTATTTTCCATATGTATATTATTGTGTACCGCTCGCGCCTTCTTTCGAGAGTAGAGTTCCAGGGATTGTAGTCGAGACCAGTAGCCTTCACCTTCCGTTTCCTCTATCTTAGACGTAAAGGTCCTTTGTATAGCTTCAATATTCGCAATGTCTCGTTTCCTTTATGAGCTTGTGAGTACTGAATAATACTCAATTATTGGTAGGACTAGACCCTTTAAAAATTTAAGCATGATGTTTGCATTTCTGCTACGAAAGCTCCTCCAGATGATTCCCATTATTTTTCTAGCCGTTGTAATTTTGATGTTGTAGTGCTTTCTGAATTTTGTATCCGACGACATTATTACTCCCAGATCCCTGACTTGTGGATTTGGTGTTACCTGTTTGTCTTGCAAAGTTTTGTACCTTTTATTCTGCAGCTCCTTGTTATTATCATATCTTAGAAGTTGGAATTTTTCTTCGTTGAACTTCATATTGATGTCTTCTGCCCATTGGAATGATGTTTCAAAGTCGTTTTGTAATTTTATGATGTCACCGTCGTTCAGTATTTCCTTACATATCTTTGTGTCATCAGCGAAACATGATACAATACTGCCCTTAATATCTACACCAATATCTGCAGATATATATATATATATATACATAATACACACACACATATATATATATATATATATATATATATATATATATATATATATATATATATATATATTAGGGTGGTTCACAAGCATAGGGAAAATTTAGCATCTGAGATTTCACTTTTGGGTCATTGTTGCTTTTGTTCCTACACTTAGTGTGAATAACTGTGTGAAGTATGGTTGGTCTACGGTGTCGTCAAGAGGTCGCTCAATCATGCATGACGTGTCTCACTAATGACTGATTACATTACTATAGTATGACTAAATTTGGCTTCTTCTTTTGTAGGAATGTGTAGTGTAGAAATGCCGCCGAAGCAATCAAAAACACGGTCTAGCAGGAAGGTGTAGTCACTAGGGAAGGCGGAGAAGTTAACTAGGGCAGGACTCCCTACCAAGCTTCAAGTCCTCCTGAAATTCATGTTCCACCATCTGGAGGAGAGGAAGACAGAATATAACAGTCCAGTGATGACCATTGAGGCTTTGATCCCGTTTTGGACAAAAGCAAACGTTCCAATGACGGATACCAGATACGCTGAGAAGCTCCTGAAACTGTACGAGGAATACAAGGGGCTGAAGAAGAACCACACAAAGAATTTCCCATCCTTCAGAATGAAGGACATATTTCGCGGAGACCTTGACGATGTGTTCGATCTTTCACGTCATGACGCCCTCGAGACCATGATGAATGAGGAGGACAAGAACTTCCTTGTCGCTCAGCTCGATAATCCCACTTCCTCCAGCTTTGGCCCGATTGACAAGAAAATGGCTGACCAACAAACGAGGAAGAGGATTCGGTGTGAGGCGGAGATGAACCGAGAGGAGAAGACCAAGCGCGAGGCGGATGCGAGATGGTCCCAGGGAGAACTGAAGGCTTCTAGTTCAAGCACATCTGAATCATCAGATTCAGACACTGTAGTTTTTAAGGAGTCAGCACGAAAACGTTCCACTCCTAAGCGATTAAAGTGTGTGATCACGCCTGACATTCCCTTAGCCTTGGATCGCCAAAACATCAGTGACAGGAAAGGAATGGCAGTGGTCGCAGCAACTATTAAATCACTGGGGCACAACTTGGACGAAGTGTCAATCTCAAGCAGCATCATTCGTCGCGTGAGACAATGTACACGTGAAGCGGTGTGTCGCGAAGATCAGGCCACTTTCAAGACCCATGAGCCCCTTCTCTTGCACTGGGATAGTAAGCTGCTTACAGATATCTCCCATGGGTTAGAGGTGGTGGACCGTGTGGCTGTACTTGTAACCGGTAACGGGGAAGAGAAACTCCTTGGAGTTCCAATGGTAGCTGCTGCAACTGGAGCATCTCAGGCTCAGGCGTGCCTGAAGCTTGTGGACGACTGGTCTTTGAGGGGCAACGTTCGAGGTCTTGCTTTTGATACAACTGCGTCCAACACGGGACTTCATGCTGGAGCTTGTACTCTCATTGAAAAGGAGTTGGGTATTGATCTGGTGTGGATCGCTTGCCGACACCACGTGGTAGAATTCGTCCTTGCTGAGGCCTTCGGTGCTTGTTTCCGAACATCCAGTGGACCTGAAATTGGCCTATTCAAGCGTTTCAAGCAGCACTGGGTTTTCATTGATCGCAGCAAGTTCGAGAGTGCACCCGACAGCCTGTTCATTGAAACAGCAGAGCAGAGGAAGGAAATGGTCTCCTACTACAAGGAGGCTGTCAAGAAGAAGAGCCAGCGGGACGACTATGATGTACTGATGCTTCTCTGCCTCCTTTTCTTGGGAGGGAAGCTTGACGGTCCTGTGAGAATTCGAAGCTCTGGAGCCATGCACCATGCGCGATGAATGGCCAAGGCCATTTACACACTCGAGGTGTTACTATTCATAGATCGATTCACCTTGCTTCAGACCGAGAAACGGAACATCGAAGAACTAAGCCTGTTTATCACGCTCCTTTACGTCCGCTACTGGAACGAGGCCAGTGTTGCATACATGGCTCCATTGAATGACCTCACTTTCTTGCGCCAGCTGAAAGCTCACCCAGGAAAGACGAACGACGTGGCATTTGCCGCGATGAAGCGCCATTTGTGGTTCATTTCTGAGCACTTAATCCCCTTGGCACTCTTTGATCCTCGAGTTCACGCGTCCACGAAGGAGAGGATTGCTCACAACGTCGTAGCTGTTCCCGAAAAAAGAAAAGGACTCAAGCGCGTGGACGGAAAAACGTTCTCCTCGAGCAATCCTTGGAATTCTATGCCACCAAACGTTCAGCAATCTTCTTCAACCTCGTCATGCAGCACGGAAGTGAACAGGCGCAATCATTCCTGTCCAAGACACCAAATGATTGGAACACAGATCCAGCTTACCAAGGAATGAAGGAACGTGTAGAGAAGATGGCAGTGGTTAACAATTGCGCAGAAAGAGGAGTTGCGCTCATTAAGGCTTTCAACAGCACAATCACGAAGGATGAAGCGCAAAAGCAATACCTTCTCCGCGCAGTCGCTCTGCACCGCAAGGAATTCAAAGAGCCGACTAAAACTGGTCTCAAGAAGACCTAAAGATCTTCAACTGTGTGCATTATTTGTTTCCGCCCTGTTATAATTTCATAATATATTAATATATAATATATATATATACAGTATATATATATATATATATATATATATTATATATATATATATATATATATATATATATATATATATATATATATATTATATATATATAATATAGTCATAAATTGTCAGGTCATTATTATCCTTGTTCAATAATTGTTCCAGTCATAAATTGTCAAGTCATTATTCAAATTGTTTCATTTTGAGCGACTGCATAAAAAGGTCCTAGAGCAAAGATAACACTGGGGAACAAATTTCAACTTTTTGTCTAGTGAATTAGATTTGACAGTTAGTTCTAGGTAATTTGGGTGCGCTGAGCACGAATTTTTACTCGGTTTTGCTCTATCAGGTCCTGAGTTTGCTCAACACCCACTCCTCTTTCGTCGTATTCATAAAAAGGTTTTTTTCTCAATACTCGCTGTCTTTTTGCAGTTACACATTATGCAACTAGGTTTTTATCTAGGTATTTGTACCTATTGTTATGGTATTGTTGTATTATGTATATTTTTATATGTAACACCCTAAAAATATTTTTAATTTTGTCATTTTTAACCCATTTTAATATTAGTAAATTAAGCTAAAAATATCAGAATTCTAAAATTTTCTCGAGCGTTCCTTTTCTCTGTAGAGTATTCTAGAGGGACAACTAAAATATATAAAAGCGACTCGTTTCCAGAGTTAATCAGTCAATTCAATCAGTCAGTAAGTCAGTCAGTCAGTTGAGTTAGTTAATTAAGTTTGGGCATTAACATAATTTTGAATTGGCATATGATTTAGTGAGTAATTTTGTCATCGTGATTTAATATAGTTGATTTAATTAGACGTAATTTATATTGTACCTACTCATCCGTGTTTCTAGTTTAATTTCATAGATTGTAAGTACCTATTTCATAATAAGTACCTATTTAAACTAATTTTTGTGTTTATATTTCAGATTTTCTTAAATTTATATGAATTAAGGGCTTTAAATACCTTTACAAATTGGCAGAACAATCAAGCAATATGTCATCAAGCACTAGAAAGTTCAAATGCAAAAACAACCCTGATTCCTTCTGTTATATATGTGGAAATTTTACACTTCCACATCAACGAGCAAATATAACTGACTTCGTCAAAAGAGCTTACTTAGCTTATTTTGGCATAAAACTGGGGGACCAAGATAAATCGTGGGCTCCACATAAAGCCTGCACTATATGCATTGAAAGACTGCGACATTGGACGAAGGGTTCGGATTCAAAAATACCTTTTGGAGTTCCGATGGTAAGTTTATGATTTCATAAAACTACGTAATTTAATCACTAGTATACTGTAACTTACCTAAATGTAATTGTAACTTAGGTACATAAACAAAAATTTACAGAAAATGTTTATAAGAATCTCAAATATTGCATAAGGTTGAAACACATAGAAATGTTAAATGTTTGGGTGATAACTTTTGATAAAATTCATAAAAACAAGTCTCTCGTCGCTTTTGTTAACGCTTTACAATTTTTTTTCCATATCAGGTGTGGCGAGAGCCTACTAACCACGAGACCGATTGCTACCTTTGCTTTGTCAAGACTTCGGGCTTCACTAAGAAAAATAAACATTGTATCGAGTACCCAAATTTCGACACCGCGATACGACCTGTGCTACATTCAAATGAGATCCCCATTCCAAAATTTAAGGGTCTGCCAACTCAAGAATTAGTTGAAGATGTTCCTGAAAATATTGTTATGCACTTTGAGGAGTCAGACACCGATTTTGACCCCAGCGTATTTGAAAGTCAAAACGATCCGCAAAAGTTTAACCAGGCCGAGTTGAATGATCTTGTAAGGGATCTAAATTTGCCAAAAAAGGCTGCGGAAATTTTAGCTTCAAGACTTAAAGAGAAAAACTTGCTTACTTCAAACACATACATTTCATTTTACAGAAAAAGAGAAGAAGAACTTGTTAAATATTTTAGAACAGAGGATAGTTTAGTATATTGCTGCGACATAGTTGGTTTGTTAAAGAAGATGGGGGTTGAGTCTTACGATGCAAATGATTGGCGCTTGTTTTTAGACAGTTCGAAAAGAAGTCTTAAGTGTGTGTTGTTGCATAATGGCAATCTATACGGCTCGATACCGATTGGGCACTCAACAAAATTAAAAGAAAAGTATGAACATATAGAAAAGGTTTTAAATTTTATCAAATATAGGGAGCACGAGTGGATCATATGTGTTGACTTAAAAATGGTTAATTTTCTGCTAGGACAACAAGGAGGGTATACTAAATATCCCTGCTTCCTTTGCTTATGGGACAGCAGAGCCAAGGAAGAACATTATTTCAAACAAATCTGGCCAGCACGAACATCACTTACTGTCGGAGAAAAAAACGTAATTAATCCACCTTTAGTGAGCAGAGATAAAATCATATTTCCTCCTCTGCATATAAAACTAGGCCTCATTAAACAATATGTAAAAGCTTTAGATACGAACGGCGAGTGTTTCAAATACATAACTTCAAAATTTCCAAGTTTAAGTTATGAAAAAATCAAGGCGGGAATTTTCGACGGTCCACAAATAAGAACAATGATTAAAGACAGCAATTTTCCTAATGTCATGAATGAACGCGAAAAAAATGGCTGGTTCTCATTCGTGGACTTGATAGAAAACTTTTTAGGCAATTATAGGGCAGATAACTACGAAGAAATCGTAAAAAAACTTTTAAGGGACTACAAAGAGTTAGGTTGCAATATGAGCATAAAAATGCATTTTTTGAATAGCCATCTTGACCAATTTCCAAGTAATTTAGGTGATGTAAGTGACGAACAAGGGGAGAGATTCCACCAAGATATCAAAATTATGGAGGAACGGTACCAAGGCCGCTGGGATTCCCACATGATGGCTGATTACTGCTGGTGCTTGAAAAGAGACCTGCCATCAACAAGCAAATACGCTAGAAAGTCTTACAAAAGAAAATTTTTGCCACAGTGAAAGCTTCATATCCGTTTGTTTTTTTATTTTAAGTAATTTCTATCGTTATATGTAATTTTACTGTAGTTTGAACTGCTTGTATTCATGAAACTTGAAAAAAAAATTTAACACGACTTAATTTTTTAGTCCTAATTTGAAAAATCTGGAAAATGGCACATAGGCTGTCGAAAAGAATCAGGACCTGATAGAGCCAAACCGAGTTGAAATTCGTATTCAGCGCACCCAAATTACCTAGAATCAAGTGTCAGATATCATTCATAAAATACGTGTTGCCCAGTGAATTGGCACTTTCATTCTTGTGGGGGAATAGAATAAGTGCAGATGTGACCGAATTAAAATTCCAAAAAACGCTGTTCTGGACCACCCTAATATGTATATATATTATATATATATATATATATATATACACGTATTAAAAATTATACATTGTGTGTGTGTGTGTGTGTGTGTGTGCGTGCGCTTCATGCACAGCTAGTTTATATATATGTAAATAACTGAGTACGCCTATACGGCTGTCTGTGTGGTGAATGGCTGCCTTCTAAGCGTGGTGGGTGCGATGCTGAGGACACCTTTCTGAGACGACAGTAGTATGACCTCAAAATGTAGGAGTGCAATGCAATTGCAAATGTTACAAGATGTTGCAATGCAATATTGATCGATGTCGCAAGATGTTGAAAAGGGGCTCTGCAACAAGGGATGGTGCAAAGGGGAGGGGAATGTTGCAAGTTGTTATGCAGCAAAGGGGGAGGGGGTAAGAGGGGGTAATGATGCAAGTTGTTATGAAACAAAGGGGGGGGAATGTTGCAAGAACAACAAGGGGTTATGCAACTTGGAGGCGGAGTTATCGCCCAAGAGAAAGAGAGAGAAGGAGAGAAAGGAAGAGGAGAGGTGTTCGCCTGGGTGGAGCCAAGCGCATATTAAGACTTCAGTCGAGCGGCCGTTGTCTTATAGGGCACCTAATCAGCCAGTTGCCTTATTTGACTGGGTAAGCAGATTGCGCTGTTTATTTAATTAAAATATATATTAAGGTTTAATCAGCCAGTTGGCTTAGAAGGCTGAGTTGTCAGTTTCCGCTATTTATTAAATTAAAGCATATATTCTGACATAACCTGCCATTTGGTTTAGAACGGTCAGTTGCCAGTTTGTACTATTTACTTAATTAAAGTATATATTCTGACATAATCCGCCAGTTGGCGTATCTGGTTCAGTTGCCAGTTTGCGCTATTTATTTAATTAAAGCATATATTCTGGCTTAATCAGCCACTTGACTTAGAAGGCGTAAATGGCTTGTTCAGATGTACAGATTGAGTTGCCAGATATCGCTATTTATTTAAGTAATGCATATATTCTGGTTTAGAAATCCGCTTTAGAGGCCAGCCAATTGATATAATTAAATACCGTGTACAAACAAAACAGAATAAATAAAAAACCAAAACATCGTTCTGTTTATTTATAATAAATATACAATGGAATATATATATGACAAAAAATAATATCATCACGATCGGGAAATATATAATAAAAAATATACAAAACGTTGTATTATCAATATATTAATACAGGAAAAATATATACAGTTATATTAAATAATTAAATATATATAATCAGAAATATACAAAACGTTGTATTATTAAAATATTAGTACAGGAAAAATATATACAGCTATATTAAACAATTAAGTATGTTGAAAATAATAATATACGAAACGTATAATGAAATGTATATTAGTACAGGAAATATATATATATATATATATATATATATATATATATACCAACACAATTAAATAAACAAATATACATCCCTTATGTTCTACGGGGTATATTAAATAATTAAAAATAATTATATACGAAACGTATAAACAATTGCATATTAGTACAGGAAATATATACAGCGTGAGTCAAAAGTCTCCATACATAGGCAAAATCGTCATGATAAATAAATGATTATTTTTTATTTTTTTGCGGGTGATATGCTGAGATGACCGGGAGGGACGCATCCATATGTGCATTCAGTGTAATGGTGCCCACATAGAGCATATTTTGTGACTTATAAGTGATTCCATAATAAAGTGACAATTTTGCCTATGTATGGAGACTTTTGACTCACCCTATATATATATATATATATATATATATATATATATATATATATATATATATATATATATATATAATATATATACAATTAAATAAATAAATATACATACTTTATGTTCTACAGTGCAGAACGCTAAACTCACACGTAATAGAGTCTACATCCACATCGATATTACATTGTACTAAGTGGTAAAACCGTCCAAGCAACATTGAATACTATTTTTGTGCCTACTTTACATCCGGTTGGCAGGTTATCTTTAAACACGGCTAGAATACAATCAAAAGCACGCAAAAAGAGGTCATCGTTAACCACAATATCATTATTAAATACAAGTTTATAAGCATGCCTTCCCCATCAAGGGTTTTTTTTACCGTCACGAGCTATTCAATCGTGAACTCTTCTTCACTTTGCATAGCGGCAATTGAAATAATCTTCCAAGTCGTAACGACAGCTATTCATTATATAGAGGTACAGCTCTTCAGGGTGAACAGTGTAGGTGAGCTCAGCCCTGTACCACTCAAGTGTTTTGTACCAAAGTTCAGAATATTTCGAAGAATCTAAACCTTTTAAATATGCATGCAGCTCTAGACCATTCTCGCCTTGTTCATTCCTACATTCGATAAATCCGTCGAGCAGAGCGGTGTATGCGTATTCAACAACCGTGTCAAAATAAATTATATCCGTAACACGAGCGTCTAATATAGGCTTCAGCTTGCGGAATTCAACGATTTCAAACATTCTGGCGAGGATGAAACGGTTTCGCGTAGGGACAAGAACGTTATTATCAGATGTATTCTTCCACATTAGTCGTATATCAATGCATGGCTGTTCGTTATTTATACACAACGTACAAAGAACGGCATATGAGGGGGCGTTATTAATCTGTTCTCTTCTTGTACCTACATCTGCAGGTATTTTATAACGGTCCTCTCCCCACTTCTCAACTATCACGAAGACTCTATTCATCTCCTCAACACTTAAACAAATAACATTACGTCTGCTTGCGGTTTCACGCCTGAACACGCGCAATGACTTCGTCACGGAGACATCGTACGAGGCGTTGAGAAAGCTTCTCAAAGGAAGTTCAATCGTATTCGCACGTCCACTCGGTTCAAGCTCTGAGATGACTATGAGCCACAGGTGGACGGATCGGCTCGACGAGGGAAGTGAGTCACGCTAATGAAACGTGTACGGGCTGTTCGAACTCGTGTGTTTCGTGAGGTACACGGGTGGCCGGCTCGCTGGGGGGTAGCGCGTAACCCTGCTAAAGCGTGTACAGGCTTGTACGAATACTTATGCTCTTGGACAAACAGAATTTTCCGAAGCAATATCGACTTTAATGTTTTATCACTCACCAGACGTTCATTTCCACAAACTAAACATCTTCACAATCGGCGCACTATTTGAGAGAAACATATGTCCATATTTATCCTTTTTATTTAACAAGCAATACTCGTCTCTAAAGCATGTTAAAAACTAACACAGCCCACAACCTCAGTACAAGCCTCATCATGATATATATTAATATAGTGGTAAAAATACTTCAGATTCTCCATGATGACAAGATTTACATTCTCAACCGTAGGGTAAGTGTCGTCGGTATAGTGTAACATGACATAATATAGCTTGTCACACCACTACCAGTCATCAACAATACTCACTCTCCATAACCGTTGCTTATCTTCTGAGCCTTTATAAAGGTTAGGTCTATAACATACTTCAATACATCGTCTGTACTACGAAATCCTATAACACCCTCGCCAGAATACCCGTAGAGTATTTGAACATCTTGGTCCTTCGCACGGCTCAATGTAGCCTTAAAAGGTGCAAAGGAGGGTGGAATAGGGAGTTTTTCAGTATCCACCACATCTTGGCACTTTGCAGAATACCACGTCATAAATGTTGAACACGCAATATTAATGGTAGCCATTACTATTTTTCTTCTGAACACGCAGGGATAGAGGCATGCGCAGGTAGCGGCATGACTCACGTTGCCGTTCTTACAGTGGGCGGGGCTTAGCATTTTACTGTACACACGCACGCACGCAAAGGAGAAAATGAAACGCTAATTGAAACACGATATATTTAATAACGAAATATTCAAGTTGTATATATATATATATATATATATTTACAAATACCCTTAATAAATAAGTTAACAATAGACATCGAAGATTATGGTACCCAAAGGGCAAGGTATCATAGGTACCAGGCACCTGGTAACGTTTCTTAGAGGTGTTACGGCACACCTTTGTACCCCTAGGTTCCTTCACACACCCCAGCTTCTGTGCCCGAAAATTGTGGGTACCTACCGTCAGTTGGGGTAGCTGGTCGCCCTCAACATCTTCCAAGGACACTTGCTCCTTCAACGAATCAAAGTTAACGACCAGCCGATTCGCGTGGTTAAGCGTACTACCCTTAGCCTTCATGATATACTTCGTATCATCCCCCACCCTTACACGTACCCCATAGGTTTTTGGCCCTGTTGTGTCCATACTAATCCTCGATCTCGTCAGTTAGCTCTCCGAGGAACTCCCCAATAGCGGGTATGTATTCACCTTCCCTCGTTGTGAATATCACGCTATCTGTGTCAGCGTACAAAACCCGCCACCCAAGAGAATGCAATAGGCCCCAAAGTTTGATGTGTGCGTAGGCTGTTGTGAAGCTGGCTACAGGTATGTTTGTAATCCGTGAGGTATCTGTGGCCAATTCGGTATTGTTGTACTTTATCACGTAAGTATTACCTACATTCCCAATCTCCATGACCTCTTTATCGGGGTGCGTTGGCATAATCCCAGACTTCGCTATAACTTTGTGCCAAATGAACGTTCCCTTTCCCAGTATTCTGTGCAAATTTTCCCCAAAGACTGTTTAGAAACAACTTTGCACTAAAGCGCTTGCCAGGGTTCTTAACAATTTGGGGACGATCAAGCTGTATACCTTCACGGTCACGGTAACGGTGAATATAAGCCGTTTTTTCATCTTCGATATCAACCCCTCGCGGATATCCTACGCCTCAACCTTATCCTTCAAAAAAGCGTTTATATATGGTGTGAAAAGGTTGGGTAGCTTCTGAAACCTCCACACCTCATGTATCTTTATTATTCTGTACCCATTGCGAACGGCTATGGCCAGCTCAGGGCTTTTATATACAGCTCTGATCTTACGCTGGTGGGGTGTATGGTCACAATCACCATTTTTCTCTTCTGCACACTTCACGCACAGGGGAAACATGAGCTTGTGATCTATAACGACGGGTAAGATCGGCATCCATAAATCGCGAGGGGGGAGCACATCTACGAAAGAAAGTCCAAAGTAGAGCTCATTCAAGTTGGCTGAAAACTCCTCGATGGTTGGTATGGAGGGGCCCACCATTTTTTCAGGTGCACCTACTATACGGGGTGCGGATTGTTCTTCATCACGTAGGGGTATAAGAACAGAAGTCGTAGTAGTAGAGTTTCACACCCTTCGTAGACGGAAAGTATAGCTTGAAGGGATGTGTACGCCCTCCGAACAAGCTATCACCGTATTTGAGAGGATCGAGCTCCATTGAACGTTTGATCGTGTTTATTTCTTCACGGTACTCTCCATCTGCCTCCATTCGTGCATCATACTCATGCTCCCACAAGACTTTGTGAGTGAACTGGGAGGCTATAAGTTGATCGCGGTTGCGGGTCCATGCAAGACAGTTGGCAGGAGATCTACCGTGGATATCTCCAACGATTCCACCCTCAGGACGGGGGCAACCATGCCACCAGCAACCGTTGAAGGAGTACAGTCTTCTCACCAGTGGCACGGTTTTAACTTAGACCATCAACCCAAAAAACACGACCATTAACCTTAATGGATACTTCACCCGTGTTGCGGGCATGCTTTATGTATACACCTGTCTGCTGCTGTAGGTGTATGAGCCAGTAAATAGCCTTTTACCCATAACTGCGGGGGGTGTTTCTGTGAATAACGGCTAGGGTGTCTTTAGGCATGAAGTTATTCTTGAACACCGTAAAACATAATGAATCGATGGTGGTTGCGACTTGCAACGGATCTCATTTGAAACGACATATGTACATCCTTCTAATGGCCAGGAAACATACTTTAAGCACGCGAACATCATTCACGCAATAACGCTCACATTCATCAGCTATATTATAAGGATTACATTCATTAAAACTGTTGTAGTATCGATCAAAATCTTCACGTTCATCTGTACTCATACATTCATAGTTAAAGTAATGTTTGGGCCAAGGTAGTCCTACGTAATTTAAAGTTTCGCTAGTGAGGAATGTGTAAGGGAAATATCCTTTTGAAACTTCAGTGGCTACGCCCTTTACCTTTGGTAGCTTTGCTAATTTATAAGGTGTGAATAATAAAGTGTCTTTAAACTGTTCATTACCTCTTATTTGCATCTGTATTAGTTTGTTACCTCTTTTCAAGGGATCACCTGTAAATATCTCAGATGACTCGTGCTCAAGCAACTCCTTATAAAGGAACTGCGTATCAAATTTTGCCCCGTCATGGGCGAGAATATACACAGTCTTTTTTTTTAACTTGTCCGCCAATTTGACAATATAGGACACAAAGAGTTTCACAGGGCTATCTTGGGCACTCTTTTTAAAAACGTTTGTCCGTTTACCACATTTGTGACACTCATCACACTCGAACTCCATACACTCATCACAAATAATCTGGCTCAGAAGTGAATGTGGAATAACCCCTTTGGTTTCATCATTCGTATATGTTTCTATATCGTTGTACAAAGTTATACAAGATCGGTTTTTAGTCTTAGCATCTTTCATATAACATACATGCTTTACTCCATCCGCCTTATATTTCTCATGGCATGTAGAACAGTGAATTTCATCACATTTATGCGTGAATTTTCCCACTTATCCATTATGTGAAACATGCCACATTCACAGATTCTCATTTTCTTGCACGTGCCAATTGATTTATGAAGCTCAAAACAGTTATTATTGAAAAATGTACGTCTACACACATCACGATCCCTCTTCTCAGCTTCAACTACACGGCTTTCACATTTGGAGGTTTTACACTGCTCACATACCATGTGGCATTCTTTACAATGTTTCACTGTATCATCCGCAAACTCGATGCATCCCTTACGCACATCATGATGTCGCCCATATTTTCGACTTTTATGATAACTCGCGTTTGTTAAAAATATCGACTCGGACTTTTTAAAATGTATCTGTGAAATTTGTCTTTATGTTATAAAATGTAATGTGCCAATGAAACCCTCTCAGAAGACTCGCTTACGTCGTTACAAGAACATAATACGAGCGGTAGCTCATAAACGTCAAACTGTGCGTAAGAGAAAGCGCATTATTGTACAAAGAGGAGCATCATTCCTCCCCATCTTATTTTCATAGTTGTGTCCTCTTACTGACTAGATTAATATAATGAAGAAGATGGTTGTGATTACACACGAGGTGGATGCTTCATTGCAAAATTCAAAGACTCCAGACACGGTTCTAGAACCCCATAAAAGTAGGCTTAAAAGAATGGAAAGCGAGTTGCTAGCCCTATTAAACAGTGAAAAGTCACCTGATGAGAAAAGGATCTTGTACCAAGAGGCTTTGCAGAAATTTCTTCATGAGTGCGAGGACTATAAGAATCCTATAGAGCTCCCCGTGGTTATTAGGCACAGCGCGAGTAGTGCTGAGCATGGCGGCACAGGACCTGACCCCGACGTTCGAGATGACCAACAAAAGAGCAACAGAACACAACACAACGAACATGTGCTAAAAACAGCCTTCCACATATATTGAGGAATAAAGGTTTAAGTCTTTATAATCTATTGAGTGAGGACCCCATCATACAGTGGACCGATACAGGCGAGGTCAGTGTTGAAGGAACAAGGTTACAAGGATCCAATATCATTGATATTGTTCATTATCTGGTGAGAAAGTGGGACAGACCCTCACCAACAGGCTGGAAGCATATTAAAGCAAGACTACAGCAAATAAATGTTCCCAAAACATTGATAGGTAATCGGAATAGGTTAAAAGACTTGGATCAAGTCTCGCATGTGTCACAACTGAGAAAGCCATCGCCCCCAGCGGTAACATCTCTGAAGAGGAGAAAAAAGAGAACAAACGGTCAACCCTAGCCACGTGCCTCTAAAATACGCAAATGGCTAACATATTAAGTAAACGCTATTATGACATTTCTCACACCGAAAACTATGGTGGCGTTAATAGACTGTACAGAGGTGTTTACGGCTGAAGGAAAAAAGATGTTGAGAGATTTTTGCGGGGACAGGATGCTTATACACTTCATAAACCAGTGAGAAAAAGGTTTAAAACGGCCTAGACAACAGCTGCTTTGATTGAATCTATTTGGGGGCGGATTTAACAGACATGCCAAGATATTCAGTGTATAACGATGGTTACTGCTACATCTTATTTATAATAGATGTATTCTCTAGATATCTGTGGCTAATTCCCTGAAAAATAAATCGCTTGAAACAGTTGCTAAAGCGACCAAAACGTTGATGTTGAAAGAAAAGAGGATTCCTGGCTATTTTTTTACGGATATGGGGAAAGAATTTATAAGTCGCGCTTTTGAGAACATGCTGACAGAGTTTAATATCAGCTATTACACTACCAGTTCTATACATAAAGCTTCTTTACCTGAAAGAGTTCAACGTACCATAAAGGAACGCATGCACCGCTATTTTAAACATAAAAACACATACAGATTTCTAGACATTATGGAATCATTGGCCTCATCCTACAACCGCTCACACCATCGCACGATTGGGACAACACCTAACGAGGTTTTAGAAAGAGGTATGCGTCCAGAGGTGAGAAGAGATGGAGCACCACCACCACACTCTGCGCGTTTCAAAATCGATGATTATGTAAGGCTGTCACGTTGGGGAAATAAATTCGCAAAGGGATTTGAGCAAGGATGGACAAGTGAGATTTTTAAAGTTAGGGCTATGAGACCTAAAGGCGAGATAATGATGTATTACGTTGAAGATTTGAATGGGAAAGAAATCTCAGGAGGTTTTTACCGCGAGGAGTTGCAGAAAGTGGCATTTAATTTAGAAGAAATGTGTTTAAAATTGAGAAATTTATAGGAAGCAAAGGTTCATGAAAGAGAGAAATGTACCTGATGAAATGGCCAGGGTACCCAGAAAGCTTCAACACCTATATAAAAGCTGATGCAAAAATGACGCTTAAATAGTATGCATCATGGCTCCTAACCATTTCTACGTCACACTCCCGTCCTCCTCGTCCCTGTCTGTACATCCTAACAACACCCTCACCATCTTTGTGACAGAACTCCACGGCCCCGTTGAATTGGAGTGTGATTCGTATGAGGTGGGGTTATGTAAACTCCAGTTCCCCACCAAATTTTTAACTCTTGAAAATGAACAAATCATATTTCTGATCATTAGAAGATTCGATTAGTGCGAAAAATTAGGCATAACCTTAGACAATACTATGCGTTCAGTCCTGTTCGGTGAGGAACGGTACTATAGCACAAATGTAACGCTAGGAATCGGGCATTATGATAGAGCCATGGACACTGTGACGGGTTTAAACAAGAGTCTTGAAAGGTCGTACCTGACATACGATTTTCTTTTTGAAGTCGTAAACATAGACACGCCTGCATTAGGGTGCATCAAACGCCCTTAGTTTCTTGGATTTTAATGTCTATTCTCTCAAATGTTACACTTGTTGCTAGAAGTGTGTATGCCAAACATTAATTAAATCGGAGGTGGTCCTGGGTGGCCACCGGTCACTTTTATATTTTCGCGGCAATTTTGGGGGCCGCGCTATGTAAAAATATCTATTTTTTTATTTACCAACCAGTTGACTACTTACATTGTTTCTTTTAATATAGAGTTGCTAAGGGGTGATTTACATAATATTTGAGAGAATAGACATTAAAATCCAAGAACCTAAGGGCGTTTGATGCACCCTAAAGGGGTGATTTACATAAAACATGTACCATAAACGAAACTTCACTTATAGTCTAATAATATCCTTTATTGTCTTTCAGAAACAATGGAAGCTGTAACAATGGAAGCTAAGAAGACCAGATTAGCAAGTGCCATTTTTGGTCTTGGCAATGCTCTTACAGAAGGAGATGGTACATTGACAGGAGTCCGCCTCCCAACTTGCCGGCAGGTTCTTCGATGCGTGATGTGGCACATCCAGAAAGAAATATGTGAAGGCAAACAAACACAGCCACTCAAATGGAAATCTGCCAGCATAGTCCTTATCCAGCTGAAAACATTCTACACTAAAGCAAATATTCCTATGCTTTCAGACCATCAATGCTGCAAACTAATACTTGACCTTCTTAATGACAATAACAAATTGCGTCAAATACCTGTTTCTCGCAGAGAATCTCCAAACACTTTGGCTAAGTTGCAATCCATGAATGAACGTCTTGATAAGACCTTTGGTGTATGGACAAAAGATGCAATGACAAACATTAAGAATGAGGAAGATAGAGCATTTTTAGAGCCAATGAAATCTGACAGAGTAGCCTCATTTGGTAGTGTTGACAAGAAGAAAGCTGATAAAGATCGTAGAAAAGAAAAACGCATCTTAGCGGAAGCTTCAAGACGAGAACGTCATGAATCATCCAGTGTACAAGAGATGAAAAGTTCTGTATGCTCTGATGATAGTGCCTCTGCAGATAGCTTGGAAGAAACTGAAGAAGAGGCGATTCCAGAGCTTCAAAGGAAGCGTAGTCACCACAGATCAACATATGCAGGTACGTCTGCCTTTATTCCTCATGATATTCTGAAAAGGCCTTCAGTCGTGTCTGTTGCTACTCGACTAAACATAACTCCTGTTCAACAGGCTGTGCTCACCGAAGCTGTAATTCAAGAGGCAGGAGGTGATCCACGTCGTGTGGCCAAGTCGTATTCAACTGCTGATAAGGCTCGACGATCAATAACAAGTGCTATCGCCAAAGATATTCGAGAAAATTGGATCGCCCCAACAGCTGCAACACTTCACTGGGATGGCAAGCAGATGCATACGCTCACAAACAAGAATGGCAAGGAAGAAAGATTGCCAGTGTTGGTTGGGAATGCCACTGATGTAAAGCTACTGGGAGTGGCTAGATATCCTCGTGGAAGTGATATGTCATCAGGTGACATCATTGCCGAGCACACTTACACGTTTCTACATTCATGGAAGTGCAAACAGTCAGTTGTCAACTTATGTTTTGACACAACAGCATCAAACACTGGACACGTTACAGCTGCCTGTGTTACCATTCAATCAAAACTGGACCGTGCTCTTCTGTGGTGTGCATGTCGCCATCATGTTGGAGAGGTAATCCTGGATCATGTGTTTGACGCTCTCAAAATTGAGACATCAAAGTCTCCAGAAGCATCTTTGTTCCAAAGATTCCAGAAGAATTGGGAACGCATATCGCATGCAAAGGATGAAAGTTTAACCAAAATTGACATTTCAATGTACAATGACGATGCACAACAACTGCTTTTATCCTGCAAAAACAAGGTTTTAAGCACAATCCGCACAAGCGCTTCATACTGTAGGGAAGACTACAAGGAAATGGCACAACTCTGCCAGGTAGTCCTCGATGATGATGTCACAAAACAAGGAACACTCCACAGACCTGGGGCCATGCATAAAGCAAGGTGGATGTCAAAGATTCTTTATTCCATCAAAATATGCCTACTTGAAGAGCAAATTTCTGTACTACCTCGAGGAACTGTAACAACACAACATCAACAGGAAAAACTGAAGGAGTTTGTTGTTTTTGTTGTTTATATTTATTGTGATTGGTGGCTCATATGTCAGTCTGCTTCAAATGCCCCATGGTTTGATTTGTGCTTATACAAGACTCTGCTCAACTATAAAGCTGTCAACTCAATCATTTCAGTCAGCGCTGTGAAAGCCTTTGATAGACATTTGTGGTATTTAACCCCAGAACTGGTTGTTTTGGCACTGTTCAGCAATGCAGTACCTCAAAAGGAGCGTCGTGCCCTTGCAGATGTGTTACTGGCCATACAACCAGATGAAATGCCAAGCACTCCAAAACACCGCTACGGTTCTGGATATGGCAAACCGTCATTTCCAAAAATTACAGAAGCGACAACCCTGGCTGATCTTGTGAACGAGGACTCGTGGTTTACAGTGAACCTTCTTCACCTGGATATGACCTTCCTAACAGAGGATGTTGACAATTGGCAGAACAATGACCACTTCAAGGCAGCCAAGTCCATTGTGGATGGGTTAAATGTTGTGAATGACCCTGCGGAGAGAGCAGTAAAGCTCACAACTGATTTTGTCTCAGCTGCAAGAGGAGAAGACCACTTCCAAAATCTTCTTCAAGTGGTTGAATGTGACCGCAAAGCGAGGCCAAATTTGCGGAAACGAGCAAAGTTGGAGTAGTGACATTGGCGTTGTGTTTTATACATTTTCAACTTTCAATCAATGTAAGTATAGTAATACCGAATATTTGTATATTAGTATTATAAGTAATACCGAATATTTGCCGAATATTCGGTGCATCACTACTAAATATATAAAAGTGGCCGGTGGCCCCCCAGGACCACCTCCGATTTGATTTAGTTTTTGCATACATACTTCTACCAACAAGAGTAACATTTGAGGGAATAGACATTAAAATCCAACAACGTTTGAAAATCATGGGGCATTTAATGCACCCTAGCCTGCATGCATGCTGAAGTTAAAGTTAACGCTTAGTAGAAATATTAAAGAAGCTACCCAACCTTTTCACACCATATATAAACGCTTTTTTGAAGGATAAGGTTGAAGCGTAGGATATCCGCCAGGGGTTGATACCGAAGATGAAGAAACGGTTTATATTCACCGTTACCGTGACCGTGAAGGTATACAGCTTGATCGCCCCCAAATTGTTAAGAACCCTGGCAAGCGCTTTAGTGCAAAGTTGTTTCTAAACAGTCTTTGGGGAAAATTTGCACAGAATACTGGGAAAGGGAACCAAAAGATCAAGGAAAGGAATAGAACCTTCAACTTCCTTTTCCTGCGTAAATACAATGTTCTTATGCAGTGTGTTCAGAAAACTTAGAACGGATAATCAATCAGTTCAGTTTCTAAGTTTTCTGAACACACTGCATAAGAACATTGTATTTACGCAGGAAAAGGAAGTTGAAGGTTCTATTCCTTTCTTGATGTTTTGGTCTCCAAATCTGGCTCGACCGTTTTAACTTCTACATACCGGAAGCTTACGTTTATGGGTTTGGGTTTTAATTTTTATATTGTTGCGATTTTAATTACAAATTAAGTTCCATTCGCACTTTGGTGCATAGAGCTTATAATATTTGCTCGAACTTTGCTCTGCTTCATAATGAGTTTGAATTCCTTACTGATTTTTTCTTTAAAAATGGTTTTCCACGGGATCTTGTACGAGGTATTATTGGTAAATTTCTTAATAATGTATATTCCTCCAACCTTATCCCAACGTATGATGTTCCTAAGAATTGTAAATATCTTGTTTTACCTGATCTCTACCATTTTAACACTTTTGTGAAAAAGCAATTGTTGAGTGTGGTGAGGAAATTTTATTTTCACACTGATTTTAAGGTTGCTTTTGTAAATAATAATACTCTTGAATGTTTTCTCCGATGTAAGGACAAAATCCCCCCTGCGATGAGCTGTTCTGTTGTTTATTTGTTTACCTGCCCTGGGTGTTCCCAGGGGAACTACGTTGGCAGCACAGTTCGTTTCTTGCGGGCGAGATCTTGCTCCCATATGGGTATTAGCCATAGGACAGGGAAAGTTTTATCGAAAAAGGAACAGTCTGCCATTAGAAATCATTCTATCAAGTGTAAGGTTGACATTTCCGTTAATAACTTTAAAATTCTTAAATCATTAAAATGCCCGTCCTCCTTCCGTATTTACGAGTCTTTGCGCATTAAATTTTTGAACTCCAGTTTAAATATTGATTCTAGCTGTTACCCCCTTTATATTAATTAGAATACCTACAAACTAAAAATTTTTTATTTTATTTTTTTTTTTCAATTGTGACCCTGTCTCCTTTTCGCCTCAGTTTTTTGTGGCTGTCAAGTGAGCATGGTATGTTTGGTGTACTTTTGTGTTTTTTCGTTTAACTTTTTATTAGTAAATTTTTTTAACTATTTTATGTTTGAATGTTTTTAGTTTTTAAGTTTTATTTTTATCATTCGTATATTTTTGTCATTTATATAATTTTTACTTTTGATTTGTTTTGGCTTATGCCTGTTTTATGCTCTGTAATTTTAATTTTTATTCTTGAACAGTTTTAATTTTGTACTTTAAATTAGTTTTAGTTTTTGACATTCATATATTTTTGTCATGCATTAATTTTAGCTTTTATTTATTAGGCCTTGAAAATGTGTAGAGTTGAACGAAACGTCGGCTGCAGCCAAATATAATTACTTTTTTGTTCTACGTCTTCGTTTTTATCCTATATATATATATATATATATATATATATATATATGTAAAACACAGACCGCGCATGGAACAAGGAACTCTTCTGGGAAAATTAAATCCACTATAGTCCGAATAAGTAATGGTAAATGACAAATACCATAGTTTTTCTTTTTCATGATGCTAGCCCGACGTGGGCAACGGGTCTCTCGCAAAGAGGTCCCATAAATATAGCTTCCCTCACCAGCTATCTGCAAAGCAGACAGGATCCAGCTTTGGTATTTGTCATTTAGCATTACTTATTCGGACTATAGTGGATTTAATTTTCCCAGAAGAGTTCCTTGTTCCATGCACGGTCTGTGCTTAACATATAAGTTTCTCAGGGGACCATTCTGAGTTTGTGTATATATATATATATATGTATTTATATATATATATTATATATTAATATATTATAAAATTATAACGGCGGAACAAATAATGCACACAGTTGAAGATCTTTAGGTCTTCTTGAGACCAGTTTTAGTCGGCTCTTTAAATTCCTTGCGGTGCTGAGCAAAAGGTACTGCTTTTGCGCTTCATCCTTCGTGATTGTGCTGTTGAAAGCCTTAATAAGCGCAACTCCTCTTTCTGCGCAATCGTTAGCCACTGCCATCTTCTCTACACGTTCCTTCATTCCTTGGTAAGCTGGATCTGTGTTCCAATCATTTGGTGTCTTGGAGGGGAATGATTGCGCCTGTTCTCTTCCGTGCTGCATGACGAGGTTGAAGAAGATTGCTGAACGTTTGGTGGCATAGAATTCCAAGAGATTGCTCGAGGAGAACGTTTTTCCGTCCAAGAGCTTGAGTCCTTTTCTTTTTTCGGGAACAGCTACGATGTTGTGAGAAATCCTCTCCTTCGTGGACGCGTGAACTCGAGGATCAAAGAGTGCCAAGGGGATTAAGTGCTCAGAAATGAACCACAAATGGCGCTTCATCGCGGAAATGCCGCGTCGTTCGTCTTTCGTGGGTGAGCTTTCAGCTGGCGCATGAAAGTGAGGTCATTCAATGGAGCCATGTATGCAACACTGGCCTCGTTCCAGTAGCGGCCGTAAAGGAGCGTGATAAACAGGCTTAGTTCCTCGATGTTCCGTTTCTCGGTATGAAGCAAGGTGAATTGATCTATGAATAGTAACACCTTGAGCGTGTAAATGGCCTTGGCCATCCATCGCGCATGGTGCATGGCTCCAAGGCTTCGAATTCTCACAGGACCGTCAAGCTTCCCTCCCAAGAAAAGGAGGCAGAGAAGCATCAGTACATCATAGTCGTCCCGCTGGCTCTTCTTCTTGACAGCCTCCTTGTAGTAGGAGACCATTTCCTTCCTCTGCTCTGCTGTTTCAATGAACAGGCTGTCGGGTGCACTCTCGAACTTGCTGCGATCAATGAAAACCCAGTGCTGCTTGAAGCGCTTGAATAGGCCAATTTCAGGTCCACTGGATGTTCGGAAACAAGCACCGAAGGCCGCAGCAAGGACGACTTCTACCACGTGGTGTCGGCAAGTGATCCACACCAGATCAATACCCACCTCCTTTTCAATGAGAGTACAAGCTCCAGCATGAAGTCCCGTGTTGGACGCAGTTGTATCAAAAACAAGACCTCGAACGTTGCCCGTCAAAGACCAGTCGTCCACAAGCTTCAGGCACGCCTGAGCCTGAGATGCTCCAGTTGCAGCAGCTACCATTGGAACTCCAAGGAGTTTCTCTTCCCCGTTACCGGTTACAAGCACAGCCACACGGTCCACCACCTCTAACCCATGGGAGATATCTGTAAGCAGCTTACTATCCCAGTGCAAGAGAAGGGGCTCATGGGTCTTGAAAGTGGCCTGATCTTCGCGGCACACCGCTTCACGTGTACATTGTCTCACGCGACGAATGGTGCTGCGTGAGATTGACACTTCGTCCAAGTTGTGCCCCAGCGATTTAATAGTTGCTGCGACCACTGCCATTCCTTTCCTGCCACTGATGTTGTGGCGATCCAAGGCTAAGGAAATGTCAGGCGCGATCACAGATTTCAATCGCTTTGGAGTGGAATGTTTTCGTGCTGACTCCTTAAAAACTACAGTATCTGAATCTGATGATTCAGATGTGCTTGAACTAGAACCCTCCAGTTCTTCCTGGGACCATCTCGCATCCGCCTCGCGCTTGCTTGGCCTTCTCCTCTCGGTTCATCTCCGCCTCACACCGAATCCTCCTCCTCGTTTGTTGGTCAGCCATTTTCTTGTCAATCGGGCCAAAGCTGGAGGAAGTGGGATTATCGAGCTGAGCGACAAGGAAGTTCTTGTCCTCCTCATTCATCATGGTCTCGAGGGCGTCATGACGTGAAAGATCGAACACATCGTCAAGGTCTCCGCGAAATATGTCCTCCTTCATTCTGTAGGATGGGAAATTCTTTGTGCGGTTCTTCTTCAGCCCCTTGTATTGCTCGTACACTTTCAGGAGCTTCTTCTCAGCGTATCTGGTATCCGTCATTGGAACGTTTGCTTTTGTCCAAAACGGGATCAAAGCCTCAATGGTCATCACCGGACTGTTATATTCTGTCTTCCTCTCCTCCAGATGGTGGAACATGAATTTCCGGAGGACTTGAAGCTTGGTAGGGAGTCCTGCCCTAGTTAACTTCTCCTCCGCCTTCCCTAGTAACCACACCTTACTGCTAGACCGTGTTTTTGATTGCTTCGGCGGCATTTCTACACATTCCTACAAAAGAAGAAGCCAAATTTAGTCATACTATAGTAATCAGTCATTAGTGAGACACGTCATGCATGATTGAGCGACCTCTTAACGACACCGTAGACCAACCATACTTCACACTGTTATTCAGACTAAGTGTAGGAACAAAAGCAACAATGACCCAAAAGTGAAATCTCAGATGCTAAATTTTCCCTCTGCTTGTGAACCACCCTAATATATATAGTGGATTCCGGTTAATGGGACCACATCGGGAAATGCAATTTGGTCCCATTAAGCGGCTGGTCCCATTAAACGATGTTCCCTGAAATGGACAATAAACAACAAATTAAAGCAAAATCTCTTTATTAAACCACACGAAATTGTTTAAAACCTTACAGAAATATAAAATAATAGGTATGTATTTATTTAGACATAATTAAGTACATATTTATCCAAGGTTGATTGCTGTGTTGATTCGATAGACTTCAAATAAACATAATCGTAGCACTGGTCAAGAGCAGACATGGGACTCTTTTCGGTGCCTTCCTGCATAAATTAGCGCCGTAAGTCTTCAATGCATTTTCTTGCATCCTTGTGTTTCACCCGCTCAGGCTCAGATGTGTCATCTTCGTCACTATTCAGTTCTTCTGAACATTTGCGACGCTTTGCTGCAATTTGGTCAACAATGTCTTCATAACCATCATCGCAGCATTGCAAATTTTTGTCTTGGCGACTCCAAGTGTTTCTGCTAGTTGCCGTTGACTACTAGGTGGTTGGCTATCAATTTTATCGAGTAAACTAATTTTATCACCAAGTGTGAGATCTTTCCTTTTTGACATCTTAACTTTACAAAAGCAGCACTACGAATGACACATGTTATAATTCACCCTACCATTACACTACAATAGATGGCGCTGCTACTTTGGTTGGTTGGTTCTTAATCTTGTCACACTTGTTTATCTTTGTTTATCACACTATGTTGGTTGGTTGGTTGGTTCTTTATCTTTTCGAGTATAGTAAGGGTGGCGTTTACTGCTCCGATTAAACGGCGCGCTGGTCATAATAAACGAAGTAAATTGTGAGAAAATCATACGTTTGATTCGTTTCTTGCGCATTTGGTCCTAATAAGCGGCTGGTCCCATTAAACGGTGGTCCAATTAACCGGAATCCACTGTGTGTGTGTATATATATATGTATATATATATATATATATATATATATATATATAATGTATAAAAATATGAGTACAATGTCACTCCTATATGTGTGAGAAACACTGAAAGCCATATAACGTAAAAATGTGTTGTGTACAGTAAACGCTGTTACGTATTAATTTATAAAACAATTCTCACAGTTTTAGCATTTAATAAAATGATGAAAATGCAAGGCGTATACTTATCCCACACACACACACACACACACACACACACACACACACAAGAAAAAAGAAAAACTTACATCAGTTCAGCGACGACGAAGCAATCGTTGGACCGAGTGTCCTGCAAAATTTCTAGCCCGTATTCAAATTACCGTCGTCGATTTGAGTTTCTTCAAAGCTATTACGAAACGTATCTACAACACGATCCAGCTCCGCACTGGTCCTTTAAGAAAATAAGGTACGTTTGTAGACAGAAATTTTTAATTTATTTTATTGTCACAATTACTGTAAGTTTATATATTTTTCTGAAGAAAGATTCCAGGCCTCTGAATTATGATATAAATTAATGCGTAAATGTAGAAATTTTTAATGCCCTTTTAAGAGAAAAAAGGTGAACAATATTGCACTTCAAATTGAGTTTTTGTATAGGAATTCTACTCCTCTATTCGTTTAGCCCCCTTGTTTAAATTCCGCAGTGCCTCAAACCTATAGCACAAATTACGCTTCAGAGGAAAATAAACTACATAAATAGGTTCTGGGAGCCTACTGTTTTAACGTAGTACCAATACTGATGAGGTTTCTTGAATGATACATGTAAAACTATATTAAGCGATTTGAAATAAACATTATATATTTATATATATACAGAGAGAGAGAGAAAGAGAGAGAGAGAGAGATAGGTATTCAGTTTAAATCACATACTATATTTTTAGTAAAAATTACTCATTAAATTTATAATGTGACTACTTTAAAATGTCTAATTTATGCGTCAAATATAAGCAATGTTCATTCTCACTATATATATATATATAAATATATAAGTTTTATATATATATATATATATATATACACACACATATATATATATATATATATATATACTGTATATATGATATACACAGACAGTGCATGGAACACGGAACTCTTCTGGGATAATTAAATCCACTAGTGGATTTAATTATCCCAGAAGAGTTCCTTGTTCCATGCACTGTCTGTGTGTATCATAAAAAACTCAGGGGACCATTCTGAGTTCATTCCCATACTGTATATATATATATATATATATATATAACGTGTTGCCCAGATAAAAGTAAGCTATTGCTTTTATCAACTATTATATTTACTATTGTCAAGATGTGCTTGCTTTTATAACGATTTAAATAAATAATTTGCCCTTATATATAGCACTTCTATATATGTTTATAATATTTGTTTTTAATATACTCTATTTATCTTTGTTGCAGGTTTTTCAAAAATAAACCTGAAATAAAAACTTAAAAGCAATAGCTTACTTTTTTCTGGACAACCCTGTGTGTATATATATATATATATATATATATATATATATAGAGAGAGAGAGAGAGAGAGAGAGAGAGAGAGAGAGAGAGAGAGAGAGAGAGAAGTTATAAAAAAGCTTTGGATGAAATATGGGGATATAATTTTACTACTCACATTTCGTGTGTGCGACAATCCATTGTCTCTGTCTGTACAGCTTCACAAATGTTGGCCACTTCTTGCGATGAAAATAATTCTCCCCGGTCAGAAGGTGCGAAGAGCATCATAAATACTTCAGCCCTATAGAACATCAGGATGAAATCACTCTACCGTGTGTATATATATATATATATACATGTGTGTATATATATATATATAGGGTGTGTCTAAATTATTTTAACGCTTCTATGGAAGAATACTTTTAGTGTAGTCTACATTTATTAACACATATATTAAAAATATATTCATTGACAGGTCGCACCCTGCTCCCCTTTTTTCTCGATACACATCAAATAACGTTAGAACGCTTTGCTTCTATCGACCTGATGCATAAATCTGAAGGGATAGAGGTCAACACATCAAAAATTCTTTGCTTGAGTTCGTCAATATCCCGCACTTTCTTGTTGTAAACTCGTTCTTTTACCATGCCCCACAACCAAAAATCGCATGGTGTCAAATCACGTCAAATCAGGAGAGATGGCGGGCCATTGCAAATGGCCACCTCTTCCTATCCATCTTCTTGGAAACACTGAGTCGAGATACGAACAACATTGGTATAGAGAGGGTGCGCCGTCCTGTTGGAAATAACCCGATACGCGTATCGACAGTGGTAAATTATCGATGGCATAGGATTGAAGCATGTTTAAGTAGGATCGGGAATGTATCGTTGCTGTTTCGAAAAAATACGGACGGTCCAATTAAGCCTGCAGCCGTGACAGCGCACCAGACATTCACCTTAGGGCTGTTACGTTTGTGTTCACGAACGACTCGTGGATTTTCGCAACCCCAAAACGCAGTTACAGTATGTCTAATGACATGACCACTAATGTGGAAAGTCGCCTCATCACTAAATGCCATCAGCTTCGGGATATCCGGATCAATGCTTGCCATTTCAGCTTAAATCTGGCAGCATTGCACACGCATCAGTTTCTACTTTTATGTCAACGCTTGAACTATGTGGATATGGTACGGTCGCATTCCTAAGTCCATTCTTAAAATTCTTCTCACTGCTTTATATGATATTCCTGGTTCCAGACTGCATCTTCTGGTGGATTTTCCGGGACCTGTCAGCATTGCTTGTTGTTTTATAGCAATGTTCATTTCACTTCTTCCCGTTCTAAAACGTCCGGCATTGCCTTTGTAGTTGTCCGCAACCGCCCCCGTTTTTTGTTTAAAAGAGCGCCTCGCAAACAACAGAATGACCTGGAGCTGGTTTTCTGCTACGAGAAGCTTAATGGATTTGCCGTGCCGTTTTTTTGAGACCTTACTGGTCTATCATGGCCTCATAAATGTATTTTAATACGCTTATGCTTAATAGCTTTGTCTATTATTTGGGTCGTTTTTTGAGACCTTATAGGTCTATCAGGAGTTGGTAAGTAAAAGCTTTAGAAAAGTCGGCTTTTGTCTACCAGGTTTGTAAGTAAGATCTGGTTCGTAAGTAAAAGCCGTTTTGTAGTCTGCTATGTAATACTGTGTTACTGCTGAGAGGTTTTAAAGTCTTGACGATTGGTGTAGCCCCATCTCGGCCTCGTGCTACTGATGGGTGGGCTCCTAATGTCTATACTGGAGGTCATAAATTCTATACTTAGACGATTAGTGTTGCCCTCATCTCGACCACGTGTTGTTCATGGAATGAGCTCCTAAAAGTCTTTATTTATTCCGTGTTACGGACAAACGTATATGCATACACACCCCACATGCATATACAGTATACATTATATAATCAACTAAACTGTCGCGGCTGGTTGTTTACCATCTAAAAAGACTGCCTGTCAGCCGATTACGCTATGGGTACGAATGGATGGAACTTCTCTCTCTCCTTCTGCTGTTTACACACACGTTCATACATATATATATATATATATATATATATATATATATATATATATATATATATATATATATATATAGGGTGTCCCAAAAAAACTATATACCCTTTATAGCATCATATATTTTATAATTTAAAAAAAACCAAAAAATATATTGTTATAGCAATTGCCAATTGAAGGTAAATTAGTAATCTAAGTGATCAAAATGTTATGGCGAGTTGTTTGCATATAAAATTTAATTAACTACGTCAAGTGCTCAAAATGTTCTCCGGCGGCATGAATGCACTTTTGAATGCGTTGACTAAGCCTGGCCTTGTTTTTTCAAAGGCCTTGTAATCGACACAACTGCAGGTACTGGTCACTTGATAATCCACACGTTTATGTGGATAAACATGTTAATTTACCAGGATTAACAGCATGGTGTGGTTTATCATCCAGGGGTTTGGTTGGACCATTTTTCTTTAATGGGACAGTTACCGGTGCCGCATATCTCGACATGCTGCGGACAGAAATTATACCTGCAGTTCGGAAGTTGTTTGGAAAGGACGAATTTTACTTTCAACAGGATGGAGCCCCCCCTCATTATCATTGTGATGTCAGAAGGTACCTCGATGAAACGTTGCCTAACCGTTGGATAGGACGAAGAGGAAGCGTTGAGTATCCTCCACGTTCATCGAACTTGACTCCACTTGATTTTTCCTTGTGGGGCTACGTAAAGGATGCAGTTTATGGTACAAGACCTACAACACTCGAACACCTTAAGGATGCAATTAGGGAAAAGTGCGGGACCATCACAGCATCCACATTAGTCCATGCTACGAATCAGTTAGTCGACGCATTCAAAAGTGCATTCATGCCGCCGGAGAACATTTTGAGCACTTGGCGTAGTTAATTAAATTTTATATGCAAACAACTCGCTATAACATTTTGATCACTTAGATTACTAATTTACCTTTCATTGGCAATTGCTATAACAATATATTGTTTGTTTTTTAAAATTATGAAATATATGATGCTATAAAGAGTATATAGTTTTTTGGGACACCCTGTATATATATATATATAGGTCAGAATTGTTTAATCTCCGGATTTTCATCAGATTTTTTAATTTAAATATTTTTTAAGCTAATTTTTGGAATCTTTAAACAAATTTCAAGGTTTAATTAAACTGATTTTTGCTTTATTATATATTTTAATACCTTCGTTACTTTTCAAAAAATATATTTCATTGTCAACTTGGCTTGATAGCGCCATTATGGCGGTATCCTCTGGGCAGTGTTGCCATCCTTTCAATATATTACTTGCGTTTGTTCTAGATTTAACTATCATTCTATTAGTTATTGAAAACATTCAGTTACATACTCTTATTTCTAATTTTAATTAAAAAAATATTTAACAGTGGAATTCGAAGTACGTACATTCATGCGTTTATGGGACAGTATTTTTTGTGTGTCTGTTTGTTGTTACTATATGTTGTTTGTTCTATGTTTTTATGTTCTTTATAATTAGGTAATCAATGAATGACAACGCAAAGTACAGAGGAGCGATTCAGCTCTTAAAACTTTGTTAATGTAAAATCTATGGATTCGGAAAGCTTTGGAGGTGGCAACCCTGAGAGTTAAACATCTTTGTACGCAGTCCCTGGCCAAATTATTAGGACCACCTAGCTAATTGCTGAGATGCTAAATTTTATGCTGTTTCCAAGATAAATTATGGTCCATAGAGAGGAGGAAATGGCTATAAAATTGTTTTCTGCTTAGCTGAAGTTTAGGAAAATACGTTTGGGGAA
>JAJOZX010002201.1:0-187500 GCA_023014485.1 Bathynomus jamesi
TTTACGTCAATGGAGAGGTTAATCGGCAAAACATACGTTATTGGAGTAATGCTAACCCTAACTGGCTGAGTCCGACGAAGATGCAAGGTGCCGGTAAAGTGATGGTGTGGGCCGGGATATGGGGTGACAGAATTATTGGACCAATTTTTGTCAGTGGAAATCTTAATGCCGAAAGGTATCTTAACATGTTGAAGAAGAGATTTTCCCATCCCTGCTAAACGAGGAAGGTAACTTCCCAGTTTACTTCCAGCAAGATGGAGCTCCACCTCATTATGGTCTTCACGTGCGTCGGTATTTGGATCAGCAGCAGTTTCCGGATGCTTGGATTGGTCGGCGTGGTCCTGTGGAGTGGCCTCCCAGATCCCCAGATCTCACCCCCCTTGATTTCTATCTTTGGGGGCACTTGAAGGCCATGGTGTATCAGGAAAAGATACGAGACATAAATCATCTAAAGGAACGTATCACCAACGCCATTACAAGCATAACGTCAACTGTGCTAATGCGTGTTCATCAACAGTGGGGAACACGTATTGAAATGTGTTTTCAAAACAATGGCAACCATGTAGAGCATATTATATAAATAAAAATGGTTGTCCAAAAAAAATGTTTATTTTTCCTATGTATGGAAACTTACGGCCCACCCTGTATATATATATATATATATATATATATATATATATATATATATATATATATATATATATACCAGGACAAGGGGGCCACAAGAGAAGACCAGGAGCAAGCAAAAATGTTGATGGCTCTCAAAACGAGTTTATGCTGACACAGGAGATAACAGAAAATACCACAAAAAGTAACTGCCGAGATCTGGTATTCACGAATAACACGAACTTGATTGCTGATATAAAAATAACCCCAACTATTATCTCAGACCACAACTTAATCGAGATATCAATAAATATGAGGACACCATTAAAAGACAATACACATATTGAGGAAAGAAGCAAATGTGGAGCCTTTAACTTAAACTCCAAGACTACAAATTGGGAAGCAATGAGATCGCACATGGCCCAAATAGAGTGGAGAACAGTTTTAGGGAATAAAACAACTGAAGAAATGCTAACAACTTTGGAAGAAAAGACGCTGAGAATTTTAGAAAAATATGCTCCGAAATCACAGCCAAAAGGAAAGAGGGGCTGGCTAGAGAGGCAAAAGAGAAGAATAATCCGCAAAAGAAAGAGTGGAGGCGAAGTTAGCCAACTGCTGAGATAATGCCAGGAAAGTAATACAAGAAAAACTGGAGGGTATCGATAGGGAAATACAAACCCTGATAAAGGACCATACAGAGAGGGAAGAGGAAAAGGCGGTAGAATCAATAAAGGAAAATCCAAAATACTTCTATAGCTATGCGAAAAGGAAAACAAAAACGCGCATCGCTATTGGGCTCTTAAGGAAGAGAAATAATGAACTAACCGACGATCTAAAAGAAATATTTGAAACATTGAGAGCTCAGTATGAATCAGTTTTCAGTACCCAAAAAAGTGACAAAGCGATACCTGACATAGATGCATTCTTTGAAGAGAAATTGCAAGGAGAGTGTATAACAGACTTTGATTTTACCCAAGAAGATGTAGCGAGAGCTATAGGACAAATGAAACTACATTCAGCTGCAGGTCTGGACAATTGGAATGCATTATTGATTAAAAACTAAAAATGAGATAGCTACATCTTAAAACTGGATATGGAGAAGATCCCTAGACATGGGGGAAATACCGAGCATCTTGAAAAGAGCAAACATTGTCCCTATAAATAAAGGAAGGGATAGATCTCAAGCAAAGAACTATAGACCTGTGTCATTGACGTCCCACCTCACCAAAGTATTTGAAAGAATAGTTAGAGAGAAAATCTACGATTTCTTGGAGAACTGGAAAGATTCAACGAAAATCAGCACGGATTCCGATCAGGTAGATCATGCCTATCACAACTAATAGAACACTACAACAATATCCTAGATGCACTGGAAGGCAATGACAACTACGATATCATATACACGGATTTTGCTAAAGCTTTCAACAAATGCGATCATGGTATAATAGCACATAAAATGAAATATATGAGAATAACAGGCAAAGTGGGGACATGGATCTACAACTTCGTCAGAGAACGTCTACAGGTCGTCAAAATTTAAGGTATATCATCATCAGAATTGGAAGTACGCAGCTCAGTACCACAAGGTACAGTACTGGCCCCACTCCTGTTCATTATCATGCTAACAGACATAGACAGCGGAGTAAACAGCAACAGCATAGTAACATCCTTTGCAGACGATACAAAGATCAGCAGAAAAATGAGCGATGTAAATGAAGTGGAAGTCTTGCAGAGGGACACGAACAAAATATACAAATGGTCAGAAGACAACAACATGACATTTAACACCGAGAAATTTCAGCTCTTGAGATATGGTAGAAATGAGGAACTTAAACAGGCTGCATATTATGCTCCAGATAGACAGGAAATTCAGAGAAGCACGAAAGCGATCGATCTGGGGGTAATAATGCCGACGATGCGAAATTCGAAACCTAAAATCAGATCGCGATAAATAAAGCAAAAAGAGTCGCGGGACAGGTACTAAGAACGTTCAAAAGAAGGGACAAGACAGGAATGATTCCCGTGCTAAAAACACTGATTATACCAGAACGTGAATACTGCTCAGTCTTGACGTCCCCATATAAAAAGGAAAAACTAATAGACTAGAAGAAACGCAGAGACATTTCTCAGCCAAGATTGATGGTTGCAAAGAGCTCAAGTACTGGGAAAGACTACGTAAATTAAATTTGTACTCCCTGGAAAGAAGAGGAGAGAGGTACACCATAATCTACATATGGAAAATTATCGAAAAACTGGTACCAAACCTAAAACTAAACCCAATTACCATTCAAACAACTCTGGAAAATAGGAAAGGCAGAATGTGTAGTGTTCCCAAATTAAAAGCCCAACAAGGGACCTCTTCAACACTGAAAGAAAATAGCTTGGTTGTCAGGGGCCAAGACTTTTTAACCAGCTTCCAAAGGACCTCAGAAACGTTATAGGAGTCAAAGTTGAAGTCTACGAGAGAAAACTAGATGTTTGGCTCAGGACGGTACCAGATGAGCCGGGTGTACCTGGCTATGTACGGTGGAGAGCGCAAGAAAGCAACTCGCTCCTCCACTAAGCCATACCTAGAGGCGGGACCACCAGCTTGACCTTCGTGTGAAGAGAGACCATCACACGGAACAGCTACGAGGTTAACGAGGCTCATCGTGTTGTTCTCTCTGCTGCAAGTTATATATATATACCGTATGATATATATAAATAACTTTGGTTAACCTTGGTTTTTCTTCCGCCCGAATTGTTCATTCTGACGAAGGTCAAGCTTGTCACTCCACCTTAGACCTACATTTTAACGTGGAATTCGAACCACGCCCTACCAGCAACCCAGCGTCTTAACCACTAGGCTACCCATGATACCCATTTATCTACCAACCAATTTCTTTATTGTGTGGAAATATGAACAGCTGGGTTTTGCTGCGCGCCGTCTGCCGTTACCGGGTCTCGATCCCGTGGCCGACAGATTCGTAGTCAGCGACGCTAACCACACCACTGAGGCGCATATATATATATATATATATATATATATATATGTTAGTTTGTTAGATTTAACCATTTAACACCTATTCTATAAACAGTAAAGCTCCTACAGAGACTTAGAGTAGAAGTATTTAAATAGTCTTTTTTTAACTTGAACGTTCCAAGTCATAAATGTTTCCTTACAATGACCGTACATACGTTTCCATTTTGGTATAGCTCTTGGGTATATAGGGTCAAAAGTCAAACGTCTGAAGGAGAGACACTAAGTGCCCGGTTAGTGTCTATGCGGTCCATTATCTGGAACCTAATTCTGAGAGGGACTTTTCCTTAACCTGTTTTGACAGTTAATATGGAACCAAACGATTGAAAATGTTCATGTCATACTGAATTTTACAGTTTACAGCGTACAGTTATTATAAGATATATAAATCCATGGATGAATCTGTTCTATTTTGTTCCGCTACTTTCTGTTCGCCTCTTTTTCTATCGTGTGTTCTGGTCTATCTTATTTTAGTTTGTTGTACATTGCCTTTTCTTTTGTGCAGGGTGTCCACATTGTCTTGTCACCCTAGTAAAATACTAACTGATTTTAGTTTTTCTTTCAGATCCATTTGAAATGCGTGATAACAGCAACTATGCGGTTGAACAACGCATTTTGGCTTGTACCTGGGTCCATGAGCGACCACATAATAGCAAAACCATTGAAAATATTCGCGCAGATTTCCAGGACCGATTGAATCGTGCAGCTCCTCCAAAAAGGAGCTGCACGATTCAATCGATCCTGGACGTCTGCACGAATATTTTCAATCGTTTCAATGATGCAGCAACTTTTTGGAGGAGTTGCAAGATTGAGTCGATGTTGGAAGTCTGCGCGAATATTTTCAATGATTTGCCATTACGTGGTCGCTCATGGACCCAGGTACAAGCCAATATGCATTGTTCAATCGTATAGTTGCTGCTATTACGCATTTCAAATGGGTCTGAAAGAAAAACGAAAATCAGTTAGTATTTTACTGGGGTGACAAAACATTGTGGACACCCTCTCCTGCATTCCATCTGGCTGTTTTGTAGAGGCTCAAGAACGAAAATTGCGGGAGAGTGAAATTCTCTATATAATAGAAGAAACTTTAACCCTGGTTTTGAATCTCTCGTAAAGGAGGACAGAACATTTTTTAATTGATTTTTATATTAAATACTTTATTACGGATTATAATTTCTTTACAGTACTTCATAACTGCGCAGCCGCGTCCTTTGTACCCAGTTCTTCGACGGAACTCATAAATTAACTTAACCTAACCTAAAAATCTTAATCTAACCTTCGATTAAGTGTTATATAGAGAACGATGATTGTCCGATACAGTCAAATTTTCTTACTATGTCCGTTTTGAAACTCAAATCCAAATTTAAAAAAACAAAATCTATATACAGTGTGATCCAAAATTCATGAACGGGTGAAAAAAAAAAAAATTATATATATATTTATATATATATATATACCATATTGTAAAAATTTTAATACATATATTAAAATTTTTACAATATGGTTTTCATGAACACAGATCCTCAGATATCAACAATACTTCTGCAGAGACTGCGTCATGCGCGGGAACGGGTTTAAACTTGTTTAGGTTTAGTGCGTCATAAGTTAGGTTAGAACAAAGCCGAATCAATCATAATTTTGGACGACTTTGATGCACTTACATTCATAACATTAAACAATTTCACTTGCATCAGTGACTAGTCCCCTACCATTATTAAAGAAGTAGGTAGACTATGACTAAAAATTTATATACAAGGAAACATTTCTTAAAAATGTAGACGTTTCGTTATGAACATTACTTCCCTTATCAAGTGTTAGACTAAAATCGGTGCTACTATAGCGTGCGGTCTACAACATATTTACAAATTCAATTACATTAAAACAAAAAATTTAAAGGACAAATAAAACAAACAATTCATTCTATGGGATATAATGCCCGGTTAGGTTAATTGAATGCCCGGTTAGGTCAACTGTATGCCCTTGACGATTGGTTAAGTTGTGATATTTTCGTTAAAACTAACGAAAATATCACAACCTAGCCAATTGTCAAGGGCATACAGTTGACCTAACCGGGCATTATATCCCATAGAATGAATTGTTTGTTTTATTTGTCCTTTAAATTTTTTGTTTTAGTGTAACTGAACTAATATTTGTCTTTTATAGTCCGCCTTCACCTCGCATTCGTCTCCAAAGATAAAGTCATGTCAGGTCAGGTCAGCACAAATTTAAGTCAGGTGAGGTCACTTCAGCGCAAATTCTTTTGTAGACTAAAGATATGTTTGTTTATGTTTGTAGACCGGACGCTATAGTAGCACCCTAAAATCATATTAAATATACTTTATCTCTTCGTTATATGTATAAGACAAAAACTGTACAAAATAAAAAGTTACACATATGTCCACCACTTCATTCTTCCAAGAATTTTCCTTGGAAAAAAAAAAAAAAAATTCTAAGTCCACACACTCTCTTGTTCTTAAAAGGAAAACATTTGTTAAATTTCTGAACTTCACTACTTTTAATAACATACTTTTTTATCTTCGCTTTCATTTTATCTTGTGACGATATATATTATATATATATATATATATATATATATATATATATATATATATATATATATATATATACTGTTCGGCAGAGCTAACATACAGTGTATGTACCTGAATTTTACATTGTCACATTAAAGATTTCACACGAGTTTGCTTTGATATAAATTATTTGGGATTTGGTATGTGTGGTAAAAAGGATTAACTTTACTCAGAATATAAAGTATTTGAAGAGTGTACATTTTTTATGCAGAAAGGAGGGGCCCGCCAAAATGCTTCCCCTACCCCTCATAGAAACGGAAGAAGAGAGCCAAACTACAAATATTATTTTTAATATTTTTTTTAGTATTTTGAAAGGATTGTGTAATGTGTAAGATGCGTGTGTGTGTGTGTGTAGTGAAGAATAGAGGGAGAAGTGTGTTTTCGAGAACATGCTGGATTGCATACAGGGTATATGAGACACGGAAAAAGATCAGCTGAGGAGGACAGTGACGGGAAAAAACGGGAGTTCCAACACTCCTGTCTCCTGCCTACCCCCCCCCCCCCCCGCCAAGTACTTCCCTGATCGATTGGTGGCCACATTTCCTCCTCCTTGTAAAGCAGAAAGTACAATGAGAGTAAGATGAAAGGTTTTCTTTTATCCTCAGGTAGAAATGTACTTTTTGTATTTCAGAGAACCCCATTTGTTAAGAAAAGAACTTTCATCTACTCCCATCTACTTTAGATCTACTATCAGTATACTCTTGAACTACTTTAGTTTTTACATAGTGCATTTATTTATTTTTTATTTTCCATTCTAAAGAAGACAGAGCGGACATTTTTTTAGATTTTACTCAATTTAAACCTTTAAACACTAAAGTATATAATCTCTTTGGATGGAATAGTAACTAACTGTCTTGCGGAAGACATATCCAAAACTGACAGGTCCTCGTGTCTAGTCACATATTGCTACTTTTGAATGACCACCGAATTAATCGACTAAAAGTGAGTATAGTAGCTTAAACGACAGGACAAAAACTATAACAGAATTTTTCACAAAATGGCTTCGAGAAATATTTTATTAAAGTGTTACACTTTAGGAAATCTGTAATCGTACCGTAGTCTTTTAAATGTAGATTAAGCATAGTTAAGTTAGGTAAAGTTCGGTTAGATTGGGTTAGAATAGACTAAGCTATGTTAAGTTAGGTTAAATTAGGTTTGATTAGATGAAATTAAATTAGGTTTGATTAGATCATTTTGTTTCTATTTATGTTTCAATACTTTAACTTCGGTATGCATTTACACCGAGACTAATTAATAACCCAAACGAAAAACGGTAATTTACCAGAAATCCGACTTGGTAAATTAACAATAACATGGATGGGCATGAACATTCTTTGTAACTGGGAATTAAATATATGAACGTTTATTTGCGCAGCGCAATATTACCAGCGGTACTACTCTTACTCAGTACTACTCATTTTCTGGGTTAGAGTGACCAATTAGTCGGTTGGTTGATCTCTTTAACGTCCTTCGTCCGCCAAAGGGCACTGAGACAACCGGTAACTCCACCAACAGGAAAAAATAAGTCCTTTTCTAAAGGGGAACTGGGTCGAATTAAATACATTACGTGCAGCTGGCTCGTCATCGCACTCCACCTCCCATTTCTCAGACCAAATTGGCTGGATTTCTCACTTAGTTATATATATATATATATATATATATATATATATATATATGTTAACCCCTCCGTCTATGGCCCTGGGTTGGTTCGAAGTCGACGGGGGTTCTGGTTAGGAGGCAGCAACGGATCTGTTACTTGCAGTAGTTTCTTCTATACTACTCTCCGAGTTCTTCTTTAGTGGCTCGGAGGATTCTGAGAGGCTTATTAAATTCTTTGAGGTTTCTCTCCGATTCTTCTTGTAGCTTATCGGGAGATTCTAATGACTAAGTTTTCTGAAGAGAGCACGGCTCGAAGGAGAAGATAAAGACTTGTTCTTACTGTGTTTTACTTCTAAACTGTTACAGGTAATGCTCAGCCTCGTAGTTGGTATCAGAACAAACATGGAAGAAATTTGTGGGGTTTATATACCCCGATTCTACTAACATCATCATTATTAAATGTTGAAGAGGCTGCATTATTTTTTGTACAATATTTGAAAATAAAGTAAATCTTTTAGCTGTGGTAAGGTTTAAGCGAATAAACAAGATATTTGAAGATGAAGCCATATTTTCATCTTAACTTGCATATTTTCAGATCTGATGTTATCATGATCTGCCAAGTTAACTAAAAGTGGAAATTGAACTATGCATCTTTACACTAAAATATGCATATGAGTAAAAATTAAAGGTTTAAGATTTACAATTAAATGCTTAGGCAAGAGATGACTTCATCTTTTATAACGAAGAAAGAATGTATACAAAACATGACATGGCAAAAGTTACTCAGGATTCATTATTAAGCTAAATCTAAAAAGATGATTATGAGATTTTAAAAAACAACAGGTCATCAATTATTTGGCAAAGTAGAAAGCACATCAAAATTTATACCAACGGAAAAATAATAATAAAAAAAATAACAACAGTATCGCCGATTCTACATTCCTTATGGCGACATAATGTCGGGTCGGACATTGAGTACATTGTAATTTTGGTCTACTGTAACTATGATTATAATTATCAATTCATTTATTATCGTTAACTACAATTTCATTAAAGTACATTGACTACGTTATTTAGTACATTACATCATTAAGTACAGTTTCATTAAAGTACATTACATTATATTAAATTAAAAGTATTACAGTTAATTATAATTAAACAGTTACTATAACTTTGTTTTGTTACAGTGTTTCATATTAATAGACAATTAAGATTTTAGAAATATAATACAAAGTACATGGGCACATACGGTATGGATGAATATGGTTGAATAATAATATTTATACTACATAACATATAAATAATGATTTCTATAGAGTGTACAGTTTTTATTATGATGTTAAAGAATTTTCATACATTGAATACTAGAGATATGATGAAGGGAAATTAATGACGGGAAAATGTGACGTCATAGTTATTGAATTTGTACGTATAGTACAAATCATTATTAGGAAGACTTACAAGAACGAATTAGACAAAGAGTGGGTATTAATGACTAAGAAGTACAACTACGGGTTCTAATCCTGTTACATGCAATGTGTATGCATAATCTAGGGTCGAGGGTGAGATGCAAGACAATCATAATTAATTATAATAACTTCTATAACAAAAAATAAAAAATGGAAAATGGATACGACTAAACCATAGAAATGGGAGATCGTAAGGTTATGACACAAACAAAAATAGGAAGCTACAAATAAATTTTTTATCCAAAACTCGCTTAGGCGATTTTGGTTTCTTATGTAAAAATGAATATGGATTAGTCATTGTTCATTTTTACATTATATATATATATATATATATATATATATATATATACCGGGTGTCCGAGAATTATCTGTACAATTTTTGGCTGTTATTAAAAGTCAACCATGAAGTGTAGAAATTCCATTGTTGTCCCATTTTACAGAGAAACTCATTAAGTTTTTTCTGATAACAAGTTTTGAAAGTTTTTCTTTTTTGTACGCGGGTGACAGACATTGATGATTTAAAAGCAAGAATCACAGCTGCTATTGAGCGAATTGATGTGGATATGCTGCAGCGTACATAGCAACATTTGGATTATCGATTGGATGTTTTGCGAATCACTGATGGTGCACATATCGAATGTTTGTAACAACGTTACTTTAATAAAAGAAACTTTTGAAAATACAGATTCTAACCTTTATTAAAACAAAACCATTTATCTAATTAAGTTGAATTTTTTACACAATAAAGTATGGGTAATCACCTATTATCCTTTAAATTTTTATGACGATATCTTCAGAATTGTTAATTTTATTAATAATTAACTAAAAAGTGAGATTCTCCAATTAACATGAAATTTATTTTTTTTACGATATACTGTAGATAATTTTTAGTTTAATAAAATTAAAAGAACTGTTCAATATGATTCCCTTGCATTTCTATCACTTTGGCCATGCACTCTTTTAAATGGTTTAAATTGCAGATCAGATTTAATAATCCTTCTTACGCTTGATTCTGATATTTCTAGTTCTTTTGATATTTGAGCAGGTGTCATGTGGCTACCAGGTCGATCCTCTTGACTAAGGATACGTTCCTCCACTTTCTGAATATTTTCATCTACTCTAACTGATTTTGGTCGCCCACTACCAACCTTCCTTTCAATGCTTCCTGTTTCATCGATAGTTCTCAATAAGTAATCTAAACCCGATCTAGTCCATCCTTTATAATCGAATTCAGAAAGTAATTTCCTTGCACTATAACCTTTTTCAACTCTATAATGCTTTATAATTATTTTATCTTCGTGTGAGAATGGCATATTTAGAGGTATTCACGAAAAATTTTAAATCTAAACAAATTCTGAAAAAGAGAAAAAAGATATTACATAATGAGAAAAACTGAAATTTTCGAAATCTGTAGAAATAACCGCATAACTCCTAAAATATTTAAAATAAAATTATAAAATTATCACAAATTATTTATGAGCCTTTTATTTATTTAGTGTAAAAAAATATTTGAAATCTCTATCAAATTGTGCATTTTATAGAGATTTCAAATTGGCTTAGTTTTTTTTGACAGACCCTGTATATATATATATATATATATATATATATATATATATATATATATATCGAGAGTATAATATAAATGAATCGGTAGTTACAAATATATTTTAGGGAACACAGGCTATGCAGGCCATACTAAAGAAATACCATGGCCGACCTTCCGAAGCCTGTACTGTACTTCGTTGAACAATAAAAACGAACCTTCTTTTGATACAGTGCACAATTGTCCAATTTGTCGTCAATGGTGCGAAAATTATAAAGACAGAAACAAAATAATTACCATTGTATTTTCCATAATATAGTATATTAAATAAAAAATATATTCACCTCCTCTGAAGTACATCACAATGTATAATAATAATAATAATAATAATAAGCATAGCATTTTCCAGTAACTGAAAGGCGTTTGGTCGGGGACACTAGCATCGGAGCTAATAATAATAATAATAATAATAACAAAAAAATTTCAGATTTGTTTTTGTTTACCTGAAGACAACGATGAATCGTGAATACTTTCCCATGAGCCTTTCTTTTCAAAGTTTCCTTTTCAAAGTTTTCTTTTTGAAAGTTTTCTCTTCAAAGTTTTCTTTTCAAAGATTTCTTTTCCAATTTTTTTTTTATGCCATGACCCGGACTTCAATTGTTATTGCGCATACCCCCGTCAGATCAGCGGGGTTAAGCGGCGTTAGTATATTCAGTAGTTGAGTGGGTGACCGTCCTCCGCGTTCAGATGATGTAGTGACCCGTAGATGATTCAGATTTCGCGTAAAACTGTAGGTCTCCTCCGTCACACGATCATTATTGTTACGAGGTAAATTACAGAACCTCAAAAATAATCATTATTGCCACTGTCTATTACTGAATTATGACTCTACTATAAGGAGTTACCAACCGAAGTTATGACTCTACGATAAGGAGTTACCAACCGAAGTTATGACTCTACTATAAGGAGTTACCAACCGAAGTTATGACTACTATAAGGAGTTACCAACCGAAGTTATGACTACGATAAGGAGTTACCAACCGAAGTTATGACTCTACGATAAGGAGTTACCAACCGAAGTTATGACTCTACTATAAGGAGTTACCAACCGAAGTTATGACTCTACTATAAGGAGTTACCAACCGAAGTTATGACTACTATAAGGAGTTACCAACCGAAGTTATGACTACTATAAGGAGTTACCAACCGAAGTTATGACTCTACGATAAGGAGTTACTAACCGAAGTTATGACTCTACGATAAGGAGTTACCAACCGAAGTTATGACTCTACTATAAGGAGTTACCAACCGAAGTTATGACTCTACGATAAGGAGTTACCAACCGAAGTTATGACTCTACTATAAGGAGTTACCAACCGAAGTTATGACTACTATAAGGAGTTACCAACCGAAGTTATGACTACGATAAGGAGTTACCAATCGAAGTTAATCTAATTTAAGTTACCCTGGCCTAACTCTACCGTACTCTAATTTTAATTAAACCTATTTTTATAAATTAAATATAGGTCATGTGAAAAACAAATTTTCTAACCTTTATAAAATATTTACATGGAGATTTTTAGTTTTTTTTTAGTTTTTAAAAAATTATTTTTTATGTTTTTTTAATGAATTTTAATTGTTCTCAATTTAATATTTCTGTTTTTCAAAAGTTATCCGAAGTTATTTCAAATTTATTTGAAAAGTTTTATTTGAAAGAAACTTGGAATATTTAAACATGCAGTTCCCCCCACCCCTCTCTCTCTCTCTCTCTCTGTATAATATGAATACAAAATGAAATTAATAAAATAACTCTTTGGAAGACGTACAAAAGAAAAGGTCATCCATATGAAGGCTCTGTTTTGTTGTTGGGGACTTAAAGGGGGCGGGGGTAGAGGAATAAATATCTAATTAGTACTTAGTTGGCGACGCCCAACGAACATTGAAGTCACTCCCAAACATAGTCAGTTGCAGATTATTTATAACCTCAAAGTCAGAGAGAGAGAGAGAGAGAATTGTGATTGTTCAGTTCTAATCCTTCATGTATAATATTTATTTCTTTGTCTGGTACTGGTATAATACCTTCAATAATGACCTTGCATTTGTTATATCGATAATGATAATTTAAGATTAATAAATACCTTAATTATTAATAATACTTATCCATGATTTAGTTATTATTAATAATAACTACCTGTTTTATTTTTAATAAGAGCCCAGTAAAGCCTAAAGCTTAAGGGCCAAATAAAATAAAATAAATAGTCCAGCTTCACACTTATTTATGTCATTGTGAATTGTAAGACCAATGTATTTATTTATGATTAATTATTAATAAAGGTTATTCAATTCAATTCAGATAATTATGACTGTAACTAAGATATAGATATGAAGACAGATAATAAAAAATATACATATTTAGATAGAAAAATAAATATAGATTGGTAAATAATTGAAATTTACTCTATATGTGTATATATACTCGTGTGTGTGTGTGTGTGTGTGTGTGTGTGTATATATGAAATGAAATGAAAATTAAAAGGTTTATTGGTAAACTATAGTTCATATATATATATATATATATATATATATATATATATATATATATATATATATATATATTGGTAGATAGACAGACATATAGATAACTGTAAATATAAATAATTAATTAGAATTATGTTATATATTTATCAGGGTGGGTTTCTATCGGAAGAACTTCAGAGTGTTAATTTCATGCAAGAACTTCACGTGAGTCCTTGAATCGATTTTTGTAAGCACTGAAATACTCGTAATAATGCCAACACTCAATTTTATACCTTGCTTTCTGTCGCCACTTTGAAATAGTTTAAAAATAACTTTATAATAACTTTGTATAAAGTTACTGAATTCTAAAATAAGTGTCGTGAAAACTTACTTACACGCGCGCGCGCGCACACAAAACACACACACACACACACACCTAATAATTTTTAGTATTAGTGCACTAAAATGAAAGCCAGAGGGAAATTCGAGCAATTATTCCATCGGCAAATACATCGGCACTCCTTCGATTGGCACTTTATGGCACCTTATTAATTAGGCACTAAAATCATGTTATTCCGCATACGCGTGAAATTAACTTAAATAGGAAAATCCTTCTGAGATTAAAAACCCAATTATGTGATGTAGTTTATTCCATGAACGCATATTTATCATTAATTAAATTGTAATTTTAATAAAAACAACCATTCTTTTATCAGGGCCGGATTTACCCTCTCTGCCGCCCCTAGGCCACGGTTTCAGAGCCGCCCTACCCATACCCAAAATCTATCTTATTATAAACTGAACAGATCGAGTGTTCGGTTTTAATGATGTAAATTTACTTAACATTGAAGATATGGCCAACTTTATAGCTTTATTTTATTTTTACATAATTGCGCACGACAAAGTACATACTTATAAAACTTGGTGACAAATTTGCCGCCCCACCGTGAGCTGCCGGCCGAGGCCATGGCCTAGTTGACCTATTCGGAAGTCCGGCCCTGTTCTGTATGGTTCTTTTGTTTCGTAATTTTAAAATGTCGTGAGTGTAATAGAAAAGTTAGAGTAGTTCTACCTTAACTTTAGTACCACATTGGTTAACTTCATTAATTAATTTCCAAAAATGAATATTTTGAATTACAACCATACAGTATATATATATATATATATATATATAAAATTAACAAAATCACGAAGGAAAGGAAACACAGAGTGGTGCTCAAGCGGTTTCGTCTAATGACATCCTCGTCATATATATATATATATATATATATATATATATATATATAAGCAAACAACCACAGGGAAAAGGAAACACAAAGTCCGAGCGCTTTCGTGATATATTCACATTATCAAGGAGGAACAGATAATGTGAATATATCACGAAAGCGCTCGGACTTTGTGTTTCCTTTTTTTTCCCTGTGGTTGTTTGCTTATTAATAAGATCACGTGTTATTTTGTGATTTTAGTGCATATATATATATATAATACAACTCGGAATGGTCTTCTGAAAAACTTTTGTTACACACGGACCGTGCTTGGAACATGGAACTCTTTTGGGAAAATTAAATCCACTATAGTCCGAATAAGTAATGGTAAATAACAAATACTGTAGTTTTTGTTTTTCATGATGGAAGTCCAACGTGGGCAACGGGTCACTAGCAAAGAGGCAATTAGTAAACAGGACGCAGTTGAGTCCTATCTGCTTAGCAAATAGCTGGTGAGGAAAGCTATATTTTGAGACTTCTTTGCTGATGAATCGCTGCCCACGTTGGGCTTTCATTATGAAAAAAACTATAGTATTTGTCATTTACCATATTACTTATTCGGACTAAAGTGGATTTAATTTTCCCAAAAGAGTTCCATGTTCCATGCACGGTCCGTGTGTAACATAAAAGTTTCTCAGGAGACCATTCTGAGTTCTATTATATATATATAAATAATTTATAATATGCGAAGACTTGATAAGGAGTATCAAATTAAAAGATATATATTGAGTAATCCTTTCAAAGAATTGTGCATCCAAGTCATATTTCCGATAAGGTTTCCTCTCAATATTAAAAACGAATCTAATATTATATTAGATTCGTTTTTAATATTGAGAGGAAACCTTATCGGAAATATGACTTGGATGCACAATTATATTCGTCTTTAGTTTAGCATAAAAATAGTCGTCAATTATTATATAAAGAGTCATCTTTCCACGCAATAGAAGCGTTCACTTGTACATTTTATTTGCCATAAAATTGAGTAGTCGCATGCAGTAACTGTATATATATATATATATATATATATATATATATATATATATATATATACAGGGTGCCCCATAATTCCAGTCTCATAGGAAAATTTATTTAAATTTAAATTTACAAAAGTAATATATTAGAAGTAAAACAAATGTTCAAATTGATGTCTTGTTTTGGGACCATTTTTTTGTTGCAGGTAGAATAACACGCAATGGCTAATATGAAAGTGAGTTACAGTGGTAAGGAAAAGGCCTCCGGAGGCCTTTTCCTCACTTATGTGGCACCCTGTATATATATATATATATATATATATATATATATATATATATATATATATATATATATATTACACAGTATATTGTTCTTACGCTATTTGATTTGTTGTTGTTGGTGTTGTTGTTAGCTTTGTTACTTTGGTAGAGAAGTTTAGTGGAACTAAAATTTGGAGTAAAATAGTCACGGAAAGATTTATACAACTCAAAAATCACATTTATTATTATTATTATTATTATTATTATTATTATTATTATTGGTGAAAATTTGGATGGACTTTGTAACCTTGCATTTTATTTTAATATTTAATGAGCCGTTTACCAAATCTTTAATTTTGACAAAGTGGTTTAAAATTTTGAAATTAGCTTTTTTATTATATAAAAAAACAATCACCCCCAAAATACGAGACATTATTTGCGTTGGAATAAACTCCATTTGCTGTTCTAACCTAACTTAATCTAACCTGGACCAAATTGGGAAAACCGTGGCTGAGAATGAGAATGGTATGAAATTGGAATAGATCGATTTGAAAATTTCTTCCTATAAGATTCTCATTCTTGATCTCGGAATGAAATTGAGATAAACATTGAGAGAAATGATACGAATTTCATTAGAAAAAAATGCACTCTAAAACCTACAGAGTTATTTTTAATCCAAATTGTGTTAAATAACCGCCGATATATTAGGTAGTTAAGATACAAAGTGTCCACAATGTCTTGTCACCCCAGTAAAATACTAACTGATTTTCGGGTTTTTTTCAAACTCATTTGAAATGCGTGATTGCAGCAACTATACGAGTGAACAACGCGTATTGGCTAATACCTGTGTCCATGAACGACCACGTAATGACAAAACCATTGAACATATTCGCGCAGACTTTCAGGACAGATTGAATCGTGTAGCTCCTCCAAACGGGAGCTGCACTATTAAATCGGTCCTGGAAGTCTGCGCGAATATTTTCAATGATTTTGCCATTACTTGGTTGCTCATGGACCCAGGTACTAGCCAATACGCGTTGTTCAATCGTATAGTTGCTGCTATCACGCATTTCAAATGGGTCTGAAAGAAAAACGAAAATCAGTTAGTATTTTACTGAGGTGACAAGACATTGTGGACACCCCGTACATTAGTTGAGTTATTGTGAGAATGAGGAGAGAGAGAAAATGTCCTTTTCTCAAATCTACCCAGTATAATAATTATAACTACTTAATAGTATATATCGCATTTGACGGCTTGTAGGACGCACGGGCATATAAGACGCACCCACATTTCGGCAGGGAATATTTATGAAAAAACTTTTGAGTGTATTTAAGCATTTAATGTTTACTCCTACTAATATGGAACATGAGCATGAGATCAGCATAGCAGAAGTAATCATTTACAATGAAAATATCTTACATTATCATCAGTAGTTATAAATCCAGCTTTAATATTTGCAATAATTCCTTTTCTAGTTAATTAAAAGAAATAATAATGTAATAATAATGATGTAATAATAATAATAATAATAATAATGTGTTTAAATAACATATTTTTAATTCTGAAGTTGGGCTAGGCAGAATTTAGCCTACCGGAGACAGCTACTGGGGGATTCATTAGCCTACGGGAGACCTCAACTTCACATATAGGATGCGGAGTGAAAAAAAAAAAGTGCGTCTTATATGCCGTCAAATACGATATTTTCTAATAGATCATCATACAGGGTGTCCCGAAAAGTCTGTATACCCAGTGAAAAATACACTGAAACTCGCAGTCCGATGAGAAATACACGCATTTATTTCTGGAACCATATCATCAATGATCAAAATGTTCCCCCATTCAAAGCGCGTTCGTGTAATGAAATAATTAATTACTAGGGGCACTTAATATATTTTGCCCCACCCTTTTTTCTTAGCTAAATAATAGGCCATGGGGCTGAAATGTCTTTTGGGCCGTAAGTTTGAACCTTCTGCGCTTCACATAACCGGATTTTTCCAGTTTGAACCTCCCCTCCTTGTATAAAGCCGCTTTTAAACGCCCTTGTACAAAACCGATGGTTAACTCAGTTTTGAAAATGGCGTCTGACAGTGATGTGCGTCGTAAATAGAGAGCTGTAATCGTGTTCTTAACCGCAGAGAAGGAAACGGTTGAAAATATTTACAAACGTCTACAAAATGGTTACGGAGATGCTGTTGTTAATCGAAGCACAGTTGGACGATGGTCTAAACGAGATCATCGGAGAGAGGGAGAGCCAGCCTCGATGATGAGCCACGCAGAGGTCGCCCGGCATCAGCTGTGACATCTCACACTGTGCAACATGCTAACAGCATCATTCGATCGAATCGGCGCGTCACATACAAGGAGCTATCACTGGAGCTAGAAATTGGTGAAGGAAGTGTGAATACGATAATTCAGCAACTGGGATACTCAAAAGTGTGTTCACGGTTTATTCCCCGCGAACTGACTGAAGATCACAAAGCCCAAAGAAAAGAAATTGCTTCTGAGTCGTTGGTTCGATACAAGACAGAAGGGGATGACTTCCTTTCACGAATTGTGACTGGGGATGAGACTTGGGTTCACCACTTTGAACCTGAATCAGAATGCCAATCCATGGAGTGGCATCACGCAGACTCCCCACGCAAGAAAAAGTTCGAAATGGCTCCCTCTGCACGAAAGGTTATGGCCACCATCTTGTGGGACATGAAAGGGGTGATTCTGGTGGGCATTATGAAGAAAGGACAAACAATCAACTTAGCCCTTTGGCTCACGAATTATGACATAGGGTAAAAAAGAAATTTGCCTTTATGTGTGGTTATATAAGAATCAATATGATTTATTTTTCAGCTATACAATTGTCTACCCAGCGAGTGAAAGGGTTAAAGGCATATATTGCTACCCTACAGAGACTTCAGAGACATATAAAGCGAGTTCGACCGGAGAGAAAACTGGAAGACGTCCTTCTCTTGCACGATAACGCAAGACCACACAACAATTTGCAAACAAGAGAGGCCATCACAAAAATGCGCTTCACCGTGTTACCCCACCCTCCATACAGCCCGGATCTAGCACCTTCAGACTTCCATTTGTTTGGGCTAATGAAGGTGCTATTCGTGGAAGAAAGTTTCAGAGTGACGATGAGGTTGTTGAGGAGGTTAAGAGGTGGCTCCAGCGGAACCCAGCGGACTTTTACCAGCAAGGAACAAAGGCCCTCGTTTCGAGGTGGAGGAAAGCTGTAGAAAAGGATGGAGACTATGTGGAAAAATAAAATCTTGTAAAAAAGGTATGTAACTACTGTACTTGTGTACAAAATTTCTAGAACTTACAAGGAAACTTGGAAAGAAGAAAAAAGGTGGGGTAAAATATATTGAGTGGCCCTCGTACTTTAATTAATTAGTGCAATTCCCTCTGGGTAGCGACTTTCGGGGACCATGTAGAATATATATATATTCACGTCTTTAACATTTATTAACTTTACCATTAAGAATTGAGAAGCGAATAGTGTACGTTTAAAAGGAATTCACATAAACTAAAACAAATCCATCTAACTTATTAAACAAAAGAGTATATAATACATGGCACAAAGATTATACACTCTGATTTCTATTCTTCGCTTTGAATTTCACAAGCGTCAAACACACAGAGAGAGAGAGAGAGGGAGAGAGAGAATGAGAGAGAGAGAGAGAGAGAGAGAGAGAGAGAGAGAGAGAGAGAGAGATTGTTAACTTTAGTGACATTTGAACTATTTTTAAAGAAGAAATCCATTTGGCGCAATGAACAATTCATTGCGAAGACAAACTTCTATTCTGTAACTCAAATTTAGGATTAGAAACACCTATCTGCATCTTATTTTTAATAATTCTATAATTATTTATAATTATTTCATAGTTTCTGGACAACAATTTAACGAGATTACGTTCATAAACTTAATTTTTCACTCCATTGTTTCTGGCCTATTATTATTATTATTATTATATATATATATATATATATATATATATATATATATATAATATATATATATATGAGTAGGAGTCTCGGCCGCTAACCACTGAACTACAACATGGTTAAAGAGTAATTCATGCAACCTGACAACTTTCAATGCCCGAGGGAATATTTAACGCTCTGTTGCCTGGAAGTGTTTTGCTAGTCAACCCGTTGCACTCAAACTAATGGCGGCACTTCACTTAAAATCTCTCTGGCAAAACACTGAGGATAGAAATAACACTCAAGAGCTCGCGTGATTTGTGATTTTGTAAACAACTTCGACAGTAGTTGTGAAAGCGTTGTGTTTGGGCGTTTAAATCAACGTCAGATTGTGTTAACGTTTAAGCTCGTTCTCCTCAGAATTCCTTAGTTCGAATACTGATAGAGATTATTTCGCAGTATGCAAAATCACGCCTGTTTGCGTGTGTTATTACCGTTATATATATATATATTATATATATATATATATATATATATATATATATATAGGGTGAACCAAATGTAGGTGGACAGTAAATGATAACGTTATTTTGAGAATACATATTTAATTTTTTTGTATACTATAATACAAAATAAAATTTAAATAAATTTAGTTATAATAATAATAATATAACACAAACACCATAGTTATAATATAATATAACACAAACCGTATTCAACCTACTGTCCACTACCTTTGGTTCACCGTGTAATATATATATATATATATATTAATGCAAACCCACAAGGGAAAATAGAAATTATTCGAAGGCGTTTCGTGTATTCAGAAGTACATCTCGTCAGGAAATGACGTGATTCCGTGACGAGGTGTACTTCTGAATAGACGAAAGGCCCTCTGGGATTCATTTTTCTTTTTCCTTCTGGGTTTGCATCATTCATTCATTTCACGTGTTTAATTGTGAAATGCATCCCATATATATATATATATATATATATATATATATATATATATTATATATATATATATATTCAAATATCAAGAAAATGCCAAGCGATCGGTAAGATGAGTGAAAATTGTATTGCATATTTCATTCCCCATTTTGTTGTTTGCATATTCTATTTATGATATCTTAACTTGAATGTTTTCTGGTTAATGAATATATAAATGGTGGAGAATTGTTCTGTTCTTTCCTTTCACGCACAGTGACCACCCTCGAGAACAAGATAAGCAATAACGCCCCATTTAGTTAAAATATTGAATTGTCCTTTTTTTTTCAGTACTGGTGTCCTTTTGTTTTGTTTTTCGATATTTTTAGAAATTTCAATCATTTTTACCCATTGGGGGGAGATCTAAAATACCAAAAAGGTTGTCAACCAACAAGTTTTCCTAAATTCGGTGGAGGTGAATCAATATATCTCAATATATAGTATATATAAGGTAAAAACTTGACTATATACATACATACATAGCGTAAATATCCTTACAATACACATGCTGTATTTGACTAATATACCGTTGCTATGGGAATATACCGTTACTATGGAAATAATAATGCCACGAGAAGAAATAGCTAATTAAAACTCACCCGCTTTCAGCATATACTCGTACGAAGGTCTTCATAGGGTAAGATGAAAACCTCAGTACAAACCTAAAGCTTTTGCTTCCACTAAATCTATTTTTATCGAGTATATACTCCCTAAATTAACTTTTCTTAATGCCAATTAACTATTAATTTTTCCATTTCCCAACGTCATTATAATTACGAAATACGTTTATATAAAAAACCTAAAACAAAATCGATGATATACGTCGAATCAAACCAATTGCGTGTGTTGATAATAGAATTAGGACGTAATTTGTGAGCAGCCAACATCGTGGAATATCTTCCAAAATGGTTGAAAAGATAACAAGTTTAATTCTTTATTCAAATTCATCTCGAAACCAACCTTTACATTTCTCGAACGACTCAAATGTTACATCAAAATGTTAATATCGGGTGGATAATGATAAAGTAAGTGGATGTATGGTTTGTACAATTTATATATTATTATTATTTTAATAATATGAAATGCATTTTGGCAAATAATATATTATATATATATATATATATATACTAATATATATATTATATATATATATATATATATTCGCCAATAACTTCAGTATAGGTGTTAAGAGAAGCTCACTAAATCATTTGTGATACACGCTTACAATATTGAGATTACAATATTTGTGCTTACACAAAGCACCTCTCCGTCCATACACCGTTCAGGGTATGGAAGCAGCTCGTAGTTTCATTGCCAAAGTTATATATGTAGGTTCTTTGATTGATTGTTGTTGTTGGCACTATGGCACTATGTAAATGCATAATCTGTAGAAGTATTTAGTAATATTAAAGAATTATGTGAGTAACTTCTCTTGTTAGAGTTAAATGAGTAAGTCTCGCAAGAGAAGATTAAAGTCCAACCAATTTAATGGTATTCTGTTTGGGAATATGAGTTACTTTATTTTCTGTGCTTTGTTCCCAGTTCGATCTGCAAATACATGGTGGGAAGGCCCACTGTGTGTGTAGTGTGTGTGTGTGTTTTATTGTCCATGATGGATATGGTTCAACACACGGGCATTAAACTAACAATTATCTCTCTCGTAAAATGCTCGTATGTAGCTGTTATTGTATGTTTGCGAAACGAAAGTATGCTTATCCTCAGGTTAAGAGTTACCGAATGTTCCCTCGAAGCTGCGATGCATAGAGAATAAGTTCCATTTCAGAAATCTTCTTCATCCTACAGTGGATTTACTAGTTGAACACTGGTTTCACATTCTATTAAGGAGTAATAACGCGTTATTTCTTTTCTCAACAGACTTCTTTGTCCTCTGAAGTCAAAGTTATTTTGAGACACGTGACTGTGGAGACATCTGGCGTCTTTACGTGCGAAGTGATGGCGGATGAATCTTTTGAAACAGTGAGAAAGTCCAACAATATGACCGTTATTGGTACGCAGTAAAACTTATTTATTTGTATATTACCAATTAACCATTCAAATTAATGAAAAGTATATGTTTTCATATGATAGTTAATTTAATGTTTCAGTATGTTTTAGTCACTACTACCACCCGGTATATCGTGCCTCTATACCAGGGGTCACCAACAGACGAATCACGTTTCGGATCCACAACGCCGACGGATTTTCTAGAATTTAGTTTAAAATGTAGATAAACTGTAACATTTCGAAGGAAGCAAAATCAAGATTTTCCTATTATTTTCTTTTTTAAAATTTAAATTTGAATTCGGGATTTTAAAAGTGGTGATTTTAAGTTGACTTCAGTAAAATAATGTTGACAACATTACGGAAACACTTCGAAAACAAGAAAGTGTTGGTAGTGGACCTCGGTAAAGTTACAGAAACAACTATGCGGACCGCGGAGAAAGTTAATTGGTGACCCCCGTTGCGTGTATATCATTTAGAGAAAATCGGGGTAAAAAAGTACTCTCAAACAAACAAAAAGTACGAATACCTTTGGCAAAGTTTAAATTTTGGGTAACATAATTTAAGTAATTTGAGTAACCAATTGCCCGGCGACAGTCAATCAATCAGTCCCTTCCACCATCTCCAAAAAAGAAGTTAATTCATTCAAATGGCACGAGGAACATAATGCAATTTCCCATTCAAACTCTCTCTATTAACTGTTATTTTAATGTCATGTAAAATTTTAAATATTTTCAATAATATTTTGTTATTAAATGTTCACAATTATTTTATTATTAAATCATTCTTCGTATATTGAAATTACCAAATATTTATTATAATACTTTAAAATGTGTACAGTAGATACTTCCAAACAGCTTATATACTTTGACGTTTTTTAATCTTTTACCCTTAAAAAACCTTGTTGAAGATCCCGGATCTACATCCAATTATGGTACGATTATTCGTGTATAATTAAACTGATTCGCGTGTAATAATGTCATGAATATTCTACGATACTTCCTTTGCAAGATCTCCCGACGGAGATGTCCTGGCACTACTGGACCAGTCATCGAAGTCAGTGGAGTGGGAACTGTTGGCGTAAATCCTCTGGAGTATCACACTGGAAAGACGTTGGAAGCCCTTTGCGTGGCCAGAAGGGCATTTCCCCCGGCAGTTTTAACTTGGACCTTAAATGAGAGAGGTACGGGAACAATTTGGATCTCATATGAATGCCAGATGTACGATATTTTCATAGAAAAATTTTAATACTCTAAATTTCGTACTTTAGGAGTAAAATAATACGTGTCAAATTTTTGTCTCATTGTACTCTTGTAACCTAAAGTACATTACTACATTTCCGTTATTTTACGTATACGCATATATAGATATGCAATTTATTGATATATTGCGTATTTATATATAGGGTCTACATATACATCAATAATGGAAATGCAATACCGCAGATGTAGTCCTACTTCAGGTGCCACGAGTACATCTTCATAAAATAATACATTTATTACTATCCTAAAGTTCCGTGTGTGTGTGTGTGTGTGTGTAAATTACTTACAAATACGTGATTAAATTTGCTTTTGTTTCCTCATATAAATTTGGCCAAGTTTCACAACATTTCACAACATTCAATGAACTGAACAAATGTATATTATTTATTTATTTATTTTGTTTTAAAGGCTACTGAGGACTTCCTGACTCGGATCCATCCTAGGCAAGAGAATCGTCATTCCTTCACTTCTCAGCTTTGGTTAACGTTTACCGTAAACGAAGGACTTTTTGACAAAAACGGTGAATTGGTTTTGATTTGCAACGCGAGTTTGGGGTCTTTCTATCACTCGAACTCAACGCTTATCCTTCAAAATCCACATATGAGAAAAGCTCATAATTCTGGTCTATTTTCATCAGGTAATTATTACATTCTTATTTACTCACAAACAGAGAGAGAGAGAGAGAGAGAGAGAGAGAGAGAGAGAGAGAGAGAGAGAGAGAGAGAGAGAGAGAGAGAGAGAGAGAGAGAGAGAGAGAGAGAGAGAGAGAGAGAGAGATTGTAATAAATAAATAAATAAATACGAAAGAGTAAATTTGGCTTCAATTAATTCCTGATTTTAATCTATTCTGCATTGCGAAAAGCTGAAAAATTAGTTAATTTCCATCAAAGTGAGAAGGAAGACGTTTTGTACGGCACTTTGGGGGGGGAACTTAAAAAAAAAATCACTGGACTGACTCCAATACATATAGTATATTTAAAAATAAGAAGCTTGTTTTTGGCAGCTACGAACCCAAAATTTTAAATTTTTCATTCTCTATCTCTCTATCTTTACTATTATATATATATATATATATATATATATATATATATATATATGAGCTCTTGTTTCTCTGTTAATTCATATAACGCTGTTCTCCTTAGAAGGAACTACGTCATAACTAATGTCGAAACCGCTTCCCGTTGATCAGCGAAGTTAAGTGACGTTGATTTGGATAGTAGTAGTAGTAGTTGGGTGGGAGACCATCCTCCCAACCATGTAGTGACCCGTGGTTCGGATCCCACGTAAAGCTGTAGGTCCCCTCTATCATATAACTTTATTAGATGTTGCGAATGAAGTTAAACCTCTCCATCATTACATTATTTCTATAAAAAAAGTAAAAATGTTTATTTTTATTTTAGTTCTTAATTGTTAGTTATTTATTTCATTTAATGGATCAAATAATGTCGCAAAATTTGTGATTTTCGAAAGATAAAGAAGAAAAAAGCTTTTATTTTCTTGAATGATTTGGAGGTGCTTCGCTACGCACAAACATGTTTTGAAACTTTTTGAAAGCGAGTCTCGCGGAAAAGGGGTGTAATCCCGCGCAATATGTGTCGAGTTTTGTTATTTTACGGAAGTAGATACGTGAATAGAAAGATAATTAGATAATGACATTGTTATGGGTATGTCAGTCTTGAATAATTCTTAATTTATAATTACTTTAAAATTATAATTTAAATTATTTAATTAGAAATTTAATTAATTAAGATAACGAGGCAGATTTCCTATCCTATATTCTATATTATATTCCATGAAATATAACTTGATTTTCTTCAGAGTAGGCGTTGCAATATCATATATATATATATATATATATATATATATATATATGGTGGCGCAAAATTCGCGCATCATAGGAATTTTCAGTGTTGATTATATTATTTTTTTTCTTTTAGATAGGGGATGGGTGCGAAATTAACAATAGACGAGAGGGTGAGCTTGGTTTTAATGTATGGAATACCAGGTACAACAAATTGATGAATCGGTACAGAATTTAATTTCTGTACCGATTCATCGATTTGTTGTACAGTACCTGGTATTCCATGCATTAAAACCAAGCTCACCCTCTCGTCTATCGTTAATTTCGCAGTCATCCCCTACCTAAAAGAAAAAAAATATATAATCAACACTGAAAATTCCTATGAATGCGCGACTTTTGCGCCACCCCGTATATATATATATATATATATATATATATATATTGACTTAAGCATAAGTAACTTAATTAGAGATTAATATTAAAGGTGGTCCAAAAAGATGTTTCCAGAAATAACTTTTAATATTTTTTTTGGAAACGCCTTTATCGGATCACCCTGTATGTAGATTTACATTACAGTCAACATTGACTCAACCCAAATTTGAACATGCTCCTCCAAACATATTTTGATAATCTGTCAGCACAACACCCCTTCTCTCGCAATCATTAAAACGGTTTATCACTCGCACTGGACACGACAATCTGTCATCACATTTTTTTTTAACAAAAACGGACCATTTGACTCGATGTAAATATGTAAAGGTTTCGAAAAATGTTCGCCTAAAAATATAAAGATCCTAAAAGCATAAAAAATTAGTAATTGCTACTATTTTTGCCGGGATATTTTATTTTGCTTTGGTGACAGTGATAAAATTTTAAAAGGAAAAACCAGTCGTTACTTACTTAGTAATTTTTTTATGTTTTATAGACGAACGTTTTCGAGAAACCACCATCGGTTACAAAAGTCCTGGGGATACATTGAGCCGTAAAGGTAGCCAAATGTATGTCGACTTTTGTAACTGACTGAAACTTAATTTAAATATTATATGTTATCAATGCATTTTTTGATTCATTTACAGGTTTTTCCTCAAGCGTCACTGTATGTCATTACAGTATCAATGTTATTCCTTCTCTTAGTTACCCTAACGAGCGGAGCGTACTCCTACTTCTTAATAAGTCACTCCTCAAGAACAGACACACTTCAGTTTCCAACAAAAGAAAACGAGATTCGACCAAGGTTTAAAGGCAAAATTTCCTCAAAATTTAGGGGGAAATTACCTTCAGTGTCTCTCTTTGTCATTCGTGATACTTCTGCAGCTTTTCCCACACTCTGTTTTTTCCCCAGACGATGATCATACTTCCACTTCACTTGTTTTGTGTATAATCCGGGATGTTATTTTTCTATATTTATGTAGAGTTACTCTGTATCTTATCTTCCCAGACATTATATATATATATATATATATAATATATAAACTCATGAAACAGTAAATAATTCAGCAATGACTTTATTATCTGTTGGTAATCACTTCCGAATTATATATATATATATGAAAAAGCACTGGAATATAAAATAATATAAAGTACTTTATATGGCACTGGACTGGCAAATGGGATATATATATATATATATATATATAATAATATATATATAATGTGTGTTAATATAACCATTATTGGGTAGTAATATTTTTAAATATGTTAATGTGGCTTAAATCTTTAGTATCACTTGTAAAAAAGCTTGCTCAACCCTATATATCATACAGTATATATATATATATATATATATATATATATATATATATATATATATATATATATATTTACAAATATATTTTAATTTATTTTTTTTAGTTTTGTATATATATATATATATATATATATATATATATATATATATATATATATATATATATATATATTGCATTATATATTATATATATTATATTTATATATATTATATTATATATATATATATATATATTATAGATATATAGATATATATATATATATATATATATATATATATTATATATATATATATTATATATATATATATATATATATATATAAGGTTTATATATATATTTTATTATATTTTATTATATATTATATTGTATATATATAATTATATTGTATATATATATTATATTTATATATATATTATATATATATATATATATATATATATATATATATATATATATATTATATATATATATATTATTTAATATATGAAAATTATTTCACGAAAGTAACACGTGAAGAATATTTATGAAAAAAACCACGAAGGAAAGGAAACACAGAATGGTGCTCAAGTGCTTTCGTCTTATGACATCCTCAGGAAGACTGAAGTAAATAAAGAGTTCGAGACTATATATAGGTCACAAAAAAAAATATATATCATAAATAATATATATATATATATATATATATATATATATATATATATATATATATATATATATATATATATATAATATATATATATATAAGGTGTTTCAGGAGGAAAGGTCAATACTTCGGGAGGTGATAGTATAGGTCATTGTGAGAAAAAAAAGTTCATATGAACATGTGTCTAATTCTGAATAGTTACGGAGATAGAGCTTTTTGAATCTGATGCGAGCACAGCTCTTCCTCCCCCGGCGGTGGTCCCATTCAATGGCCACCAAGGTCTCCAGACCTCTCTCCGTTAGATTATGTTTGTGGGAGTGGATGAAAAGTCAAGTTTACAAAAGAAAGGTGGATACACGAGACGAATTGCTCGCGCGCATTTTGGATGCTGCTGCCCGCATAAAGGAACGTCAAGATCAACTCAGACGAACAACACGCGATCTTCGCAACGAGTTGCAAAGTGCATTGAGGTTGACGGTGGGATTTTCGAAAACGTATTGTAAACTTAACAAATTTGTCATTTCTGTTTCTGATACCATTCAAAATGCCAATGTTTAAACATTAATGTTAGAAACAGTAATTGGTTTCTCTTTCTTGATTACCATTAACAATGCTTTTTGTATATGTAGATTCAAAAAAGCTCTATCTCCGTAACCATTCAGAATTAGACACATGTTCATATGAACTTTTTTTTCTCACAATGACCTACAGTGCCCGCGAAAAGTATCCGATCACTCAAGAAAATACAATATTTTCCCTTAATATTCAGAGACACGTAATTCACTTCCTATTTGTTCTAGCGACATCTGGTAACTTTGAGGTTGCTCGCTGATATGAGAGCTATCCAACGCATTCTCAAATTAGTCTTCTGGTAGCCTTCGTTGCGGGTGGCTGTGTCTCAAATTTGTCAGATTTCACTGTTTGTGTAAATTTCTTGATATTTTTTTTTTTTTACAGAAAGTGGTGTAAATAAAATTTATATATAATGTGTGCTAAAAAACAACTTAAGAGTGATTGTCGAGGTGCTATTGTTGCTTTGCATGCATGTGGGAAATCACAGAGACAGATAGCTAAGGAATTAAACATATCCCAAAGTACCGTTAATTTATGGGTTTCACGGGCTAAGAACAATGGTAGCCTAACCACGCCAGTCCCTAAAAAACGATCTGGCAGACCGAGAAAAACAAATTCGCGAACAGACAAACTTATGAAACGTTTAGTATTGAAAAAACCCAACAATAACTGCGAAAGAAATAAAATTTAATATGAATAATTTGTTATCTGGTTTTCTGAACGAACTATCCAGGAGCGGCTCCAAAAAGAACTCGGATTACCATCTCGCCATGCTGCTAAGAAACCGTTCATTAATGAAAAAATGCGTAAAAAACGTGTCGCATTTTGTAAAAAATACATTCATTGGACTGTTGATGACTGGAAGAAGGTTTTATTTAGCGATGAGTCGACATTTTTGACATTCAGAAGTTGTCCAAAAAAGGTTCGCCGGCCTATTGGCTCAAATAGGATGGACCCTAAATACACCCTAAAGACAATGAAACACCCTCCAAGTGTGATGGTTTGGGGTTGTTTCGGTTACTATGGGCGTGGAAACTTATATTTTCTTCCGAAGAACACAACTATGAATGGTGCACGGTATTTAGCAATGCTACAGGATAAACTTCTAATGGCAATGGCAATCCAAAGGACAAAACATACATGCATGATGGTGCACCATGTCACAGGGCCAAAATAGTGACAAAATGGATTACTGACAATAAATTTGATATTTTGGATTGGCCTAGTAATAGTCCAGATCTCAATCCGATAGAAAATCTGTGGCTAATATAAAAAATAAGGTTGAATGCCACGACACTGGCTCAGTCGAAAAATTACAAGAGGCCATCAAAAAGGTATGGTGCAAGGAAATATCAGTGGAAGTTTGTCAAAACTTGATTAATCCATGCCAAAACGTCTAGAACAAGTCATCCAAACCAAAGGACAGATGACAAAATACTAATATAAGGTTAGTATACATTTAAACATTGTTTTTTATGTAAAAAATACAAATTTCAAGGGTGATCGGATACTTTTCGCGGGCACTGTATACTATCACCTCCCGAAGTATTGACCTTTCCTCCTGAAACACCTTATATATATATATATATTTTTTTTTTCTTTGTGACCTATATATAGTCTCGAACTCTTTATTTACTTCAGTGTTCCTGAGGATGTCATTAGACGAAAGCGCTTGAACACCATTCTGTTTCCTTTCCTTCGTGTTTTTTTCATTATATTATAATATATATATATATATTTATATCTATATATATTATATATATATCTATATATATATATATATATATATATATATATATATATATATATATATATATTATATATATGTATATATTGTTTTAATTGTTATGCAATAAGAGTTGTTTTAATATATAATGTTTTTCGTAAATATTTTAAATTAAATAATTATTGATTGTAATTACCGACAATTGAATTATTCCGTTATTAATTATTTTAATTAAAAAATAAGATTTTGATTAAATTTTAAAAAGTTGTAAATCTTGAGAAGAAGCTTAGATTCTAATAATATATATATATATATATATATATATATATATATATATATATATATATATATATAAATAATATATCGACTGCACTGCCGGAAGATTTTCTTTATCAATTATCATAACATTATGTTCGCTCAGTTGGTTGGCTGAATAACTTAATTGTTCCCCCACCTACCCCCTTGCAGTCAGTTCTCTACACGATGACCGTTCTGCAGTCGTTCGAGCTAAGAAAGATTCACTATCCAGCTGTTTTCTTCTTTGCTTCAAACAAGCACAACTATTATTTGCTTGAAAGTGATTTGTGATTTGAAATACAAATAAAGAACTGTAAATTTCACTGTTTTTATTCCTTTGACCCTTTACATTTATGCCTCTCTCATACATATACTTTTTTCAAACTTTTATTCAGAAAAGAATACGAGTGACAAAGTTTTGCAGTTTTTAGATATTTGTTATGACATTAATATATTCATAGTACTTGCATTTGAATATGACCTTGGAAGTCTGGAGACTTTTTAGGCAAAATTAATGGCATTTAGTTTATTTATTACGTACTACAGTACTAGAACGAAAGAGAGAAAGAGAGAGTCTCCAACGATAACGTTATCAAATGTATTGCAGCCAATAACTCAATTTGCTGTCGATCTGTCTGTCTGTAAATACTAAACTTCATCCATCAAACTGTAAAACAAGTCACACACCAAAGTGAAAAAATTTAAAAAAACTTGTCGGTGACATGTCACTGATTCGTCACGTAATTGTACTACGTTGATTTATAATAGGATCGATATAGAGACTGAAATGACGTGACCAAAACTTCCCAGAAAACGCGTTTTGTGACAGATTCAAAACTGGTACGATTTTCCCCATTTTGTCACGGTACTTTACTCATTTCAGGAAATTCAGGAAGACACACTGCAAATTGGGGGAGGAAAAAAAAATAAACTCCTCATATGGGATTAATATGTATTCTATTTTTAGAAAGGAATTAACCCATACATTTACTCCCGTACCGAACTTGAAGCAAAAATTATTTTGGAGTATATTTGGTTAATTCTAGAACTCCATTTGAGCGTACGTGTTTATCGAATCTGAAATCTTAAATAGAAAAGAAAAGTAATAATAGTATTAAATATTTAAAACACTTTAAACAAATATAGTTAATTTATTTATTAATAAATTTTTATTATTTTAAAATTCAGTTGGTATCAATAGAGTTGTCCAGGCTTGGAAAAATTACATTTGTAATTTAACCTAAATGTAATGACTTACATATTTGGATGTAATTGTAATTGTAATGACAATGTTATATTTGCTATAATTGTAATTGTAATTAAAGTAATCCAATTCATCTCAATTAAATTAATTTTTACTTTGTTGATTTTTGTGATTAATTTGAAATTTTGTGTTTTTTAGCTATTTATTCAAATTAATTCAGTTAAATTAAAAATTGGTTTGCAACACTGACGCGTTCAAGCAACTCAGTCATTCAAGAGTCTCAGACCAATCACCAATCATCATTGAAATTCAAGGCCGTGGGCCCGTGGCAGTAAGAATTGGATACTTTGAGGATAAGGAGGTTTAACAAGTTGAAACTCGAAAGATTTGAAAGATCGGAAAAGGTGTTTTCAATCGCGGGAAACTTTTATTGCGCCACAACGAGGACGTCTTAATGTAGAAACATTCAAAAAGTCTTTCTTTATTAAATGTAATCAGGAAGCGTTTGACAAGATTACTCCTATTTAAATACACAAATGAAGAATGTAAAGAGTGATGTAATACCGCATACTGTAGGATTATATCTTAAATCAAAGTTTCCTCTCTGTAATTGAAACTGAAACAACTTGCCTGATATTGAAATATGTTGATTCGTGACCACATCAATACTCGTTACCAGTTTTCTCTTTTTTGGAAATAATATATAAAGTACACAATAAATAAATACACAATACATCTATGGGAAAACCGTGGTGTTCATTTCTAATTGGAGAATATGATCTTGCCTATTTAACTAGTTTGATAGATGATCTCATTGTAATTGTAATAGTAATTATAATTGTGACTATCGGAGCCGAAGTAATTATAATTATAATTATAATTCAACATTTCCAAAAAGTAATTGTAATTGCAATTCTTCCCCAAGCATGTAATTTTTCAAACACCTGTCAGATTATACAATAATTCATGGAAGGAATATGAATACAGAAATAATGAATAAAGGAAGAAAACATACTATTCACCCACACACACACCACACACACACACACACACACACACACATATATAATATATATATATATATATATATATATATATATATATATATATACTTTCATCAAATATGCTAGTTATTAAAATGCATATTACTCTCCTGAGAAGTAAATTCTAATACTTTTGGTAGTTCACATTTGATCGAAAGAGAGATAATATCTGTAAGCGAGTCCGAATTACTCGGAGTAAAAGTTGCTTTAATTTAATATTAGAGTTTAATGAACTCATGTTTGATACGTTTTCGATTTGAACTCAAAAGGAGAAAATTAAATTCTAGAAAAAGTTACAGGAATTCTCAAATATTGCAAAATTAAAAAAAAAAAAAAAAAAAGTGTGTGAAAATTGAAAAAAGAAAAAATGCGTTTCATGTTTATCACTTTTGATGTGCGACTTCGGTTGCTGTCAAACGTCAGTAATATGTCATTACATTGTCATGTCACTCTGGTGTGTGTGTGGCCTATCTATCGCTTCTATTAAAATCACTGAGAAGAACCGCATACGTGACGTGTCAATGACAGGTTCGTGACACTTTCTCTTTTGTCATTCGTCATCATTTTATCGTAGTGGTGCGTGACCGTCTTAATTTAACCTCATAAAAAATTTATCTTTAATGACTTCAACGGCATGCTGTCATTCAGTCAAACAACCAATTTCTACTGTAACCATTCGCTGTTAACTAATTACGTGTCAAGTCAACCCAACTAGATATTTAGAGCTCTCTTCGGAAGTTGTTCAAGATGTCCAAGATCTGTTTACGCAACGTTCCACTCAATAGGGTTCTTTGATCAATGTCCAGAGTACGTATGTCATATTGTTTTTAACCTTTTCTCACACACTTTTCACTCCGTTGTTGTATAAGAATGAATCTTTGTATACTTCTCTCTATCTCTCTCTTCTCTTCTCTCTCTCTCTCTCTCTCTAATATATATATATATATATATATTATATATATATATAAATATTAACTAACTTACCAATGAGAAGCTGCACAGATCAGCCATTTATAGTTAACTCATGTATCCTATTTTTCATGTATAATTCAATGTAACTAATTTATTAATTATAATAATTATAATAATATTAATTTATTTATTGAATTATTTTAATTTATTTTGGTTTGTAAAGTTTAAATTCAAGAATGTAGAGCGTCTTTATGTGACGTTATAAGGGAGTTTTTAATAGGTTATGGATAGGGTAGTGAGTAGTATGAAAAACTGATTAGACATTGTAGTTCGAACCCTTTACCGCGTTGGGAGCGGGTCGAAGACGCGTGAAAATGGAAAATGGTAAGGAAACAGTGTCAAATTTGCTGTTCATATAATTTCGTTTGCTTTCTCATGCACTATCCCTCAATCTAGGGGTATATTTTTTCACCCTGATGGGGCATGGCATACCATCCAACCCTCGTTTAATCATACCGTCCTAAAATGGACGAGCAGCTAATTGATACCCTCAAAAATCTAATATTTTACAATTAAATTCAATCTAATATTATTATGACAATAATGCATATTAATAATTTTAGCTAAATGTTGTATACAGTTTTATCTAACATTTAAATTATAAATCTTTCTAAATTGAATTTTATTGTTAACTGTACGTTTGTATTCGTAGCTATATGACGTTTCAGATCATCTGTTTTCCGCGTTATCAAACTATTAATGTCCAAGTCTGGATGAATTATAGCGTAATTTTGAGTAAAAACACTTCCTGTTTCGGCCTTATCTTCATCCACACATTCGACCATGCTGGGGGCGACACATAAATTAGAAACATTTTATTTTGCATAATATATATACTTCGTTGATATCGGTCTTATCGACGTGAAACGCGTCCTCGACACGTTGAAATTTCGATATCGATGAATTGCTACATTTGTAAATGCAAAATAATACTTTTAAACTTTCGACTATATTACACAAATCAAAATGACTCGTGCGTTGTCGTAAGTAGCTCATACTGAGGCATTACAAATTACTCGTCATTATTTATCAGTTTGAGATATTAGATTCTAATAACTCATTGAAAGTAACTCATGATCCTCATGATTCTTTGAGTTGCCTCATACGAAGTTATACACTTTGAAATGTGTCTGAAAATGGACACCGAGCTGGGGAACATAAATATCTCAACTCGAGTCAATTTGGTTTGTGGGTAATGATCATTCATGTTTTTTAATGATGAATTTCACCAGGGTTACTTTGCTGTAACCATAATATATGGTCGAAAATTTCATCGTTACACGCAATGCTCGAGAAACGCAGGGTCGGAATTTCATTATTACACGGTCAAGAAAAATTTATGGTTACATAATTGGAAATTTTGGTTACATGGTCGTAAATTTTATTATTACATGGTCACAAAATTCGTCATTGCAAAGATGAAAGAAATTCATAGGTACGTGATCGAAAAATACTTGGTTGCATGGTCGGAAAGACTACGTAACATTAATGGGTACATGATCAGAAATTCGTGGTACGTGTTGCAAAAACACATGACCGGAGGATTCATTATTACATGGTTGAAAAAATTCATGGTTTCACGATCGAAAATTCCTTATTATATAGCCTAAAGCTTCATGGTCACAGGTTCGAAAATCTTATAATTACATGTCAACAAATCGTGGTCACATAAGTTCAGCGTGTGAACCAGGATAAAGATCAATGTATTAAACTGGGAAAATAGCCAAAACTAGCAGCAGTTTTAAAATAAAAGGACCCCTTAAAATCCACCTTAATGCACAGCCACTTTTCCATACAATTCCTTCGACTGAATATATATATATATATATATATATATATATATATATATATATATATATCGAACGGGGACTTTATAGATGTTTGAGCGGCGACTGTACATATATATATGTGCATGACCACCCTCATATGGAATCCATATCGGACAACATTGCGATGATGCGAGAAATAAGATGGTATCGTAGAAATAAACGGCAAAATGGCAGACAACTCTGATCGTAAATTCTGGTCTGGAGGACCTTCGAAGACCATTTTTCTGGTGAAGAGTCACCCTTTTTCGACGTTTTAAACGTGGGCACTCCTGCTGGGGTGACTACATGGCGATAGGATATAGAGAATCTCGGAACTCGGAAGGCTAAAAGGAGGAATAAGGAAGAGGATAATTATATATATATATATATATATATAATATACTGTATACATGAAGGTTTCAACAGATCTTGAAGGTTAAATGGTTAGATAAAATTGGTAAAGTTCCGCGAACTTGTTTTCTGAGGAGCAAAATTTGATTTTAAATAGCTAAATTATTTGGTTTATGTGCTTGGAAATAACATTTAGTTGGTTGGAAAAAGTCTTCATTTTTATCTTTTAGATTAAAGTTTATATTATTATTATTATTATTATTATTATTATTATTTTTATTATTATTATTAAGAGAAACCCTTCTTATACAAAAATGTTAAATGTTAAAGCAAAGTGTCTCTCTCTCTCTCTCTCTCTCTCTCTCTCTCTCTCTCTCTATATAATATATATATATATATATTTACTTTGGATTCATGATATAATATCACATAATAGGATTTTCTGAAGCCAAGATGCAATCTGGCCTTCTGTGCTGGTATTGGAGTAAATTAGAGCAAATTATAGCAAATTATAGCAAATTCACTTATCTGTAATTTGTATTTGAATTATTTATTGCGACTTCCGTGTGTGTGTGTGTGTGGGTTAGTGTATCATATAACTTCACAAAAAAATTGCATATAAAATTTAATTTAACTTTAAATATTAGTTTTCTTGCGGTATTTTTCTGTATTATTAATTAATAATAGAAATTTGAAGGTAACAAAAAAAAACCCCTGCCTTTTTCTCAGGTTTTTTAATTTTTTTTTATTTTTGTGTCTGAGAAATTCTCAGACTTTATTTTTAAATAAAAAAAAAAAATATTTTTTTTTTTTCTGGAATACACATTTGGAAGAAGTAAAAATCAAAATAATTTTCTATTATTATTACAATTTTGGGATCAAATGTAGAATTCGGACCCAGCCTTCTTTAGTTAGCTTTATAAGGCTAACTAACGAAAATATCATGACCTAACCTAACCAATCGTCAAGGGCGTACAGTTAACCTAACGATTGGTTAGGTTAGGTCGTGATATTTTCGTTAGTTAGCCTTATAAAGCTAACTAAAGAAGGCTGGGGTCCGAATTCTACATTTGATCCCAATTTTGTTTGAAATAACGATATCATAGTTTTGTTTAAAGGTAATATATATATATATATATATATATATATATATATATGATATAACTCGCAATATAAATGAAATATCCACTCCGAGTACTTTCTAGTATATTTTAACTCCAATTCAGGGAACTCCCGAATAGGAGTTGAAATATATTTGAAAGTACTCGGCATTGGATGTTTCATTTATATTGCGAGTTTTTCAGAAAAAGGAATTCACGCGTTTAATGTGAAACTCAGCCATATATATATATATATATATATGCTTTCAGGAGGAAGATCCGCTTCGTTCATAATGATAACCAAATTGCTATAATTACACCGACTTTAAAAGTATGAGAACTATTATGTAAACACAAAAAGCAGTCCTTATAGAGAATAAGTTGGCTCGATATAGCGTAAAGTTGGCAATTCTGATGTCTCAAAAGCTTTAAGCATAGAAGAGATTGCAAAAATTGTCGAAAGGATTTTGTTCGTAAGTCCAATGAGGACATTTGCACTTCCCTCACTTTTATCCCTCAAATCTTTTTCATGACAGAACATAATCTTCTGCACCGCTGTAAAACTGCTAGAACAATCTCCCTCCCTCTCTCTCTCTCTCTCTCTCTCTCTCTCCTCTCTCTCTCTCTCTCTCTCTCTCTCTCTTCGTAATTCATACTCTTTTGCCGTAAGAGAAAAGAAAAAAATTCCTTCAGGATACGATAAAGGTTAACATAAACATTTAAGCCATTTCACATCTTGAATTCAAAATGAAGCATGGTTATTATGTGAAAGTAGGGGAGGAGACCCCTCAAAATTCCCTTTTTAGGAGGTGTGTGACATACTTTGATTATTATGCGGGTATATTCTGCAGTTTGAAACTCACACACTCGAGTGTATATATGGAATTTTACAGGCGTTTGGAAAGACGAAATATATACACACAAAAGGTTTAAGTTCAAAGTTCAGTGATGTATATATACAGTACTATGTAGTCAATTGGAAAGACCTCCGCCTTTTCCGGAGGAGTGTAACTCACTTCCATATTAGCCACTACGTGTTATTCTACCTACAACAAAAAAAAAAAGGTTCCCAAAAAAAGACACAATTTGAACATTTGTTTTATTTCTTATGTATTACTTTTGTAAATTTAATTTAAAATAAATTTTCCTCTGAGACCCGACTTATAGCACACCCTGTATATATATATATATATATATATATATATTGACAGCAGTATTTAAAAAAGAGTCACGAAGAGAATTTTTAATAATTCTGTTGCCACATATACTATTCATTGCCTATTCCTGCTTTCAGTTGTAGTGAATACTCTTATTTTAGTTTCAAGTTAAATGTTAATTTTACCGTCTTGATTTCGGAATAGTATAAATTCATTTAAATTAGTTACCCCATTATAATTCAATTGTGAACCACATTAATACTAATTTTATGTATACTATATTATTTTATTGTTGTAAACATAATTAATTATATATCACAATTGTCAGTTAATTATTTAATTCAAATATTTATTTTAATTAATAACATGTCCATTTTACAAATAAATAATAGAAACCAAGGTTATATTTTCCACCTTTGGTACTGTCGTAGTTTCGCCTAACGGACTCAATACGGCTAGTGAGATAATCACTGGTTGGCACTTAACTAGCGGCAGTGCTTATGGCTACATCATCCAGGTTAACCTATACCGGATAGATGCGCTACGGTCCCAAGCCGTAGCTTGCCTAGGCCAACGACGACGACGACGTAAACCAACAATTGATGACCCCGAGCTGGATTACCCCTTTTACCCCGAACGACTAGGACTAGACTGTAATGTCGTTCGTGCCCATCACCCCCTTCACCCGAGCGACTAGGACCAGACTGTAACGTCGCTCGTGCCCTCTGCCCATCACCCCCTTCACCCGAGCGACTAGGACCAGACTGTAATGTCGATCGTGCCCCTCTGCCCCTCACCCCTGCCCGTGCGCTCTGTGCCTGCGCTCGTCTCACCTCCACTCCTTCGTTGGTACCTTGTCGTCTTGCTTGTACGTCAGCAAGCATAGAAGAAGATGCCTGACGACGCTGGTGCCATCTCCCACTTGAGCGTAAAGCTCCCCGTCTTCTGGCGGGTGATCCATTTTATTTGGTTCCACCAAGTGGAATCACAATTCAACTTGGGAAGGATCACCGCTAGCAGGACGAAATACGATCATGTTTTGTCCTCTCTACCAGCGAGCATCATCTCTGAAGTCCGTGACGTCATCGTATCTCCTTCCACGAGTGAGGACCCGTACAACGATCTGAAGTCTGCCATCCTGCGCCGCACCACTGTCTCCGAGCGTGAGAAACTACATCAGTTAATCTCAAAAGAAGAACGTGGAGACCGTAAGCCCACTCAAATGCTGAGGGCTATGCAGTGCGCTCTAGGCGAACGCGCACAAACCTTCGATAAGGACATCTTTAGACAGTTGTTCTTGCAGAAACTTCCTCCATCGGCTCAGCGTGTCTTGGCCACTATGGATCCTGCTACTCCAGTTGATAAACTAGCAGAAACTGCCGACAAAGTAGTGGAGATTGACACAGCTCCGGTCAACAACGTGAACACACAATCGGAACTGGAGTTGAAAGTGGAAGAGTTAAGTCAACAACTCAACCACGTTTGTTCTCTGCTACAAAATCAACGGCAAAGAAGCCATTCTCGGTCAAGATTTACGAAGAGGCATCGTTCGAGTTCCGGGAAGATCTGCTTCTACCACTCGAAATTTGGAAAAAAGGCTAGGAAGTGCATCTCCCCTTGCAATTTTTCGTCGGGAAACCCCAGCAGCGAGTCCTAATGGCGTCTAGTACTCGCACTGCCAACCTGTTATTCATAAAGGACAGGAACTCTGGTATCAATTTCTTGGTCGATACCGGAGCGTCAGTCAGTGTATTCCCTCAAAAATCTGGTCATAAGCACTCGGAATCTCCGCCTCTATACGCTGCTAACGGTTCACGCATACCCACGTACGGTACTCAGTCGCGTGAACTAAACTTGGGCCTTCACCGATCCTTCAAGTGGATTTTCATCTGTGCTCAAGTGCGGCATCCCATAATCGGCGCTGACTTCCTCCAGCATTTCAAACTCCTGGTGGATCTTGACAAGCGACGCTTATGCGACCAGGCCACACTGCTTTCTGTTCTTGCCAAACAGGTTGCCCTTCCGGACGCCTCGAACTCTGCACTTTCCCTCGTTCCCCCTAATTCCATGTACCAGTGCCTTTTCCAGCGATATCCAGGATTCTTCAACCAATGCAGATGGGTGATACCATTAAGCACACCATTACCCATCACATTACAACAAAAGGTCCCCCTGTGTTTGCAAAACCCAGACGACTTGCCCCGGACAAACTGAAAGCTGCCAAATCGGAATTCCAGCTTATGATGGATCTTGGTATAATAAGACCTTCCAAAAGCAGTTGGTCCTCTCCCCTACACCTGGTCCAGAAGAAGTCAGGAGACTGGAGACCATGTGGGGATTACCGATTTTTGAATTCGACAACCATCCCGGACCGATATCCGGTACCAAATGTCCAAGACTTTACTTCTCTTCTCCACGGCAAATCTATCTTCAGTAAAATAGATCTCGTTAAGGCTTTCCACCACATTCCCGTAGAGCCTTCGGATATTCCCAAGACTGCAGTTTGTACACCATTTGGGTTATTCGAATTTGTGAAGATGCCGTTCGGGCTACGGAATGCTGCGCAAACCTTTCAGAGGTTTATAGATGAGGTCACCAGAGGCTTAGACTTTGTTTATGCCTACATCGATGATTTGCTTGTGGCCAGCTCAACGGAAGAGGAACATAAGGAACATCTTTCACTCCTCTTTCAACGTTTAGAACAATACGGTGTTACTATTAATGCATCTAAGTGTGTGTTTGCACAGCCAACCTTGGAATTTCTTGGTCACACGATTTCGCAGCACGGAATTACCCCCTTCAGGACAAGTGTGAAGTGATAAAAAATTACCCAATGCCAAATAATCAGCGTGAGTTACGTCGGTTTCTAGGTTTGGTAAATTATTACCACAAGTTCATTAAAAACTGTGCCAGTGTTCTTGCTCCTCTACACGCTATGATCACACACAAACGCAAGGTAACGAAATTGTTATGGTGTAGCGATAGTTTACAGGCGTTCGACAATGCCAAAAATGCTATCAATAGTGCATTGTCTCTGTCATTCCTATCAGTGATGCCCCCCTAACTCTGACGGTCGATGCATCAGATGTTGCGATCGGTGGAGTGTTGGAACAAACCATTAACGGTCAACAAGCACCCATCGCGTTTTACTCGAAAAGCTGCAGCCAGCCCAAACGCGTTATAGTGCTTTCGGACGTGAACTTCTTGCTATTTACTTAAACGTGAAGCATTTTCAACATTTCCTTGAAGGCCGAGAGTTTTGTGTTTTTACCGACCACAAACCTTTGGTCACTGTCTTCAATAAAAACAGCTGTAACCACTCTCCCAGAGTCATCAGGCAACTCGATTATATCTCGCAATTTACCACAGATATCCGCCACATCAAAGGTGTCTTGAACACTCCAGCGGATGCACTTTCAAGAATAGAGATTACTTCTGTTACCCTCAGCTCTACACTGTGGAATGCTATTGCACAGGATCAAGATAAGGATACGGAACTACAAGACCTGCTCAGAGAAGACTCCACTCACTCACTTTCCCTCAAGAAAATGAGTATGCCAGGATTGTCTGTGCCCCTCTATTGCGACGTATCAACAGCTGCTATTCGCCCTTATGTCCCTCCATGTCACAGAAAAGCAGTCTTCACGGATCTTCATAAGCCCTCCCATCCTGGTATCCGTGCTTCGCAACACCTGGTTACCTCTCGCTTTGTTTGGCCCTCGATGCGGAAGGATGTCAAACATTGGACCAAAACGTGCCTTGCCTGCCAGCGTGCCAAAGTCCAAAGGCACACCAGGTCCCCCTTTGACGCATTTCCGCCCCCATCCCAGCGATTTGAAATAATTCATGTAGACATTGTTGGCCCTCTTCCAGTGATTCAAGGCCAACGTTATCTGCTCACCTGTCTCGACCGCTTTTCCAGATGGCCTGAAGCCATCCCACTTCCTGATATCCAAGCGGACACTGTTGCAAGAGCCTTTCTTCATGGATGGGTATCAAGATTTGGATTGCCGACAAAAGTCATCACTGACCAAGGTCGCCAATTTGAGTCTTCGCTTTGGAAGAAGTTTACCAGCTTGTTGGGTACAGTACATGCGCATACCTGTGCGTATCATCCGCAAGCTAACGGCCTCGTCGAACGCTTCCATCGCCAGCTGAAGTCATCCCTTATGTGTCACGAAGACTCCCATTGGATGGATAAGCTTCCACTCGTTTTGCTTGGTATTCGCTCTGCATTTAAGAGTGATCTGAAGACTACAGCGGCTGAACTAGTCTATGGAACAACACTGCGGCTACCAGGTGGCTACTTCACTGCAGGGGATAAGTCATGTGATCCTACGGAATTCGCTCAAACACTTTCCTCTCACATGCAGTCCCTTCAGCTGTTCCCCCTCGATTGACTAGCCAACAGAACATCTTTATTTCCCAGCCCTCCAGTCTTGCACCCACGTTTTCGTTCGTGTACCTGTCCCAAAACGGCCTCTCCAATGTCCATATGACGGACCTATGAAGTTCTCCGACGTACGCGCAAATCATTTCTCATCCAGCGCGGTTCCAAGGTCGACAAGGTTTCTATCGATCGTCTTAAGCCTGCGTTTTTGGAATCAACCTTAAGTGAGGTACAAGTAGCTACCAAAAAGGTTCAGCGGAAATCTGTGTCGTTCGGAACTCTTTGAACTTCCTCTCTGGTGGGGGAGTGTGTAGTGAATACTCTTATTTTAGTTTCAAGTTAAATGTTAATTTTACCGTCTTGAATTTCGGAATAGTATAAATTCATTTTAAATTAGTTACCCCATTATAATTCAATTGTGAACCACATTAATACTAATTTTATGTATACTATATTATTTATTGTATGTAAACATAATTAATTATATATCACAATTGTCAGTTAATTATTTATATTCAAATATTTATTTTAATTTAATACCATGTCCATTTTACAAATAAATAATAGAAAACCAAAGGTTATATTTTCCACCTTTGGTACTGTCGTAGTTTCGCCTAACGGACTCAATACGGCTAGTGAGATAATCACTGGTTGGCACTTAACTAGCGGCAGTGCTTATGGCTACATCATCCAGGTTAACCTATACCGGATAGATGCGCTACGGTCCCAAGCCGTAGCTTGCCTAGGCCAACGACGACGACGACGTAAACCAACACAGTGATTGAGTCTATTCTTATTAGAAATTCGCTTTGTACAGCATAATCGATGTACCTTCAAGAACAATTTCTTTTTTAAGGTATTCTAAAAGATCAAAGAGATGTTCTGGTAATTTGTTTATTATTGTTAATATTAAAACGTTTCTGGATATCAACATTTTTGTATTCTGTAAATATATATATATATATATATATATATAGAGAGAGAGAGAGTCTTTTTACGAACCCAATTGACTAAATGTACCGTAACATTCTTACACAATGGCCTTATCATGGTTAAATTTTCAATGGCTTTAGCTCCAACCATGCATGACTCATCTACTTAAATCAAAGAAGGTCCTGGAATTGGTCCCTTCCTTTGTTTCGTAGATACAAGTGATCGTGAATATTCAAGATGCTATTGCCCAACTCTTCTAATGGCGTGGCTCTCTGCATTGTTATTAACTGATGAATTCGTGAATCAGTTTGGTGACATTGAACTTACAGTACACGCGGGAATTCTTCTTTCAACAAAACGGTGCAAGATGCCACACAAAGGAGTATATAGCTATTATTCAATCCTTCTTCAGTGACCGAACCACGAACCATTTCGAAAGATCTATGGCCATAAAGATCTCCTGATCTATCATCATCATTATCATCAGATTGTTTTTTCTTTAGAGACTTTACAAAAAAGAGGAGTAGCATAACATCATGAGCAGCATTCTCATGATTCCTGTGCATGTATCGCATTGCACGGTTAACAAAATATGCAATGCCGCGTTTATCTCTGTCTGAAAACATAATTAAAAACTTGTTTTTATTTGGACATTCATTCCTTCACCCTCCTATTCAATATAACCTTAGTTTTTCTTCCGCCCGAATTGTTCATTCTGCTGATGAAGGTCAAACTTGTCACTCCACCTTAGACCTACAGTTTAACGTGGAATCCAAACCACGCCCCAACAGCAGCCCAGCGTCTTAACCACTAGACTACCCAGGGTACCCATTTATCTACCAACGAATTTTTTAATTGTGTGGAAGGATGAACAGCTGGATTTTTCTGCGCGCTGCCTGCCATTACCGGGTCGCGATCCCGTGGCCGATGGATTCGTAGTCAGCGACATTAACCACCACACCACTGAGGCGCATAAGATAAAATTAGTCCGTTTCTTTTTGATGTTGTGTGAAATGGGGGCTGCCAGAGGCAGCCCTGGCACATCACTTTGTGGGAGGTTGCCTATTTTCCAGGGCTGATATTGCTAAGAGGGTTAAGCCCATCCTCCTGTTTGCCGATCTCCTGATAACGGTCACATAGTACTTGGCTTTCGACACCTGTACGACCGGGCGAAGTGGCTCTGGTTGATTTTCCATTGCCCCCTTCACACCATTGGCTTTCCTTCGCAGGTTGTAGTTCATTGTTTTTACTCCACTGTCCACGACCTCTTATTCTTGTCTTTGAGGCATCCCTTTTGTTTTACCACTAGGGGGTTCCCCACATCCGCAACCCGGGGGACGCGTCTGGTGGGTTGGAGTAAGCCCTCATATATATATATATATATGGGATTGAACTCAGAATGGTCCCCTGAGGTTCTTTCATGTTACACACGGACCGTGCATGGAACAAGGAATTCTTCTGGGAAAATTAAATCCATTATAGTCCGAATAAGTAATGGTAAATGACAAACACTATAGCTTTTTCTTTTTCATGATGTTAGCCCAACGTGAGCAACGGGTCACTCGCAAAGAGGCCCCAAAAATATAGCTTCCCTCACCAGCTATCTGCTAAGCAGATAGGACCCAGCTTTGGGACAGGATCCTATCTGCTTTGCAGATAGCTGGTGAGGGAAGTTATATTTTTGGGTCTCTTTGCGAGTGACCCGTTGCCCACGTCGGGCTAACATCATGAAAAAGAAAAACTATAGTGTTTGTCATTTACCATTACTTATTCGGACTACAATGGATTTAATTTTCCCAGAAGAGTTTCTTGCTCCATGCACGGTCTGTGTGTATCATAATATATATATATATATATATATATATATATATATATATATATATATATATATATATATATCCAATTCTTTCAAATAAATCAGATTTCATTATTTACACAAATATACAAACAGATATTTCGGTTTTCCTTGGTAGGAAAAATGTGAGAATAGAAACAGATAGGAAAAGCACCCCTCCCCCGACGCCGAAAAAATATAAATAAGCACTATCCATACACACACACACACACACACACACACATATATATATATATACATAGAGTATATGGATTTTTCCTCAATTTTTGTTCTAATCTTAATATTTGAGTTTATGACGCGGAAAAATAAGAGAGAGAGAGAGAGAGAGAGAGAGAGAGAGAGAGAGAGTCGAATTGAGTCATAAACTAAGCACAAATTGCTCAATTTTAGTAAACCAAGTTGGAAAATTTGTATGGTCCTTTTTTTCGCATCGTTCAAACTGCATCTTCCTTTTACAAGCGTCTTGCTTAAAGGGTCATCTTCTTCCTTCTTTATTTCCTTAAAACTTCATAAAGGAAGGAAGGAAGCGATATAAGGATGTCCGCTATTTAATTTGAACTTTTAATCCGATCCTACCCAATCACCCACCCCCGTTCCATTTCCTCAGCTTCCAAACGTACACGCACGCCCCCATTTTTTTTTAAGGTAGGGGGGCGGGATGCCTTTAACGTAGTGGAAGTATTCAAAGATTTTCCTTTCATAACGGATGTCTGAGATCAATGGATGTCATTTCATGGTTTTTACGACTATTGAGGCAGGGAATAGTGGAGAGATCATTTTCGTTCTTAGATTTTTTTATTGGCCATTAGTATTGACTCGAATACTGATTGTCTTCAGACGGACGGGAAGCTAGACATTCTTATATACAGGGCGTCCCAAAAAAATGTATACACACTTTAACAGCTGATAGCTCAATTGATGTTTCTTTCTTTCCAAGTTAAACCCATTAGAATTAATAATGGCAGTCAGACTAAGCTTTGAACAAAGGAAATTCATTCTAAAATGCTACTGGAAGTGTGAAAACGCAGTTGAAGTGCAAAGACAGTTTAGGAGGGAGTTTCAAACAGATCCACCAACGCGACTTACCATCACTCGAATTAGAGATAAGTTTGAAGCCGATGGAACTGTTCAGAATGTCCACAAGAAGCGTTCCGGAAGACCACGGACATCGACAAGCCCCACAAAGCAAGAAAGAGTACTGGAAACGTATCACCAAAGTCCAAGAAAATCTGTGCGGCAAGCGAGTCGTGAGGTACGAATTTCAGAATCGTCTGTCCAACGCATTTTGAAGCGCTGTCAATGGAAAAGTTACATTCCAAGATTAGTCCATGCTATTAATGAAGATGATGATGATGATCCGGACCGAAGAGTGGAGTATTGCGAGTGGTACTTGGCACGATGTGGATGTGGATTGGACGAAGGGGTTTCGTAGAATACCCTCCGCGTTCACCAGACCTCACACCACTAGACTTTTTTTTATGGGGATACTTAAAAGACAAAGTCTACGCTATAAAACCTGCAACAGTCGCTGAATTGAGAGCAGCCATTGAACGAGAATGCACACAAATACCAAACGAAATGTTTCGTGATGTTTGCGATTCCATTGCTTCGCGTTATCAGCAGTGCCTGGACCAGAACGGAAGTCAGTTTGAAAACAGGCGTTGACAAACAATTAAATAATGTCTGTAGATTCTATTACATTTTGAAAATGAAATGTATTTTAATAAACACTGCCTTTATAAGTATTTAAAGTGTGTATACATTTTTTTGGGACGCCCTGTATATATATATATATATATATATATATATATAATACAACTCAGAATGGTTGTAACATATATATATATAAGCAAACAACCACAGGGAAAAGGAAAAAGAAACGAAATCCGAGCGCTTTCGTGATATATTCACATCTTCAGGGAAAAACAAGAAATAGGCAGATTTTACACGAAAGCACTCGGATTTCGTGTTTCTTTTTCCTTTTCCCTGTGGTTGTTTGCTTATTAATAAGATCACGTGTTGTTCTGTGATTTCAGTGCATATGTATATATATATATATATATATATATGGGATGAATTTCACAATAAAACACGTGAAATGAATGAATGCTGCAAACCCACAAGGAAAAAGAAAAACGATTCCAAGGCCTTTCGTGTATTCAAAGCTACACCTCGTCAGGGAATGAAGTTAAAAGGCGAGAAGCCCATATATATATACAACGTACAGGAAAACCAAAACAATTAGCACATACTTAAGGGTTAATGAGAGGCAAAAGAAATTTTAACATGATATCGTCAATTTTATAAGTCCCCGAGCTGTTATTGAAATTGTTTTTAAAATGAATAAATGCACATTCTAGAATATTTCGTTCTATTATATCTCTGTTTTTAACAAGCGCTTTAGAACTATCCCACTTGATGCTATGGTTACATCTATACATATGGTTAAATAAAGCATTGGAAGTACTAGCTGTTCTACAAGCATATTTATGCTGTTTTACCCTAATATCTAACGTTTTACCGGTTTGGCCTATATATACTGAGTTACATTGTGTACATCCGATCGAATACACACAACCAACAACATTATCAGGGCTATTCTTTATTAGGCGTGATTTAACAGTATTATTATACTTAAAGATTACATTAATGCCAATTGCTTTAAGTACAGTTGGAAGGTATTGAAAATTAACATGGTAAGGTAGGCTAAGGATATTTTTACGCTAAAATTCCTTTACAATTACATTATTATAATACCTATTCTTGGCTTTCTTAAGACAGTTATCTAAAAATGAAATAGGATAACATAATTTAGTACCAATATTCATGATATTGCATAACTCGGAATCTAAAAATTCAGGACTGACAACTCTCAATGCTCGAAGAAACATAGCAGAGAAAATAGAGGATTTAATCGAAGGATGATGGTCAGAATAAAAATGCACGTAAGAGTTATTATTAGTAGGCTTACGGTAGACTTCATATTTGAACTGATTAGAGCATCTCCAAATTTTTAGATCAAGAAAAGATAGGCTTCCCTCATTTTCTTTTTCAACTGTAAACTTAATAGATGGGGCTAAATTGTTGAGCCTACCAAGAAATAAGTCCACATCCAAATTATTAGGCCAAAGGCATAAAATATCATCTATATACCTGTACCAAACCAGGTTAAAATTAACAATCGTAGGCAAAATTCTACTTTCAAAAAATTCCATATATAAATTAGCTAGTACAGGTGAAAGGGGATTTCCCATAGCCAATCCAAACGACATAACATAAAACTTATTTTCAAACTGAAATTTACAATCTTTGACACAGCTTAATTAACTCAATAAGAGTGTTGTGTTGAACAGGGAAAGAATATTCAGAAATCTTATCTTTTAAGAAATCAAGTAGGTCATCAACAGGGACTTTTGTGAATAGCGAGCATACATCGAAGCTTACCAATTTGAAATTAGGGTCATTAGGGAACTTCAGTTTGTCAATAAGATCCATGCTATTTACAATATGTGACTCAGAAATAGAGCCAACTAACGGTGTTAATAAACTGACTAACCATTTCGATAGCTTATAGGTTACGGAGCCCACTGAGCTAACAATAGGCCTCATGGGATTATTAACTTTGTGTGTTTTTACTAAGCCGTACAGATATGGTAGTGACGAATTAATACTAAGAAACTGCTGTGAAAGCCCATTATAGTTATTTTTTAATATTTCTCTTAATATTTTCTCTTAATATCATGAATATTGGTACTAAATTATGTTATCCTATTTCATTTTTAGATAACTGTCTTAAGAAAGCCAAGAATAGGTATTATAATAATGTAATTGTAAAGGAATTTCAGCGTAAAAATATCCTTAGCCTACCTTACCATGTTAATTTTCAATACCTTCCAACTGTACTTAAAGCAATTGGCATTAATGTAATCTTTAAGTATAATAATACTGTTAAATCACGCCTAATAAAGAATAGCCCTGATAATGTTGTTGGTTGTGTGTATTCGATCGGATGTACACAATGTAACTCAGTATATATAGGCCAAACCGGTAAAACGTTAGATATTAGGGTAAAACAGCATAAATATGCTTGTAGAACAGCTAGTACTTCCAATGCTTTATTTAACCATATGTATAGATGTAACCATAGCATCAAGTGGGATAGTTCTAAAGCGCTTGTTAAAAACAGAGATATAATAGAACGAAATATTCTAGAATGTGCATTTATTCATTTTAAAAACAATTTCAATAACAGCTCGGGGACTTATAAAATTGACGATATCATGTTAAAATTTCTTTTGCCTCTCATTAACCCTTGTTAAGTATGTGCTAATTGTTTTGTTTTTCCTGTACGTTGTATATATATATGGGCTTCTCGCCTTTTAACTTCATTCCCTGACGAGGTGTAGCTTTGAATACACGAAAGGCCTTGGAATCGTTTTTCTTTTTCCTTGTGGTTTTGCAGCATATATATATATATATATATATATATAGCCGGATAAATGTTATCATTTGTTGAATTTTAATATGAAAGAAATGATTATTAACGATTAGTTTAAAATAGAGCTACATGTAATGTGTATTTTAAACAAAACAAAATTATAACTGGCGCTGTAGCCAATCATACAACCAACCAATTGCAGGTCGGGTCAAGAGATTTTAAAATGCCCCGTTTAGGGCAGTTTTCTCACGGGATTGTTAATGAGGGCGTATGTTCGTTGTTGTTAATCTCTCTCTCTCTCTCTCTCTCCCTCTACGATATAATGTAAAAACATGTATTCACACTCGCTTTACCCTCTTCGTTATCTTTGTGTTAATTAAATAAACCAGTTAAATAGAGGAAAATTGTCTTCTTTTAAAATTTCTCCCTCTTTGTTTCAAAATGTCCCGCATTTCTGTCCAGTGTCCGAGTTTCAAGGCCACGTCTACCCGATTACCGTTATATATAGAAAAAGAGTGTAAATAACATAGATTAAACCAATTAAATAATAAATTAAATAAAATTTACGACACTGTATAGGGTAGTCTTAATTTATAGTTTGGATATACAAATGTAAATATAATTATCATAAAAATTTTATGACCTATAAAAATTTTATAATCACATTTACTGTAGCTTTGAAACGAATACAAATTTGCAATGTATTTGTGTGATGCTCCAAAAGAGGATTTTAGTTGCTTGAAATGAGAAAACGGAGAGAGAGAGAGAGAGAGAGAGAGACTTAAATGTGAATTTTACCTTCCAAACGATGGTAAATAATAATAATAATAATAATAATAATAACAACTCATTTTTTGCCTTCTATTGGTACAACACATCATACACCTGAACCAAATAACCATGAGTTAACAACCAAACCATGGCATGGCCCCCAATAACCAAAATAACAACATGAAAAGTTCCCTCTTAATAGTTACCATAAACAGTTTGTTGCAGACATTGCAAGGTACTACTTAATAAATAATGCATCGTCTATTATGCTGATAAAGACAGGAAATAGGATCTCTTATGCAATATATAATACAGCATGTATTGAATGCCTTTGCCGTGGGTATGAATAGTAAAGAAGAATATTACAGTGGAAAATGTACGACCCCCGGTATAAATATGACAGCGAAAAGAGACATCGTATGTCTGGCGAAAAAAGAGATGAATAAAATCGAAGCCAAACATGCAATAAAAGAAATTAATAGATTTATACATCGCTACAATATTTCTTTAGTGTGTAGTTTCGGTATTTGTAATTAAAATTGCTGGAAACTTAAAAGTGTTATTTTTATAAATGCTATTCTTTACACTGTCATTTTATCGTACCTTTCGTAACACTTTTAGAACCCCAGCGTTATACCAGGAAGATATGAATTAAATGCTGCCATTGGCTCGAGTGCAAGGGGACTCGCACGTAAAACACCCCTGGTCGCGAAAGCGTTATGTGTTCCCTCGAGTGTTGAAATATTCACTAGGTTGTGTTGGCGTTTACCGTGTCGTAACACAGTGGCATCACCAGCGGTTTCTGTCAAGAGGTACTGTATCCTGGTGGACACACACACACACACACACACACACACACACACACACACACACACACACACACAAAACTTGTTTTTGCAGCTTAATTAGGATATATAAAAGGGTTGTTTTAATGTCCTTGAAGGGTTTCAGAATCTAATTAAAACATATAAAAGAGTTGTTTTAAAGTTCTTGAAGGGTTTCAGACTCTAATATCTTCATATGTACTTTAAGTAGAACAAAATAGTAAAGGGCATACAAAGTTTAACGATCAAAGCTTTTTAGACACTTTACATCAACGTATCCTCCATTTTGGGTGATACAGCGTTCGACCCTATTTTGCATAGGATTGGAAACATTTTCCATTTGTTGGTGCGTGATTTGGCGGACAGTTGTTTCGATTCACGCTTTCACTTCTTCCAAGTGTTGAGACTTTATGGCGCAAAAGATGCTCGTTACATGGCTCCATAAAATGAAAACTAAAGGGGTTAGGTCGACTGAGCTTGGTAGCGACGGAAATTTTGGTCAAAAAAATTTCTACCAGTCAAAGCATAGGGAGCTCAGTCTTATTGGGAAATTCTTTGGTCCACGAGACAGAAGTTTGCATCATTGCGAGGTAGCTCTCTTCATTTATAGTCATCTTCCCGAGAAAGAAAGAACCACTGTCTTGTGACTTTGGTAAGGTGCACCGAACAATGACTTTAGAGGAAAGTCTCTCTGATGATGACAAAGCTCATTTGACTTTTCACTTCCCCTGGATGTGACCCTCGTGACGGTTAACATTGCCACGAAGATGAAATGTCGCTTCATCTGCAAATGTTAATTGGTCCATACATTTAGTATCTTCTCTGATTTCTATTAGAAATTGTTCGCAGCAGTCTTGCTTCGTGATATAATTCTCTTCCATTAAGCCTTTGGACAACTTGAATTTTCTAAGCACGCTAATGAAAGTTTTCCTTCAGAATTTTTCGTACTGATGATACTGTAATGTTTATCTTTGAAATAGCAGTGGCACAGCGTCCACGTAGACATTGAGACAATGGAATAAAATAAATATATGGAGTAAAATAAATTTATAAAAATGTGAAAATACAAATAAAGTAATCATTAATCCTATTATTAATTTTTAAAATTATGATACAAATTGCGATGAGTTATCGCCGAACAGTGATAATGAAACCCCTCGTCACGATCCCCCGATCTACTGCAAGGAGCCAAAGAGGCAATCGTTTCGTCAGCTAGTACGTAGTCAAAGACGATGCGCATGCGCAGAACGCTTTTCATCACCGTGCTCTATGTTTCTCTCGAGACGTGCAACCCAGTGCTTCCACTTTAGAGTAAAATACCCTATTTTAGGGTAATCGGACTATCTTTAGGGTGAAATTTAGGGTGAACATGAATTTCTCAAAATCTAGGGTAATCAAGGATATTTTACTCATATTTTAGGGTAATCGTAGTATCAGCAGGCAGTAGTAAATAAATGTTGATAAATTATACATAAATTTAATGTATAATTAAACGACATTAAGTAAAAAATATAAGTGCATGTTGGTTTTGCATGTAATGTCGCAGTTTAATGCAACAGATGCTGTTCATGTTGCGCATGCGCCAGTCTTTAACGTGTTTGGTACCCTTTGAACACTGTGTCGAGTTCTGATACAGGATGTCGCCGGCTGCCAGCTGCAGTGCTGCGCGTTATTGGTCAGCAGTCGCATCGGCCTGTTGATAATTGGACGAGGTATTCTGTTGAGAGATAATTTCGTAGAAATTGAGGACTTTTTATTATTTTGGATAGAAATGGACACGTGCAGGAAGGTAAGATTTTTCATCAGCCCAAAATCAATTATTTCTTTGTTATTTTATGCTTAATTTAAAAAAGACACGAATGTCACGTGATTAGAATGTGCTGCTCATAGGGATTTACAAATGTACAGATTTGCTCAGTGAGCAACCGTGTCTTACTCAGAATCGAGACAACACAGGTCATGCGTGTTTCGTTGTAATATATTTAACAGTAAATATACCTAAAATTGGATGATTTCATACAACATAGAGACTAGAGTTGAGCAATTGTTAAAGGGACACGTTGCGTCAAACGTGATTCTGAACTTTCGGTTGTCTTTGACCTAAATAATAGACTAACACCATTCAGTTCCGGCGCGCCAGTAACATAGCCACTTCGTACACGGTAATATAATATTAGTAATATTGGTAGATGATATGTATTTTGTCTTCTCTGGGAGCTTTAATAAGGCTTATTATTAACCCTTTCTGTCCCAGCGATTCCATATGGCATCATCAACAAAAAGTACACGTAATTTCGTCAGATTAATTTCAATGATGCCTTATGTCATTTGAATGTAACGATTAACTGTATAGCAACATGTGGCAGTGTTTTGGACATTGGCCTGAGCATTTAGAACCCCAAAAGAGGTGCAGAAACTGTATGAAGGGTTCATACCTAATTTTCGTGTGCAGTGATAACCAATTTGCGCAGTAATAATTTCAATTTGTGCAGTGATAAATTGAAAATCTGTGCAGTGATAAATTAGGTTCTATATCGGATAGAACCTAATTTATCACTGCACAGATTTTCAATTTATCACTGCACAAATTGAAATTATTACTGCGCAAATTGGTTATCACTGCACACTAAAATAAAATTAGGTATGGAAGGGTTACTCTCGTCCAAATTGTCGAAAGTGTGATGTACCATTATGTTTAACAAAGGACAAAAACTTTTTAATGCATTCCATTCAAAGTAGTATGGTCTACCGTTGCGTTTAGCAAAGGACAAATATTGCTTTTATTTGTTTCATTCAAAGTATCAAAGTTATGTTAGTTTCTCTTATTACTTAATAGTGCCAGTGGAATCATATAATTTCTAGTGTAATTAATTAAATAAATTTCTAAACAAAGCTTCGTTTATGTTTTCATACCTATTTTTAACATTTTTAAGTGCTAACAAATTTTTTTTAGCTCAAAACAATAATTTGGGACAGAAAGGGTAAAGGTGTTATTGACTAAACCCCCAAAAATATCCATAATGACACGTTTTGTAATATTTATATTCATGATATAATTTTTAGGGTAATATGATCATTTTTAGGGCGATTCTGAAATAAATTTAGGGGAAAATAATATTTGCTCGTGGAAGCCTTCGTCACGTGTCTCCGCCAGTTAGCCTCCACGCTCTGAGTAGTTTGGTAGGCGTGGCAGTCTTATTAACCGCACTCTTTAGTTTTCTTTTGAACATTTAATTTGGGTGTTTGAGTTTCATAATGTGTGATTCAGAATCAGATGACATTGTTGATGAATTACTGACGAAAGGATTCTCGCAATTATCTAATGAGAAAAAGTGTGAAATTAAAAGTCGAAGTCCTAAGGTCTCCTACTCCTAATTTACTTCTGGTTAGGTAAGAAAAAATTCAGTCTCTTAATAATTTTTCATCAGTATAACTTATGTAGACCTACTTAGTCGAAACTAATCCCTGGATACACTATGGCTTGGCTGTCTAAAAGTTTCAGGTGCACGCTTTGCCAGTCAAACAAGAGTAAGCGATTTTCTTGAACCTTTTTCAAACGCACATCAAACAAATGTTAATTTCTTCACCGATTGTTGGTCTACCGAAACTTTTTTTTTATTATGACACTGATTCTGCCTTTAATTTTTTCATTTAATTTCTAACTAAATTTTCACGAGGTGGATGTTTCTTCTAATAGTTTCTGAACTTTCATTTTACCTTTGGTAAACCGATTTAAATTCGTCTAACCACAAAACACAATTTACTTTTTCTTCGACCATTGCCATTTTGGTCAACAGTCTAGCCTAGTTTGTACAATCGCCCCATTGAATAGTTTAACCGAGACCCGTCCAGTCTAGTCTAACCTAACCTAAACAAACTTTGATGGATATAGTTAAGCTTTGGGATCACCTGAAGATCAGGGCTCCCAGCCTTCGTTAGTTAGCCTTATAAGGCTAACTAACGAAAATATCACAACCTAACCTAACCAGTCGTCAAGGGCGTACAGTTGACCTAACCATTGGTTAGGTTAGGTCGTGATATTTTAGTTAGTTAGCCTTATAAAACTAACTAAAGAAGGCTGGGGGCCCTGATCTTCAGGTGATCCAAGCTTTGTAATCCGTTTGCTTTTTTTGTTCTTCAAATGGGTAAAAATGATCAAATTTTAAAATCCCTCAAGAACTACACAGTGACCCTTCATATTACTGTACTGTATATGCTATTTCGTGATTTCGTGACCTTGTCGTTGCACCTTTTTCAGTAAAACTAGCCAAGTGACACTGGGTTTGGGTTGTAGTTGGATGGGTGACTATCCTCCACGTCCTTGATGATGTAGCATCTCATGGTCCAGATTTCACGTAAAGTTTTAGGTCTCCCGTCATATAGCCCAGGTATGGCTGCAGATAGAAGCTAAAGCTAAAATTCTAATCCAATTCAATCAAAACAAAACTTCCTTAATTTAGATGAAATAACTTCTTTTTGAAGGTGCATTCTCGGGGAAGTATTCCTTCCTTTTGGATTTTAATGGTACAAGACTTATTTTGGTAGAAGATATGGTCTTCAAAGCTTCTTTTTGGAGTGAACTGAGAAAATAGAAGATAATATTTTTGTTTAAAGAAGGTTCCAATTTTTTTTTTTTGTGACTCAAAGTAATGTAACTCAAAACCGACATTAAATTTGCAAACTATATTATACAGGGTATACCTTAAAAAAAAAAGTTAATAGCAAATAAAAAAAAAAATGAGGTCCGCATAAATATTTTTTGAAAAAACACTTCACTGACTAAAATGAATTGACTCGTAACACCATTGAACAGTTACCTTACTTTTAACTTTAATTTAGGTATTAAATAAATTATATAATTTAAAATTATAAAACATTTTCATGCAATTCTGCAAAATATCAAAATTATGATAATTAAAATGAATAAAAAATCGCTTTTAATAAGTCGTAATGTATATTCATTTTTTGGATTTATAAATATGTAAAAATAAAAATAGAGTAAAGATTTTTTATTGGTTAATAATTAAGACCTCCAATTTGCATCTTGTAAAAATGTCTTCACTAACCCTCAATTTTTTACAGAAACTTTATTAAAAAAAAGGAAATAATTAGCATTATATATTTTTAATAATTGAAAAGCAATTTTTTAACAGAATTTTTATAATATAGTTGCGAAGCGACCCGGCGTTGCCAAGTGGATGTTGAACGCTATAAACTAACAAAAATATCACAACTTAACCTAACCAATCGTCAAGGGTGTACAATCAACCTAATCGGGCATTCAATTAACCTACCCGGGTATTCATTTAATCTAATCGGGCATTCAGTTGACCTAATCGGGCATTTAATTAACCTAATCGGCATTCAGTTGACCTAACCGGGCATTCAATTAACCAATCGTCAACTGTACGCTAGGGCGGATCGAAAATGAGGTTTTTAAACGTTTTTTCGAAATTCAAATATGGCTAGTGCGGAAAATATGTGGGTGCTATAGATAATGACTGTGCATAAATATTAGTCCTGCGAAATTATATCTTCAGGTGCCACAAAGCCGTCGAAAAAAGTGAAATATAATGATTTTCTTATATTCTGCATTAGTACAATAACTGAAACTTACTTTTATTATTATATATTAAGTGTTCCAATTACCAAAATAGTTACTGAATTACGCAGCTCTTAGTTTATTTAGATCAATGTTCTTTTGATTAATGATCTAAATAATCCAGAACTCACCACGAGGAGGTGGCTGCGTGTCGAGCTCCACCCATGCCCTCCCAACCACCCATCCTTGCGCATGTTTTTTTCTATTAACGTTTTATTTAAACTTTATATTCAGCTTTACTTTCGAATGATGGCATTTTTTTACGTGACTGAAGTGTTGATCTTATGAAGCCATCTCGCGCGTTCAATCCAAATACTTTTGATGATGCTTCAGTCACTAATTTTACCATTCTTTCTACTACTTGTGTATGACAAGGGAATTTCTCGAATGGAGGGGTACTCTTGTTTTCTATGAATTCTTCAATCTCATTTTCTGTCAGGTGTCTTGTCACAGGTGGTTCAGTGACAATGCATTTTTGCCAATTAATTAAATCAGTATAATCAGTAGCTTCAAATTGAATAACAGGTACTGTGAAAGCGCCTCTCAACTTTTTCCTTGTTTGTTTGCCTTGCTTTCTTTATTCGCCTCCACGCTAATTCTCTTATGGCGCTGCGGTCATCATGAATCATTGATGCTAGAATATTTTCTGGATTTGCAAAAAATGCATTTCTTTGTATGACAGGGTTTACAATATCCTTTACTTCGTCATTCAGTGTTCTTGTTAGTTCAATAGTTTTGAAAACATGTTTTGAGCCATTGACAAAAGACGTACTTTGCTTAATAGAAAACCACATTGGGATGTAGACCTTCATTATAAAAGAAGCAATGTTCATGAGGTTCTCAGATGGACTTACAGTTGAAACGTATAGACAAAGCAAACGATTTGCTGTAGTCAGCCATCGTGAATGTGCCATTTTGCCTGGACTACGATGAGCAAGATCTGGAGAGCAATATCCCTTTGTTATGGCCTGATGAATATCAATTAGATATTTTTGGTCGGTGCTAAGATCTTCACAGTCTACAGTTGGTTCCTCAGCATCAATCCTTTCAAACTCGACAATAGGAAGACTCTCACAGTTCTCTAATTCCCTGCCAATAGGACCGGTGAATCCGCGGGGGCCAGATGTTTTTCCATCCAGCTTTGCAACTAAATGGCGTAATGGCAATTCATTGGCATGGAGCTGGCACACTAAATGTTGAACTGGCTTCTTCAGCTTCAATTCTATAAGCCTTATAACGCCTCCCTTTTCTCCAGTGTTGACTGCTGCACCATCGCATCCAATGGCAACAAGGTTTTCCAGGTTCATGTCATTATTTCCAATATACTCAAACACTCCTTTACATATTTCTTCAGCTGATCCAGAATTCACAGAATAATGGCCCAAATAATCTGAACCAGGTTCTCTCACTAAAGTGATATGTTCTTCTGTTACCTTCTTCTGATATACTTTGGACTCTTTTTTTTCTTGGAAGAGTGTAGAATCTTTTCGACCATCAAAATAGATTCCTCTGATTGGGACCTGATTTTGATCTTTCATAATTTCTGATCTCTTCTTTTGTCTTTCTCTTCTGATTTTACTCCTATCCACTACTTCAGATGTATTGTCAATAGAAACTTCTCCAATATCTTGCAATACTGCACTAACAATGAATGCTGCAGCTCGATCTGAAACTGCAGTCCTGTCACAAGCAGTAGCCACTGAAGGTAGATTTGTAGTTTTCCTTTTCTTGAATAATTGTTCTTCAGGTTGTTCGAGCTTTCTCTTCGAGCTAACTGGCTCTGGAAATGTATCGTCTGATATTTCGCCAGATTCACTTTCACTATTTGATGTCGATGATGATAATTCAACATTTGTATCCTGCAATTTCTCCTGTGAAGATTCTTTGGTGAGCCTCACAGCTTCTTTTTGCTTTCTTAGCAACGTAGATGCTTTTTTTTGAGTGTAATATCTACTCTATCAATAAACAGTTTTCTTTCACTCCTTTGATCTAAGAGGAACGTCACTTCTTCCTTTGGAACCGTTTTTTCTTTGGGACAAGAACATTGTGTTAGTACTTTGCACTTGCACGCTGCAATGTCAAAAAGTTTCGTGTGTGCTTCTTTTTTGAACATATTAATCTTTGCTTTGTAAGCTTCAGAATTTTTTCTGCTTTGGTATGGCTTCATAATGACACGATACTTTTCGTGGTAGCTTCTGAACATTGTTTCAATTCGCCTGTCTGACAGAATTGGGACGGAAGCACTTTCCCAAATTGTTTTCAATTTATCAACAACTTGTTCTAATATTTGAGATATTGAAGGATCTTTATTAGTATTCTGTTTCAAATCGTTTCTTACAAACAAGTAATATTTAAAAACTCCTTCGTATGTAGGAAGATTCCTGTGCCACAAATCTTCCCCCATACCAAACATGGGGCACTCAGTTGAGGCCCTGGTTGATTTTGCACAAACTCGAGACATTTTGAAAGTATACAAATCTGAAAAAGAAAGAGCTAATATCAATTATACGTTAATTTCAGTTAATAGTACATGGCAAACTTAGGGCAACACAATACAGAAATGCAAAATATATAAGAAATATAGTTTAGACTATCTGAGTAACGCCAACAACAGAACACCCACCTGCTACGAGAGCGACAGCTACACTGAACCGAGGTACTCACGTGACAGCTGAGTGAGCTGACTATAGAAAACTGTTTTTAGAGAATAGAAACTTTTTTTAAAGGTTGACTGAGCTATTTTTATACAAGTGTGAATAAATTCTTGTCTATTGTGCATCGTGGACTCTTCTGTAATTATTGGTTAAAATCTGCTTTTTTCAATTTTTTTCAATATTGAAGGTCATTGTGGCACCTGAAGATATTAATGTTATGATTTTAAATTTATACCAGCTTATTTCCTCACTACTCCACACATTTTCCACACTAGCCAATTTGAAAATTCAAAAAATGAGTTTTTCACTCCGCCCTACTGTACGCCCTTGACGATTGGTTAGGTTAAATCGTGATGTTTTCGTTAACTTTAAATATCACAACTCAACCTAACCAATCGTCAAGGGCATTCAATTAACCTACCAGGGCATTCAATTAACCTACCCGGGCATTCAATTAACCTACCCGGGCATTCAATTAACCTACCCGGGCATTCAGTTGACTTAACCGGGCATATAATATATATATATATATATATATATATATATATATATATATATATATATATATATATATACAAGTCAACATCCACCCCGGCAACGCCGGGTCGCTCCGCTAATTTTAATTATATATGAAGCTCAAGATTTTCATGACTGTGTTCTTTTCTATAGTTTTATTGACCAAATAATTAGTCATGAAAATATTAAGATTCAGAAATCTTGACACAATGTGAAGCTCAAAATTTTCACGGCTGCGTTTTTTTCTGTAGTTTAATCGCGGTGCTAGGGCCTTCGGGCCCAGTAATTTTAATTATTTAATTTATTAACACCCAGGTGCACAACCTGGGGACCTAATCAATATGTGTGTGAAGTTTCATGTTTGTAACTGCTTCTATTTTGGAGTTATGGCTGGAACAGACAGACAGACAGACAGACACACGTCCTTTTATTATATAATATATATATATATATATTTATATTACACACGGACAGTGCATGGAACAAGGAACTCTTCTGGGAAAATTAGATCCACTATAGTCCGAATAAGTAATGGTAAATGACGGATAGGAAGTTTTTGTTTTTCATGATGCTCCAACGTGGGCAACGAGTTACTGGCAAAGAGGCAGCTAGCAAATAGGACCCAGCTGGGTCCTATCCGCTTCGCAGATGGCTGGTGAGGAAAGCTATATTTTGGGACTTCTTTGCTAGTGACCCGTTGCCCACGTTGGGCTTCCATTATGAAAAATAAAAACTATTGTATTTGTCATTTACCATTACTTATTCGGACTATAGTGGATCTTATTTTCGCAGAAGAGTGCCATGTTCCAAGCACGGCCAGTGTGTAACAAAAGTTTCTCATGGGACCATTCTGAGTTGTAGCATATATATATATATATATATACTGTATATATATATATATATATATATATATATATATATATATATAAGCAAACAACCACAAGGAAAAGGAAACACAAAGTCCGAGCGCTTTCGTGATATATATCACGAAAGCGCTCGGACTTTGTGTTTCCTTTTCCTTGTGGTTGTTTGCTTATTAATAAGGTCACGTGTTATTTTGTGATTCTAGTGCATATATATATATATATATGTGTGTGTGTGTGTGTGTTTAGAAATATCTTAATAAAAACTGACTGTATTGTTTTGTGCTGTCAGCCAATATAATACATAAAATCAAAATTAATTTTCTGTTAATTTGTTCATAATTTAAGTGATTTTGTTTATAAAAAAATAAATTGACGCTTTGAATTTAAATATTTCTGATATTTCAGTTGAAACTAGGCACGCGTAAACCCACTGATATATAGTATCTTCATACACACACACACACACACACACACATATATATATATATATATATATATATATATATATATAATATTGAAAGGCATCGTGAGCTAGAGCCCAATATTTTTAGTTCTTCTTTACTATTTGGTCGCATAATCTGCCAAAATCTTTGCTGTTTTTGAAAAGATCGAAGCAAGCCGTATTTGAACTCGTGATAAGCTTCTCTGCCGTATTTCAGATCAGTTTTTCTACTCTTCACTGTTACGTCAACTGAAAAACTGTTCGCCAAGAAGTCCCAGATTCGGAGAATTTCTTTCACTGTCGTGTTGGCATATGCAAATGAGAAATTTCCGAGCGGGTGCCCAACGTTGACCCTGAAAGAAAAGCCGGCTTTATTGCTTTTTTAATGGAGCTAAATCTTAAAAACTCTTTTGGCAGTATTAAGAATTTATACGGTTCCGGTCATATATACTGTATATATGGATAGATAGATAGAGAATGAGAGAGAGAGAAATCCAGTCTCGTATCAAATTACTTTTGTATATACGTTTGGAAGCTTGATATGTATCTGTATAATAAGGTTCAGGAGGGACACATTCCTTGTAAGAGCGCATATCGAGAGAGACTTGGATGGTGATGTCATTTGGGTGATAAATCTACTAATCTGATTGTATAGTTTTAGCTATAAAATTCATCATCTTAATTTGCGATTCTTTTGTGTTATGTTTTCTTTAATTTTAGGGTTTCAAACAGAAAGTTTTATGGAATATGTTCAAATGAAAGTACACACACACACACACACATATATATATATATATATATATATATATATATATATATATATATATATATATAATTCCCTGACGAGGTGTACTTCTGAATACACGAAAGACCTTCGAATCATTTTTTTTTCTTGTGGGTTTGCATCATTCATTCATTTCACGTGTTTAATTGTGAAATTCATCCCATATATATATATAAACTTAAAATGGTCCCCTGAGAAACTTACGTTAAACACAGACCGTGCAGGGAACAAAGAACTCTTCTGGGAAATTACATCCACTACACTACGTTCCAAATTATTAAGCAGATTGCATTTTCTCCAATGTTTTCAAAAGGTTTTCGCCGATTTCAACGAAATTTATAGCAAATAATTACTATATATAGAAGCACTGATGGTATTCATTTCGATAAAATCTTTTGATAATTAAAAAATTCTCTTTTTATTGAAAAATATGTAAAATATGATGATCCGAATTATTAAGCAAGTATTCTATTTACGGATCTAAATGGTGAAAATGGGTAAGAAGAAGGATTTAACACCAACTGAGAAAAGAAAAATAGTCAAGTTACTCGCTGAAAATATAAAATCTATTGAAATTGCGAAACAGTTTGGCAGCTTCAATAGATTTTATATTTTCAGCGAGTAACTTGACTATTTTTCTTTTCTCAGTTGGTGTAAATCCTTCTTCTTACCCATTTTCACCATTTAGATCCGTAAATAGAATACTTGCTTAATAATTCGGAACATCATATTACATTTTTCAATGAAAAGAGAATTTTTTTAATTATCAAAATATTTTATCGAAATGAATACCATCAGTGCTCCTATATATAGTAATTATTTGCTATAAATTTCATTGAAATCGGTGAAAAACTTTTGAAAATATTGGAGAAAATGCAATCTGCTTAATAATTTGGAACGTAGTGTATAGTTCGAATAAGTAATGATAAATGACAAATACTATAGTTTTTTCTTTTTCATGATGGAAAGCCCAACGCGAGTAACTCGGTGCCCACGTTGGGCTTTCCATTATGAAAGAAAAAACTATAGTATTTGTTATTTATCATTACTTATTCGAACTATAGTGGATGTAATTTCCCAGAAGAGTTTCTTGTTCCATGCACGGTCTGTGTTTAACATATATGAATAAAATGTAGGAAGGTGGAGCGAAAGGCAATTGAAGTTCATGTGATTTAGACTCCCAATGAATTTTGCTTTTTCTCTAAAGAGGTAGGAGTACCTGCGTCGAAACACGCTTGCAGTGAGGTTCAGCGACGCTGGGTTTGTTTTGTAGTTGTATGGGTGACTGTTCTCCGCGTTCAGATATGTATCGACCTTAAGATAGTTCGGATCCCACATTAAGCCGTAGGTCCCCTTCGTCATATGACCTTCGCGGTTACGAAGACACTTTATATCCGTAGACTTTAACTGTTTTATTTTTTAAGGTATTGTATTTTCTTACTTTAATGTTGTTAATAAGTGAGTTATATCTCTCTCTCTCTATCTCTCTCTCTCTCTCTCTCTATATATATATATATATATATATATATATATATATTTAGGATAAAAACGAAGACGTAGAGCAAAAAAGTAATTATATTTGGCTGCAGCCGACGTTTCGGGCAACTCTACCCATTTTCAAGGCCTAATAAGTAAAAGCTAAAATTAATACATGACAAAAATATATGAATGTCGAGAACTAAACCTAATTTAAAGTACAAAATTAAAAGTGTTCAAGAATAAAAATTAAAATTACAAAGCAGAAAAGAGGCCTAAGCCAAAATCAAATCAAAAGTAAAAATTCTATAAATGACCAAAATATACGAGTGATAAAAATAAAACTTAAAACTAAAAACATTCAAACGTAAAATAGTTAAAAAACTGGAGTTTAAATATTGATTCTAGCTGTTATCCCCTTTATATTAATTAGAATAACTACATACTAAAAATTTTTCCCTCGTGACCCTGTCTCCTTTTCGCCTCAGTTTTTTTGTGGCTGTCAAGTGAGCATTGTATGTTGGTTTACTCTTGTGATTTTTCGTTTAACTTTTTATTCCTTTAAACTTTTTATTAGTAAAGTTTTTAAACTATTTTACGTTTGAATGTTTTTAGTTTTAAGTTTTATTTTTATCACTCGTATATTTTTGTCATGTATTAATTTTAGCTTTTACTTATTAGGCCTTGAAAATGGGTAGAGTTGCCCGAAACGTCGGCTGCAGCCAAATATAATGACTTTTTTGTTGTACGTCTTCGTTTTTATCCTAAATGTAAAACTACGTCTCCTTAGGAGGGATCCTATTTTATATATATACCATTTGTGAAAACTACACTTGGATGAGCATTAATAATTAAAATTAACAGATGTACAAGAAATGTAAAAATAAGGGTTCGTTCGCTCATTGTGAATTGCTACAGAGTTAATTGTAAGGATGAATGGGCAGAGCGCGTAGAATTTCTTTAATTTAACTCGTCTCTAACACCGTTTCTGCGATGAACCGTTCGAGGATCGAAGTACGACGTATGTCGAGCCGTTATTTATAATGCGCTTATCGGCGATTAGCAATTAAGTTACCGGGAAACGCTCGACAGAGAGGAAGGATCGAAGCGAAGACGCGACTGCCTTTTGTTGTCGTGTTCCCGTTTTTGCTCCATAAATATATATATGTATAATTTTTTTTATTTATTTATATATGACATATATATATAATTTTTTTTTTTAATTGGGGTTGTTTAACCTCCTTCGCAACATCTAAGGCTAAGGTCATATGACGGAGGGGACCTACAGCTTTACGTGGGATCCGAACCACGGGTCGCTACATAATCTGGGCGCGGAGGACGGTCTCCCATCCAACTACTACCCAGACCCAATGTCGCTTAACTTCGCTCATCTCCGGGAAGCGGTGTTACGACATCGGCCACGACGTAGCCCATATATACATATATATATATATATATATATAAAATCCATTAGAAAAAGGTTTATTGAATGCCCATAACTTACCGAAACTAGATTTTGAATTTGGTTCGAATCCCATCTTGGAAAACGATTCCATAAGAGTGGTCCATTCATTCAATGAATCGGATTAAGACTTTTAAGAATTAAACTTTCGATTTTTCTCCGTTTCTTCACTTGAAATGCGTTTATGTCTCTCTCTCTCTTTCTCTCTCTCTCTCTCTCTCTCTCTCTCGGCTTTTAACTCCGGTTTGCATTCCGTGTCTTCTCGTTTTGTAATCATTTCGTTCTTTGAATCCTCTTTATGAATACTGAGTTAAGAGCTCGATCGAACGAACGATTGCTTAACGCGCCTTCCGAAGCGCGACTTCACGCAGCAGTAGCGCCATCTGGCAACTACTTAATAAAAAAAAGGATCACCGGTCGCGGCTTATGATATTTGCTGGATCGCTCTTATACTTCAGGGCCTCCTTTCCCTTTTCATTTCCTTCTTATATCCGCCATAAGCAGAAGTTTGATTTTAAGGGTCCCATTCCTACAACCCCCCCCCTCTTCCCAAAGCCCTTTAACTCTTCTTCGGTGATTGTCCTCCAAAACACGTTTTGCTTGTAAACGAAGGAGGAGGAATTAGGAGGACATTAAATCACCTAAGAAAAGACGGAACACGAGAAGATGAAGAAGTTACGGGCTCACAAAGACCTCAAGATCCACTCTAGGTTAGCCCAAGAAAGAAACAGAGAGAGAGAGTTACAAGGACAAGGGGAAGCCTCAAAGACCTTCCGGTCCATTCGGGGAGGTTTCTGTTATTAAACTAGTTCATTTTTAACTATTCTAGCAGTTATAGAAAAATGGATAGAAAAGCATAAGGGCAAGACTCTCTCCCCGCCAGAGGCAGGTACGGAAAGAGGTTGAAGAAAATAACTTGACCTTGGAAAAGTAACGAAGTATCCAAGGAAATTTTACAGGAAATAGGAGGATATATAAGTTAGCTCTACAATTACGCTATGCACACGTATAAATCGTACACTAGATAGCGTTGTATAAACTATTATATTTGTGCTGATCTTATATCAACTACTTGTATCATCACAAAAACCTCGAACATATAGTTTTGATTTTATACAAAATATTTACAGCTCTATTTACGGAGATATCGTTTCCAACAAGGACCCTATGATCCACTGAAGGCTACACTCAGAAGAATTAAGAGAGAGGTAAAGGTTAAACTTTCCATGTCTACACCCATGTACAGCAAAGCCATCACGCCGGCAAAGTGATGAAATGCTTTTACACGAAAGGGGTTGAAACAAAAATTAAGAACAGGAATCAGAATTTCCACACCATGCCCTCACCCGTCACATGCATCTAGCCACCCAAGAAAAAGAGAAAAAAAGAAATCGTGACGGCAGAAACGCAACTCTACCTCACCTAATCCATGCCATGCATTTTTTTAAAGTTTTTTGGTTCATTATGAAATTGTTTCTACAAAATATTTTTCTACTCTATTCTTCGACATATAAACAAGGTAGGCAAGTGTGTGGAGCGAGTTTCATCTTGGGGTCTCCTGCTGCGAAAGGGTTTATGCAGCAAGTGATATATTGAGTCGTTCATACTTCGCGGTGTTGTGCCACCGCGAGAGTAGAGAAAATGTCTTTCTGGCGAGAAATATTAGTAGGAGGTCGCCGTACTATCCCCGTGTACTTGTCCCTTATGGAGAATGAAAGTGTTTCGTGGGTGATCATCCGTTGTTGCTACGGCGAATTCAAGAATGTCCCACTTAAAGTTGTTTATGAGAAAAGTGATAAAAATAATGAGTTGCTTCATGGTCGATCAAGCTAATATAGGGTACAATCAACCAGAGACGTCTCTCTTAAATGGGAGTGAATTAAGTGAAGGAGGAAATGTTTAAACAAACCAAACTCCCGCAGGGTTACATTATAATACTGGTTTAAAAATACTTACTTAATCGATTCTTAAATTATATTATATTTGAAGACAGTCTTAAACCCTCAGTGTGTTCAGAACTTTGTCCAGCCTATTTTTAAACATACTGTATTTACGCTTTGGCTTGAAACAACCTCCGAGGCAAGTTGGTTCCAGATATTGACTATTTTATAGGAGAAGAAATTACCACAGATGCAGGCACTAAATGTTTTAAGTTCCAATTTAAAACCATTATTTCTCGTCGGATTGGTATTAAACAGTGTTGGGCACTAAAGCGTTAATCCGATAACAGTTAATTAACGAAGTTAACTTTTTTTAACGGACTATTAACGGAAGTTAATTTCCATTTATCGTTATCGGACCAGTTAACTTCCGATAACTCGATATTTAGTCTGTTAAAGTCCGTTAACACGTTAACTGTGTCATAGTCTTTAATAAATGTGCCTAAAATTTAATTTTACCTTTCAGTTCCCGCCATAATAATTCTCTGGTAAATTAAAATTTAGTTAATGGTTAGTGGTTACAAGGGTAACGGGTTTCAAAACATGTAATCAGTACATTTTTTATTAAAAATAAAAAAAAAAGTTATTAAGCAAAAAAGTTGCAAAACTTGATAAAAATACAGTTAAATACCTATTTATTGTTGGATTTTGCATAAATAAACATTTTCTATGGGTTTTAAAGCTTTTTTCCTTGATTTTTTTAAATGTTAGTAAAGAAATAGTTATCGTTAACGGATTATCGTTAACTTCCGTTAACTTTGTAGTAAAATTATCGGATTATCGTTAGCGGAGTTAAAAATTGGGGTTAACGGATTATCGTTATCGAAGTTAACTTTTTGGTTAACGGTGCCCACCATTGGTATTAAATGAGGATAATTTCCTGTAGTCTATCCTGTCTCTTCCAGTAAGCATCTTGAAAACTTTAATAAGCTGACCGCGCAACTTCCTGGTCTCTAAGGTAAACAGATTTAAGCGTTTTAATCTCCGTTGGTAGTTTTGCAGTCTCATCGAAGGGATCAATTTTGTAGCCCTTGCTTGTACCTTTTCCAACCTTTCTATATCCTTCCTAAGGAACGGAGACCAAAGCTGCACACAATACTCGAGTTGAGGTCTAAGTAGTAAATTGTAGAGATACATTATAATCTTGTTTCTAAATTGGAACTGTCTTTTAATATAACCTAATATTTTTAAAGCCCCCTCTTCGAATTCTGCACAGTGCTTCGACGGTTTGAGATCATTACTAATATAAACTCCTAAGTCTTTCTCTGACCAGTCTGTCACGTTTTTTCCCAATAAAGCGTAATCGGACTTGGAATTCTTGTAACCTATGTGCCATTACCTTACATTTTTTCCAAGTTGAATGGCATCTGCCAAGTGGCAGACCATTCGCCCAACCTATCAAAATCATTTTCAAGCATTCTTACGTCCTCCTCATTACTTACACTATTTCCTAATTTGGTATCGTCTGCAAATCTAGAAATTGTACTTAGGAGCCCAACGTCTACATCGTTAATATGCAGTAGATGATTAAAAGTAAAAGACTCAGAACGGAAACCCTGTGGAACCCCACTGGTCATGGAGGCTCACTCCGAAGCCACTGCATTTATTACCACTCTGCTTTCTATCTTTTAACCAATCTTCAATCCAGTTGGAAAAGGGACCTAATTCCTAGTCCTCTAACAGCCGTGAGAGAGAGAGAGAGACTGAAAAAAATATGTGTCTGTCTGTGTGTGTGTGTGTGTGTGTGGTGTGTGTGTGTGCGCGCGTGCGCGCGCGCGCGTGTGTGTGTGTGTGTGCGCGCGTGCGCGCGCGCGCGTGTGTGTGTGTATTAAGTTCTTTACAGAACAAGATGAATTATTCCCAACCCATCCGAATCCCCCGACAATAAAATTCGTAAGCGCGTGCGCAAATGCAGAAATGTTTAGAAATTTTATTTTGCATTGTAAAACTACAAAATTTTGTTGTCGTTAACTAATTAAATCGGTCTTCATATTTCTAAAAAATACTAACATTCCTAGACTGTATCCAATTAACTTCCCTAAACAGCTTTTCCCAAACTTTTTTATCCAACTTCAACTGAAGTCAATCTTTGACGCTCCCCCTTATTTGAACTTCAAATGGCCCTCATGGGGTGTAGTTTATTGGTATCATAATCAGTGTGAGGTACCATTAAAAATGAAGGTTTCATTCATTAATATACTGCGGTACTTGGTATGTTTACGAGTAGTGGTGGTGAATGAAATTATTTAAAATGTCCATATTTTTATTGTTTAATTTGTCTTTGCTGACCTCTTTCCTCCCCCTTTCAATAGGTTTTTCGTCCCCAACAGTGCGGCTTAAATTGAATATATCTATTGGGTTGGTTTAGCCTCCCAGAACTCTCTCAATAAAAAGAAAATAATGAAAAAAAATAGTTATCACTGGAGAATTCCTGGTGCTGTAATACCAGACCCGACTAACGCCTCCTACCACATTTACAAAAAAAGGGAACCCCTATCCCCAGCCCTACGTCAACCAACTTCCCACGTAACTCTCCTCTATAGATTTCTTTCGAGGTTGCACGTTCCGAAAGTTTTCACACTGACAACACCGAATGCTTTCAAAGCAGACCCAGCCGCAAACTCCAACCACATTTATTGCAATAGAAATTACTTCCGACCTCTCCGTAAATAAGCATTAGATGCCTAGTAAAGTAGTCTTTCTTTAAATGTAATTAGTATGCCGAGGTTATGACTCCTGAGAGTCCTCTGCTGCTCCTAATCGCCAACGGTAGCTACTAGCGCTCTGAATCCAGTCCCGACCAGCGCCTCCTAAACATTTACTACAAAAGGAACATTGGATTACTTCCTAACCTAAACCTAATATCTCAGTTGTTTATCCTTTCTATAATAATAATACTAATACTAATAATAATAGAAGAAGAAGCTGAAGAAGAAGAAGAAGAAGAAGAAGAATAAGAATAAGAATCCTTCTCGTTTCATGGAAGAGTAAAAACTTCTCATTAGAACGTGAAGGGTGGAAAGGTGTTTAACTGTTTATACATATTCATAACTGCAAAGGAACGAAGTGCCAACTTTAAAGCGTTGGAATTATCATAGAATTACCATAAAGAAATATTTATTTAAGAATGCGATAACTGAAAGGTTTAATTATTAAAATTAGCGAAATAGCGTGGAATTAAAGGGTATATGCGACGTCCGTTACGTTACAGTATGGTGACGCTGTTGTTCTCAATTACTTCAGTTAGTTTCACTAATCCGAACCAATGGTCACTACATCGTCATCATCTGGGAGGACGATCATCCATCCAGCAGCTACTACCTAGATTTAACGTTCCTTAACCTCGCTGATCTTATGGGAAGCGGTATAGTTCATACAGTAAGTACATACCGAGTCATACCTTATTATAAGTACCTCTAAGCTTAAAAAGCTTAACCTTCGTCAGAATGAACAATTCGGGGGGAAGCAAAACCAAGGTTAACCAAGGTTTTATATATATATATATATATATGATGAATAAAACCACGAAGGGAAAAGAAACAAAGTGGTGCTCAAGCGCTTTCGTCTAATGACATCCTCAGGAACACTGAGTGTTCCTGAGAATGTCATTAGACGAAAGCGCTTGAGCACCACTTTGTGTTTCTTTTCCCTTCGTGGTTTTATTCATCATAAATATTTTTCACGTGTCACTTTCGTGAAATAATTTTCATATACAGGGCGTCCCAAAAAAATGTATACACACTTTAAATAATTATAAAGGCAGTGTTTATTAAAATACATTTCATTTTCAAAATGTAATAGAATCTACAGACATTATTTAATTGTTTTGTCAACGCCTGTTTTCAAACTGACGTCCGTTCTGGTCCAGGCACTGCTGATAACGCGAAGCAATGGAATCGCAAACATCACGAAACATTTCGTTTGGTATTTGTGTGCATTCTCGTTCAATGGCTGCTCTCAATTCAGCAACTGTTGCAGGTTTTATAGCGTAGACTTTGTCTTTTAAGTATCCCAATAAAAAAAGTCTAGTGGTGTGAGGTCTGGTGAACGCGGAGGGTATTCTACGAAACCCCTTCGTCCAATCCACATCCACATCGTGCCAAGTACCACTCGCAATACTCCACTCTTCGGTCCGGATCATCATCATCTTCATTAATAGCATGGACTAATCTTGGAATGTAACTTTTCCATTGACAGCGCTTCAAAATGCGTTGGACAGACGATTCTGAAATTCCTACCTCACGACTCGCTTGCCGCACAGATTTTCTTGTACTTTGGTGATACGTTTCCAGTACTCTTTCTTGCTTTGTGCGGCTTGTCGATGTCCGTGGTCTTCCGGAACGCTTCTTGTGGACATTCTGAACAGTTCCATCGGCTTCAAACTTATCTCTAATTCGAGTGATGGTAAGTCGCGTTGGTGGATCTGTTTGAAACTCCCTCCTAAACTGTCTTTGCACTTCAACTGCGTTTTCACACTTCCAGTAGCATTTTAGAATGAATTTCCTTTGTTCAAAGCTTAGTCTGACTGCCATTATTAATTCTAATGGGTTTAACTTGGAAAGAAAGAAACATCAATTGAGCTATCAGCTGTTAAAGTGTGTATACATTTTTTTGGGACGCCCTGTATATATATATATATATATATATATATACCAGAATGGCCGGTGTACCCTGCGCAGCAACACCCCCTCCCCCACCGAGACAAAACCTAGGAAAAGACTGGGAGAGGCGAGTTTACTAAAAATGTCCCTGTTCTCCTTGAATGTGTATACTTATATATATATATATATATATATATACACACACATATAAATAATCATCTTTAGCTAAAGATATTAATGAACTGAATTTAAAATAGCGGTAATTACGATAATTCCCTTTAATATTGCAGGGAATTCAACGCTACATAATTGGTACAAAACTGGAAGAGATCAAACATCGTTTGCATCCACGGATTATATAATTCGCTAATTTGCGATAAAAATAACTTTTTATTTTAATTGACGATAAATACAGGGTAATAATTGTGTTATTGCATAATTTATTCGGGAAATAAATAAATAAATGTACTATATACATATACCGTATATATACTGTGTGTAACTGTAACTATATATATATACACACACACGAGTGTGTGTGTGTGTGTGTGTGTGTATATATATATATATATATATATATATATATATATATATATATGTGTATATATATATATATATATATATATATATATATATAATTCACAAAGGATCTATGAAATTTAATATAGATTATAAATTGAATTTAAATGTATAATATAATTTCTAGCTGTTAACTGAATTTCTAGGAATCTTTTCAGGTAACAGGAAACACACGGAACTCATTTCCCCACCTTGTAGGGGTGAATATGCTCCAAAGTTCACTTCAGCCCAAGCATTGACAAGGTAAGGGAGCAACTCACCCACAGCAGCTGGGAGCGAACTCACAACCTCACCGCCCAAGAGTGCGACACAGCTAGAGGGAACTCATTTTTTCAAACATAAAAACTGTAAAAAATGTTCGAACAGTGGTGCGAAGGTAGTGTTCAAATAGTGGGTGTTATGGTAGTGGATGTTGTCAGGTAGTGAACATTAATGGTATAATGAAGGTTTATGGAGTGAATGTTCAAACAACTGATGCTCAAATTGTGGAAGTTTAGGCAGTGGAAGTTTAGGCAGTGGAAGTTTAGGCAGTGGAAGTTTAGGCAGTGGAAGTTTAGGCAGTGGAAGTTTAGGCAGTGGAAGTTTAGGCAGTGGAAGTTTAGGCAGTGGAAGTTTAGGCAGTGGAAGTTTAGGCAGTGGAAGTTTAGGCAGTGGAAGTTTAGGCAGTGGAAGTTTAGGCAGTGGATGTTTAGGCAGTGGATGTTTAGGCAGTGGATGTTTAGGCAGTGGATGTTTAGGCAGTGGATGTTTAGGCAGTGGATGTTTAGGCAGTGGATGTTTAGGCAGTGGATGTTTAGGCAGTGGATGTTTAGGCAGTGGATGTTTAGGCAGTGGATGTTTAGGCAGTGGATGTTTAGGCAGTGGATGTTAAAATAGTTGATGTTAAGACAAAGAATGCTCAGATACATATTGAATATTCAGATAGTGACTGATACACATATTATATATATATATATATATATATATATATATCGGATCGACAAGAAATAGACCAACAAGTAGACAGACAAATTCTTCTTCCACGCCTTCACAAACATTCTTGGAAAACACATGTGGGCAAAGAATCAAACAATGAAGCGTCTGTTTTTCTTCCAAAGGCCGCCAAAAGCGAGCCCTTAGCAACTAAAGGACGCGGGGACAAGGCTTCTCAAGATTTGGCGCGAAAGTCCGCGTCACCGAAGTAATAAAAGCGAGTTTCCACTCACACTCGCTCACACACACTCGCTTTCCACCTCCACGAGCAGATCTCATCACGTCAACCGCCCTCCGGCTTCCCGCCGGAGGAGCGGCCTGCTGCTTCCCTCAAGGCCTACGATCTATCATCAAGTAAGACCTACAGACCGCCTGCAGAAGCAATCCTTCGAAGCCCAATCAGCATCTCCTCGGGCCTACGGTCTACAAGGTCAGCCTTCAAGTCTCTCTACCGTCTACGAGAGATATTCAGCACCTCAGGCCTACTCCTGCAAGATCATTTATAGGCCATCCTGCACCTCGAGAAGTAACATCAACGACACTTCGAACCTACAGTAATAGGTTCACTCGACACTTCAACAGAGGTCCTCATCGTCCCGATAAGATAAGTGCATCTTTTCTAAGTAACTCTCGAAAAGCCTACATCAGCCTACCGCCGAACGGTAGGCTATACTCCCAAAGTGTGTAATTAAACGTCCAAATTGACTCTCGGTAAATAACGCAATAGGCAATTCAAGTGTCATTCCAATACCGTAATTCCGCGTATCATTGTGTTCATTTATGTGTTTGTGATAACTTAATTTCTCTTACTGCAGGCCTAATTCACTTACAGTGTACTTCCCTTCAAATTATCTTTAGGCAACAACAGCTTGTTTCTATAATCCATCTAAGGTGTACCAACTTAGCATTATATAATTACCTTTATGTAAATGATCATATTTCTCTCAACTATCATTAGGCCTATCCATAAACGCGCGTCATCAATCCATTATTATTGGGCCGCAACAGTTGTTCTATGTTCATCCATGCAATTATTTAGCCTACTTAATTAGAGTGTCACGTATTCTACTCACTGTACTAAACGCACGTACATTATTTATATCATTTACTAGGCCCATTCAATGTACCATTTTGCATGCCGTTTTTATATCATCAATGAATGTATTACGTGTCAATTTAAGCTATTAACCATTCATCTTATTAGCTAATTTCCATGTCATCAGCATAATGTAAAGGCTAGCCATAATCACTGTCAATTCTCTGGTAAATCACTGTGACAATTAACGTATTTATTTTTATAATAAACTACAAAACCATAAGATGTCTTATTAACCTTAACATTAATTTGTTCAGGAGTAATCTGAATTGGTGATCCCGAAGCAATTCGAATCACTCGGTATTATTATTATAGTAGGCCTACGCCTTAGCCACTTTCAACTGGTGATACTTTACATCATAAATTATAATATTAACCCGGCCTATCATTAATAAGCAATCAGTCATTGCATCAATTAATCATTAGCATACGATTAAATCATTATCACCTTAAACGGCTAAAAACTAGGTCATATATATATATACAGGGCTATTCAAAATGATTCACCTGATTTCAAATGAGAATATTTTTTAATGTTACAAATACAGAGTGATTTGTGATACATCAACCAAAAGAAAAACTGTCCAAATTTTGTCTCTCACCTCATAAATGCTCTGTGACTTCCCCTAGTTACACGAGCAACGTCGACACGATAGTCGAATTCCTCCCATACTCGCTCCAGCATGTCCGTTGTCACTGACTCTACGGCAGTAACAATGCGAGTTCGGAGCTCATCCAAAGATGTGGGCAACAGTGGCACGTACACAGTATCCTTAACGTACCCCCAAAGGAAGAAGTCGCACGGTGTAAGATCCAACACACAAAAGATGCAACACACAAAACGCCTTCTGCTTTGCGGACGCCATTTTCACACTGACTGTTTGTTGCTAGGCTAGGCCACGGCGTGACTTTGGAGCCCTCTCGCGGTGATCTTGTAAAACTCGGAGATTTCCTCTTTCATGTGGTGTATGCTCAGTTGATACACGGTTGATAGGTACGGAAGTATTCTCAGTTGAAATCGGATGAATGACTTTGAATAGCCCTGTATATATACAGGGTGTCCCATAAGTCCGGCATCATAGGAGAAATTCATATTTTCCTATTTCTACAAACTATAATTCATATTTTTCTCTTTCTACAGGCCATAATGTCTGTGAGCAAGGAAGAACGAATCCAGATAATTCTACTCATAGGAAATCGGAGTCAAAGAGAGGCCGCTGCTGAATTTAACAGACTGCATCCAGACCGCGAGCCAATAACACAGAGTTGTGTTAGCAGACTTGTTGCAAAGTTTAAGGAAACAGGATCCATAGAAGATAAACCACGCGGTAGACCTTCAAGGAGGTCCACTGACATATTGAGCACGTTCTGTAAATAAAAGCTTTTGTTTTGCCTTTTTTATTTTTCCTATGATGCCGGACTTATGGGACACCCTGTGTGTGTGTGTGTGTGTGTGTGTGTATATATATATAGTTGGCTGGCTGGCGTCAACTTTTCAAAAACTATATAAATTTCTTATATGCAAAACTCTTTAAAACTTATGAAAAAAAATTTGAACTTGTGGAGATACTTCGGTTTTAGTAAATATGGAGAAAGGTCAGTTTTAATTGGTTTGGAAACTTTTATTTTATAAGCTTCAGATCTGTTGCGAATAAACTTTGAACATTACGACAATTTATATATATATATATATATATATATATATATATATATATATATATATATATATATACAGGGTGGGCCGAAAGTCTGGATCCATAGGAAAATATTTATTTTAATACATAAATTACAACAAATGGTAAATACTTAAAATGAATATCAACTTTAACTCGTAAATGCGTATCCGTGATACTGTACAGTAGTTCGTACTCCAGTATAAATACTCATACTTTTTTATTCAGCCCAGAAATGGCTTCGAATCTAACAACAGAAGACCGGGTAGAACTTGTGCTCATGTACGCAAGACAGGGCGCTACACACAGAGAAGTTGCTACCGAATTCAATAGAAATCATCCTGATAAGTATCCAGTAACACATGCGACTGTTGGCGAGTTGTTTAAACGTTTCAAAGAAACAGGAAGTGTACATGATCGACGGCGTTCTGGTCTTCCAAAAACTGCAACTGATGAAAATACCTCTGCAATGATATGTGAAACTTTAACGAATAGTCCAGTAAAGTCAAAAAGAAGATTATCAAATGAAACACGCATCTCGAGAACGTCAATTCGAAGAATTATTAAAAATCATAAATTCCATCCCTAAGTGTCTCGATGTCAGAGGCCGCCAATTTGAGCATTTGTTATAATTTGTTGTTTATACTGGAGTATGAACCACTGTACAGTATCACGGATACACATTTACGAGTTAAAGTTAATATTCATTTTAAGTATTTACCATTTGTTGTAATTTATGTATTAAAATAAATATTTTCCCATGGATCCAGACTTTCGGCCCACCCTGTATGTATATTTTTTTTTTTTTTTGTATTGGGGCGTTTACCGCCATTTCCCGCTATATGGTAGCGGATATCATGGCGAGGCGGAATACGAGAAAGAGAAACGGAGACGGAGAAAAGGCACTAGAAAAGGGAGAACAGCGGACTACAGGTGAGAAGCCACCTAAAGCTCAGATAGGATGCGAGATTGGGAGAGGAAGAGGAAAAGACGGTCAAGCGAGAAGAGAGGGCTCTCAGCGAGCATAAGGCGTAAACGTTCGGGGAGGGGGAAATCTGAAAGGAACGGAAAAGCGCGACGACGTACTGACGACAGGGTGGGGCATTCCACAAGGATGTGAGAGACGGTGAGGGGCGACTGGCAGGAGACGCAACGAGGAGCCTCCTGCCGGAACATAAGATAGCCGTGCGTGAGGCGCGTATGGCCGATGCGAAGCCGCGCAAGGACGACCTCTTTGTGTCTGGAGCGGTGGAAAGAGGACACCCAATATGACAGACGGGGGCGGATGGACCAGAGTTTATTTCCGGTGGCATCGTCCCAGGACTGTTGCCACATGCGATCGTAAAAGGAACGAAAGACCTGCACATAGTCTGAGAAGGGGAGCGGGCGGGGGAGGGGAGGCAGCGAGGCGGCGGACCGGGCTAAGCGGTCCGCCGCCTCATTACCGGAAACACCAACATGGGCGGGAACCCAGCAGAAGGTGACCCGGATCCGGTGAATGGTGTGCAGGACATGGTACTCCTGTTGAATAAGGCGTACGAGGGGGTCCGGGGAATCATAGCGCTCGAGCGCCTGAAGGGCGCTCAGCGAGTCCGAAAAAATGGTACAGGAGGACCGCGAACAACCCGATACCAGACGGAGGGCTTCCAGAAGGGCAAAGAGCTCCGCGGAAAAGATGGAGGCCTGAACCGGCAGGGGGATACCCCAGGAGGGAGTGACAATGACGGAGAGAAGACGGCGGCCGCGACACCTGCAGGGAGCGCGAGCCGTCGGTGTAGACGGGAATCGTCCGAATGGACGGGAAGATGGGCCAGAAACGAAGACCGGAGGACGGCAGGAAGAGACTCCTTACGCAGGCCACGGAGCGCCTGGCAACGGCAGATAGGGGTGGTCCGCCAGGGGGGCGACAGATCGAAGGAGAACGGCAGAATAGAGGGTGGGGGGATCCCCAGGGACGAGAAAATCTCGGCCAGAGAGGCAGCGAAATGCCACGTGTCAGGCCGGGGTAGCGCCTGGGAGATCGCGGAGAAGAGTAGGGACTTCGGGAGGCGGCAGATGCGAAGGTAGCACTTCGCCATGAGAAGGCCCCGGCGAAGGGGCAGGGGGGGGTGTCCACAGTCCACCTGAAGACTAGCGACAGGGGACGAGCGGAAGGCACCCGACGCCAGGCGAAGGCCACGGTGGAGAAGAGGATCCAGCATACGGAGTGCCGGAGAGGAGGCGGAACTGTATACCACACAGCCGTAGTCGACACGGGATTGCACCAGGGAGGTGTACAGGCGCAGCAGAGTACGCCTGTCCGCCCCCCAGGTCGTGTGGGACAGATGACCCAAAAGGGAGAGGGTGCGGCGAGATGTTTGCCGCAACCGCCTAAGGTGTGGAACCCAACCGAAAAATCCGTCGAGGGTCATACCCAGGAATCTAACGGATGGGACGAGGGGAAGAGGAGTGCCGGCAAGGGTAAGAGCGAAGGTATGCGACAGACGGAGGCGCCGAGGACGGAAAAGCATACTGGAAGACTTAGAGGGTGAGAAAGCATAGCCAACCGAGGACGCCCAGCGAACCACCGCATTGATGGCTAGCTGGAGCCGACGTTCAGCCAAAGACGGGAGGCGGCCAGAGCAATAGATAGCCAGGTCATCGGCATAGAGGGAGCTACGAACGGATGTAGGCAGGACCGTAGCGACTGTGTTCATCACGAGTGAGAAACACAAGACGCTAAGGACACTACCCTGAGGGACACCCTCCTCCAACGGAAAGCGGTCAGAGAGGGCAGAACCGATGCGGACGCGGAAAGAACGGGCGGACAAGAAGTTACAAATAAAGGAAGGGAGAAAGCCTACGAAACCCAGGGAGCGTAAGCAGTCGAAGACCGCGCTCCGCCGGGTAGTATCGTAGGCCTTCTGGAGGTCGAAAAAGACGGCGAGTACAAATTGACGCCGGGAGAAAGCCTCCTGCACGTCATGGCTAAGGAGAAGGAGGGGGTCGGTGGTAGACCGGAAGCGCCGGAAACCAGCCTGGGTAGCAGGGTACTGGTCACTCGCCTCCAAGGTAAAGGACAGCCGCGAGGCGACCATCGCCTCCATCACCTTGCAGGCACAGCATGTTAGGGAAATGGGGCGATAGTTCGACGGGAGTGAGGGGTCTTTATCGGGCTTCGGGATGGGGACGACGATGGACTCACGCCATCGGTCCGGAAATGAACCCTCCAACCAAATCCGGTTATAGAGGTCCAGTAGAAAGCTGAGAGCAGAGGGGTGGAGATGCCGTAAAAGGTCATAAGGGATATTATCGGGGCCGGGGGCGGAGGAGCGTCGGGGGCGGAGGGCCTCCCGAAGCTCTGTCATGTGGAAGAGGTGATTATAGGGGTCATTCCTATGAGGTGGAAATTCCGGTGGGTCGCGGCGGGAGTGGGGGGAATCGGAACTGGAGATGGCTGCAAAGTGCGCCGCGAGTGCGTTCGCGACGGCCCTCGGATCGGACACGAACTCGTCGTCCCCGACCCGAAGCACCGGGGGTCGAGGGGGGACACGGGTCCCCTCAAAGCTACGCACCTTGCGCCAAACAGTCAAGGGGGCAGTTGAGGAGGAGATCCCGGACACGTAACTCCGCCAGGAGGTACGCCGGGCCAGTTTCAGGACCCGACGGGCCACTGCCTTCAGGCGCTGAAATTCTATCTTGTGCTCCAGCTGGCGGGTCCGGTAGAAGCGGCGGCCGGCACGGCGCCGCTCCTGAACGGCATGGGAGCACTCTGGGGTCCACCATGGGACGCTTCGCGGTCTGGGGGAGCCAGAAGTACGGGGGATGCAACTGGCGGCAGCCGAGAGGATCCTACTCTCGAGGAAGGCGAGGGCCTCATTGACGGAGGGAAAGGCAGGAATTGATGGCGAGATCGCCGTGCCCCTCGCGTATGAGGCCCAGTCTGCTCGGGCGAACAGCCAGCGCGGGCGGACAGAGGTGGGGGGGAGGAGACGGGTCGGGGTAAGACACACTGGGAAATGGTCACTGCCGGAAGAATCCGGCAGGACCTCCCAGGTGAACTCCGTCACGATTTCGAGGGAAACCAGGGAAAGGTCGATACAGGTGAAACTGTCATGGGCCGAGTGAAGGCAGGTTGGGGAGCCATCGTTCAGAAAGGTGAACTCGAGCTCGTCCATAAGGGAGAGAAGGGTCCCGGAGAGAAAGGTGGAGCAAACGTCCCCCCAGGCCGGGTCCCGACTGTTGAAGTCCCCGAGAATCAGAAAAGGGCGGGGAAGCTGGAGAATTAGGTCACGGAGAGAATCGGGTGGAGGGCGTACGTTAGGGGAGAGGTAAAGAGAGCAGACCGTGAGCTGGCGCCCCAAGAAAAGGCGCACGGCCACAGCTTGCAGGACTGTACGGAGCGGGAGGGGGCGGAAAGGGACGGAGCGGTGCACGAAGACCGCGGCGCCCCCCCTCCCCGCCCCATCGAGAGGCGGGGAAGGGAGCCCGCAGTAACCGGACACTCGAGGGAGGGAACGGGATCCCAGAATCGTCTCCTGAAGGCAGAAACACGCCGGACACCTGGAGGCCAGGAGAGAGGAGAGACTCTCGAAGCCCACCAGGAGCCCGCGGATGTTCCACTGCAGGAGCGAGGTATAGGGAGGGGTAGGAAGGTCAGCGTAAAGGATGATTATGGGGTGGTGGGCCGATCGGGCGGCCCGAGATTAAAGAGGGAATCGGAAAGCCCGGAGTTCAGTGAGAGACGCCGAACGAGGGCGAAGGCGAGGGTCCCCCCGACGAGGGGGCGATGTGGAACCAGACGCCGGCAAGTCCTCCAGAGGAGGAGTCTCCGGACGTCCGGGGGAGAGCGATGCAGAGAAGGGGATGTGAGAGGTATCCAGAATGCCCCTCCCTTCACCGGAGGTGTGGGGGAGGCAGGACTACGAGGGGAGTGGAAAATAACACCTCACCCAGAGGCATTGGCAGGTCGAGGAGAGAGATGGGGCGGGTCAAACGCGGGGGCGTGCACGTCCCACCCACGCCGACCAGGCGGGCGAGTTCCCCCTCCAGTGGGTCCATCGACCTGGCCGAGAGGGGTGTATCTCAGCCCTCACCACGAGGGCCGACGGGGACCCCAGGGGGGAGCGTGCATAACGGTTGCGCAGTTGGGACGGTGAGGACACCGGGGCGGTAGGGCGAAGGGGGCGTTTGTGTTTAGGAGAGGAAGGTGATGCGAGGCTTATGGCGTCGAACCTTTCGGGGTCAGCACTGGCGCGGCGCTTGCGGCCCCTATCCCTCCGTCGTGCGGCCCGCGTGGGTGACGGCGGGTCACGATCCGGAATGGGGGTGGCCGAAGGCGCCGGTGGAGAGGGCGTAGAAGGGGCAGGGGGGGTTGCCGACGAAGCATCGGCGTTCGCGGAGGGAGCACGTGGGGACGCGCTGGTAGTACGGAGAGCCGCGGTAGGAGTCCGCTGGGCGGCAGAGGATGGACTGGGAGTAGCGGACACGGTGGGTGGAGGCGCGTTGGGAACCGCCGGTGAGGACGGGGTCCGGGAACGGAGAGCCTCGGCGTACGAGGCACCACGCCGGGCCTCGCCGCCACGCAACCGCTCCCGCGCCTCCCGAGCACTGAGAAACTCTGATGAACAGAGGGCCCGAACCTCCCTTTCAAAGATGAAGGACGGGCAAGAGCGGGATGAAGCAGGGTGTGGTCCATGGCAGTTGGTGCAGGAAGGCGGAGCAGTACAGGGCAAGGGGTGGGGAGGGCTGCCGCAGCGGACACACAACGGGCCGGCTGACGGCAGGAGCTGCTCACGTGGCCAAACCTATTACACTGGAAACAGCGCGTAGGATCTGGCACGTATGGTCGTACTGTGAATTCGCACGCTCGTCTCTCACCAAAGCCCCAGAATACCGAAACGGGGGGCACCAGTGAGTCGAAAGTGAGGAGCAGGCGAGGAGAAGGGGCAGTTGGGGACCGCGATCTGTCGGGAAAGCGGTACACCCTCACAACACCCTGGGAGGCGAGGTCAATCTGGAGGTCTTCCACCGGGATGGGTAGAAGACGAGCAGCGTAAATTGTGCCCTGGCACTGATTGAGGCGGGGGTGGGGAGTCACCGTGATCTCGCAGCCCAGGACATCGGGGATAGCGAGCAGAGAGGAGGTTTCGGCAGAGGAACGCGACCTTATCAAAATGGAGCCATCCCTCTGAGGCCGAAGGTCAAAACGCGCCGTCCCCGTCTTCCCATGGATCGCTCGAAAGAGACGTTCGTGGTTAGTGGGGAGGGGCTTGGAGGAGGAGGGGCGGAGGACGAGGAACTTGTCCATCGTCCTAAGGCCGAGTGAAGCCGTCTGGCCAAACACCACCGGAACTTCGAGGGGGCGAGAAGACGAGAAAGGCGGACGGCGACGTCGGGTCCCTCGTCCCCCAGGGGCCGAGGGGGCCGGGGGCGATGAGGCCCGACCGGAGTGGGAGGCGACCGGGGCCGCGGGCCTCCCACCTGAGGGCGAAAAAGCAGGTGGGTCCCTATCGGGACGTGGAATATGGGGGGATCCAGGGGTCGGGGGGTCCACTGCAGGTCCATCCGCTACTGGCGGGGGTCGGGCAGCGGCGCCACGAGCCTGGGGAAGAGAGGGAGAGGAGGCGTCGGCAAGAAGAGCAGACGGGGTGGGCGAGGACTGCCGACTGCCCTTACCAGACCCACGGTCCAAAGAGGTAGTCAGAGGGAGGTCAGATGCACAAGCCGGGTCGTCAACGAGGTCCATTAGAGTTGTAAGTGTTTCCATAGAAAATGTTTATTGTAGTTTCGCGCCCGGGGCCGCGGGGAACCGATTACCCGGGGCCCAAGGGGACCAAGCGCACGCCGGCGGGAGGTGGGTGCCTCGTCCCATGCAGGTACCCCCGTTTCAAAAGGGGCCCTTGCAGCGTCGAGAGTTCTCCCCCGCCGGCAGCAAAGACCTAGGCCCCCAGGGTCCCAGGCCTGGGCACCCTACCAGCCAACTTAGTCCGGCCCCGGCCATGGGGGCGAGACCCCCAGCGACCAGCCCCGGCAGCCCACGGGGCGCGCGAAGTGAAGAGAGAAAGCAGAAAAAAAAACAAACAGAGGGGGCAAGGAAGAGGGGAAAGAGGGGAAGACAGGAAAGAGGGGGCTGTAGGATAGCAGGGTATGTTAAAAGTCCACTTCGCAACCGGGCGGGGGACCCGGCAGGGCCCCCAGCCGCGGCTGACCCCCCTCGCCACATGGAGGCAGGAGCCCGCGGGCGATCCACCCCAGAAAGACCGCCCGCGGGGAGGGGTATGTATATATATATATATATATATATATATATACACACACACCTTTGGCTAGCTTCCGCCCGAATTGTTCATTCTGACGAAGGTCAAGCTTTTCATTCTACCTTAGACCTACAGTTTAACGTGGAATCCGAACCACGCCCCAACAGCAGCCCAGCGTCTTAACCACTAGGCTACCCAGGGTACCCATTTATCAACCAACCACTTTTTTATTGTGTGGAAGGATGAACAGCTTGGTTTCGCTGCGCGCCGGCTACCGTCACCGGGTCTCGAACCCGGGGCCGATGGATTCGTAGTCAGCGACGCTCAACACTACACCACCGATATGGTGTAACAAATGTCCGTTGTCATAGGGAAATAAGATCTAACAGAACTGATCGTGATGAGTTTGTGTGTATTACGTAGCAACACTGTTAGGGTATTAGTAATTTGACCCCACTTGACTTCTTGTGCGGCCACCTAGTCCGTTGTTTATGATTACGAGTCAAGACCTCGAACGATCCAGCAGTTGAAAGAAAAAATTAGAGATCAGTGTAACGGAATTAGTGCGGAAACACTTCAAAACGTAACCGACAGCTTACACAGACGAGTAGAAATGTGTCAACGGCTACATGGAATGCAATTTGAGCCATGTACTGGATTAATTGGTAAGTTGATTGTATTGTTTGTAATGTATAGTTAAAACTATTTTCTAGTTCAAATCTATTATATCTTATTTCCATATGAGAACGGCTTTTGTTACACCTTATATACACACACACACACACACACACACATATATATATATAGTACAGGGTGGGCCGTAAGTTTCCATACATAGGAAAAATTAAACGTTTGTTTTTATGTTTCAGATACCCTAAGAATATGCGTTTGACGTAAGATCTTGTTTACTGATGAAGCAAATTTTTACGTCAATGGAGAGGTTAATCGGCAAAACATACGTTATTGGAGTAATGCTAACCCTAACTGGCTGAGTCCGACGAAGATGCAAGGTGCCGGTAAAGTGATGGTGTGGGCCGGGATATGGGGTGACAGAATTATTGGACCAATTTTTGTCAGTGGAAATCTTAATGCCGAAAGGTATCTTAACATGTTGCAAGAAGAGATTTTCCCATCCCTGCTAAACGAGGAAGGTAACTTCCCAGTTTACTTCCAGCAAGATGGAGCTCCACCTCATTATGGTCTTCACGTGCGTCGGTATTTGGATCAGCAGCAGTTTCCGGATGCTTGGATTGGTCGGCGTGGTCCTGTGGAGTGGCCTCCCAGATCCCCAGATCTCACCCCCCTTGATTTCTATCTTTGGGGGCACTTGAAGGCCATGGTGTATCAGGAAAAGATACGAGACATAAATCATCTAAAGGAACGTATCACCAACGCCATTACAACCATAACGTCAACTGTGCTAATGCGTGTTCATCAACAGTGGGGAACACGTATTGAAATGTGTTTTCAAAACAATGGCAACCATGTAGAGCATATTATATAAATAAAAATGGTTGTCCATAACAAAATGTTTATTTTTCCTATGTATGGAAACTTACGGCCCACCCTGTACTATAATATATATATATATATATACATATATATATATACTGTATATATATGTATATATATATATATATATATATATAACGTAAAGAACGACGCTTGTATAGGAGAATATTCCGCGCAAGATGAAGAGGAAGAACGAAACAAATGAAAAAATGAGGTAACCACCCGAGTTTCTGCGCGTATGTAGGAGAATTACGGCATTTGATCGAGTGAGGCCCATGGTGTAATGGTTATCATATCTGACCGGCAATCGGAAGATCCCGGGTTCGATTCCCGGGTGGTTACCTCATTTTTTCATTTGTTTCGTTCTTCCTCCTCATCTTGCGCGGAATTTTCTCCTATACAAGCGTCGTTCTTTACGTTAATTATACTGCGTGTTTGCAGTTAAAATGTATATATATATAAATTTTCGATTTTAGTTTTTGTAAAAACAAAAATATCAGTTTCGATTTTTATTTCAGTTTATCCATTTCATATGAATTATATGGACATTTTCTTCTTTGCAGTAAACTCCTGAATATTAAATATTCATATCTTTGAGTTATACTTATATATTCGTTATGAAGACTTTTATTATTGATTTGATTTCGTATCATGGTGTAAGGCGTAGTTGTTGTTGTTCTTCGTCAGTAAGATTGATCTCTCGCCTTCGAAAGCTTCAGATGAACCTATACCTAAAAATTAAGTCTCACCTTAAAGTCACGCAGCTCTCTGATATTTATGAAGAGGAAAGTGAATATATTAAAAAGATGAGCCATAAAGTAAAATCTGATAAGTTGCCTTTCTATATTTATATATCTTCGGAGAGACACTTCGTCTCCTCCCGTAAGACTATCTATAAATGAAAAACATTTCTATCACGTGTCAGTACCCGAATTGTTTTTTTGTTTGACGAGTTAGGTCTGGCGTTAGTAAATTTGAATTAAAAATATTTTAACTACTTTAAAAAGTCTTCTTTAAAAAAACATTAATTTATAAAACAACAAAAAATATCGATTTCGATACAAGTTTTTTTCGGTTTTTCATTTTATTTTATTTCGGTTTTGGCAAAACTTTTTGATTTCAGTTTAAAAAAATCAGTTTTATCAGTTTAGCGATTCCAGTTCATATAGATTCCCCATCCCTGATATATATATATATATATATATATAAATATATATATATATATATATATATAAATAAACTTTTATTTACATAATTTCGGTTATTTTACAAAATAATTGAATTGCATTTTGCTTGAAAACGTAAATCCAATTTACGTACAAAAACAAAACTTGAAAATAATGAAGAATGTTTTGAGTTGTTTAATTCCCTTCGTAAAGGATAAAGGTCACGTGATAAAGGTCACGTGACGGAAGGGATCTACGTCTTTACGTGGTATTAGAACCATCTACGGGTCAATACTCCATCTAAACGTAGAGGACGATCCCCCATCAAACTACTGTTCAAACAGACTCAACGCTGCTTTTAACCTCAAATAAAAAATTGGATTAAAAATCTTTTAATAGCACTTTGCAAGGTCAGTTACATCCCGTCGAAGGAACATTTTTTCCCCATTATTCCCCAAGAACAGGAAAACCAACATCAATATATTAAAATAGAAGATGTTCTTAACATATTTTTGTAATTTTGATCTATATGTCGATTTAATGAAGTACCTGACGCCAGTAATGATATAGGAAAAAAAAAAAATATATATATATAACTTTGGTTAATCTTGGTTTAGTTTCCACCCGAACTGTTCAGTCTGACGAAGGTCAAGCTTATCACTCCACCTTAGACCTACAGTTTAACGTGGAATCCGAACCACGCCCAAACAGCAGTCCAGTGTCTTAAACCAGTGCTCTTCAACCTTTTTATGCGGCAATTTCCGTATGCGGCAATTTCCACCAGAATTAAAAATGCAAAAACTCAAACTAAAAGTTATATACCCTGCATAAAACAATAAAATTAATTGCAATTACCTTTAGATTAATAAGATCCTTGAGCCTGATGCTGGGCGGTACTAGTGGGCGGTAGGTACCGCCCAGGTTGAAGAGCACTGTTTTAAACACTAGGCTACCCAGGGTACCCATTTATCTACCAACCAATTATTTTTACTGTGTGGAAGGATGAACACTGGGTTTGCTGCGCGCCGCCTGCTGTCACCGGGTCTCGATCCTGTGGCCAATGGATTCGTAGTCAGCGACGCTAACCACTACACCACCGAAAATAAAAATATAAAAATATGTAACTGCAAAAACCATTTGAAAGCTAATATCTTAAAGTAGTTTAATATCGCATCAACAATGTTGATTCGAGTTTCAATAAATTCCCATTGTATCAGTACAACATTGTTCTCAAAAACAAAGTTTTGTCGTTCATCGTTTCTGTGATTGTCCTTTACTTCACCCATTTCAGTGGGTATGCTACAGTGCTTGCAGCAGCATACACATATGGGAAAAAATCAAAAGGAGATATATATATATATATGCGCCTCGATAGTGTAGTGGTTAGCGTCGCTGACTACAATCCATCGGCCCGGGATCCAGACTCCGGTGACGGCAGGAGGCGCGCAGCAAAACCTAGCTGTTCTTTCTTCCACAATAAAAATAAAAAATTTGGTTGGTAGATAAATGGGTACCCTCGCTAGCCTAGTGTTTAATATGCTGGGCTGCTGGTGGGGCGTGGTTCGGATTCCACGTTAAACTGTAAGTCTAAGGTGGAGTGACAAGCTTGACCTTCGTCAGAATGAACAATTCGGGCGGAAGCAAAACCAGGGTTAACTAAGGTGTTATATGTATATATATCAGAATTTCAGAGGCAAATGCTTCGATATATGGAATATTGCATTATACGACTAGATAAGCGTAACAGAATAAAAAAAAATATCTTTGCACACCTATAATGCCATGTAATAAGATAAACATGTAAGCATATAAGACCTTCTTATCTTTTTTTTTCGGTGGGGATGTGGGGGGCGGTGAGAGGGGGAATCTATTCATCCTTATAGAAAACGGATAAGACCGAAAATGAGCGTGAAAATAAACTCTAACGGGATTTTCTCTCATCAAAACATAAATCTCAAGAATTAAATTTTGTTCCGCTTTATCGGAGAGAGAGAGAGGCAGAGTCTTTTCAGAGAGAGAGTTTAATGGACTCCATTTGGGGAGGATAATGAAGGAGCGATGATGAATCTTTTGCGACTGGCATCGACAGGTATAATTATAAAAAGAAGTGGTTTGGATAATACTGTGACACAGTGAGGATGGCGCAATCTTTCATACCCATCATTTTTTATCTTTTATTTCAACGTTAATATATCATTATTTTTTTTCAGTTTATTTCACCATTTTTCTTTATTTCATTTTTTTTTTTTTTTTACATTATCATCACCCTCCTTTATCCCCCTGCACGCGCATAGCTCACCCCATACACCCCAAATCACTCTGTTTTGTGGTGCCGTTGGAGTAGGGGGTGGGGTGGGGAGTTGAATAGAGCTGGAGTAAAATGGGGGGGGGTGGAGAGGAGCGTTCTCTTAATCTTCCACTACATTTTATACCTAACGTTAATTCTTTAAAGGGGAAGATTCTCGCGTCATCTTTAATGGCTAAAAAATGAGAGCGTAATTGCTCTATGTCTTCGCTTTTCAGTAATTATGCGATCTCTCACGTTCTTCTCTAACTTAAAAACTTGAAAATGACGTTTTGGCAACGTTCGCTTGATCTCGAACACGTGTTTCGTTCTCAGGACAGAAGCGTCAGAGATTATAGCCAAGTTTAAGCAGGATTTGGTAGAAACTCTCGCACTTTCTTTGAGCCAGACCATTCTAATTAACCTGAATTTTATACATGATCTATGGAAATACACTTGATAATTTTTAGAATTTGCATAATCAAATTATATATATATAAACACACACACACACACACACACACTATAGAATGCCCACTCCGCCTTACGCAGCAAAAACTCGTCGAAGCACAACCTAGGGAGGGGGGCACCCGGGAGGGGCGAGTGTGTTACTAAAACCTTCCCTGGTTCTTCTTAATTTTTATACAAAATTTGGTGTATCTACCCTAGGCGTTTAGGCGTGTATAAAAGAACAGACATCATCATTCTCTACACACACACACACACGCACGCTATATATATATATATATATATATATATATATATATCACACACACACATACATACATACATACAGTGTGTGTGTAATATATATTATACCACCAGGATACGAACCCAGGACCTCTGACTCGGAGTCGCGGGCGGTGATCACTTGGTTACGACAAGATATACTGGAAGCTTAAGGGGGGAGAATATTTTCATATGCAAAAGGTACACGTGTTCATGCATATTATTTCCATATCTACCTACTGTATCTATCTATCTATCTGTCTGAGGTTATGACCAATAATGATATAATTGAGATCAGTCATTCATTTCATAATTCGACTAAAATTAGAGAGAGTAAAGACTTAATATATTTGAACTTGTGGGTAAGCATCCTCTTCGGAGAGGGTCAGATGATTGTGTAAAAGTGGAACTTTGGGATAGTTTAGATATGTTTAAGAAATGTGATGTTAATAATTTAAATTTAGTGAAATTAATTTGCCCCTCATTTGGTGGCATTTCACCATCTACTGGTTTTGAAGTAATTGGCGAGATTATGATTTCGTTTGTGCATGAAATTTCTACCTGAAAGGCTGAAATAAGCGAACTTAACACACACCTGACTGACCATGAACGAATTGAAGACTAATATTGATGATGAACGGTATATAAATGTATAGTAGCCTACGGATCACTGAGTTGATGTGGCTAAGAAAGTAGGCTTACTATAATTTATGAATTGAATTGAAATGAATAATTAGGGGTCACCAGCTTTGGCCTACAGCCCAAACAAACAATATTTAATAAGGAGAGAGAAATTACTTTGTTGTTTTGTGTTTAATTAGGAAAATAAATCAATTATTTGTCTACAGTGATTAACAATTCAATAACGGTATTTATAGTGATTAACAATTATATAACGGCATTTATACTATCTACAGATCTACAGAAGCTTAGGCTAACAAAGACCCTAAGATCCACTCTAAGGTTAGCCCGAGAGAAAGAAGAAAGGAGTTAAAAGAAGAGAATATGGGGTTAAGTAAGTAGCAAAACTCGTGGGTTAAAATTCATTCAGAAAAAGAGAAAGAAGGACACCATCATCATCCGCCAGCCAATGCCGACAAGTCGGAAAAATAGTCGAAGAGAATACTCCCAGCTGTTGCAGACCGGTCCTTCACCCCATAGGGAGGTAGAGGATGCAGCCCACTCTGCCGGAAAGGGGTGAAAGATGAAAAGAAGTAAAATAAGAACGCATTACAAACCATGCAACACATTCTTAACTCAAACACTATCATACCATGCAAACTACAGACATGCAATGAAACGAGTTACAGACATGCAAATAAGGAGAGGAAAAAAAAGAAAAACAAAAAGTGGGTTAGTTTACGTTACGAGCTACAGCTAAGTTCGTGTTAGTTTAATTTTTTTTTTTTGCTGGCATATCACAGCTGGCATGTCACAAGCTGGCATTAGTCGTCAACAGACTCATCCCCGATCACCACCCCCAGAGCTCATGCCTACTAATTGTTTTATTATTATATTAAACAACGTTAATATTTTTAAAATGCCTATCTAAATGGTTCTTAAACACATTAACGCTGGTAGAGTTCACGACTGACGCGGGAAGATTATTCCATTTATCAATTACTTTAAACGTAAAGACGTTTTTAGCGATATTAGTAATGAAACGTCTGCCACGCAACTTAAATCCGTTATTACGAGTATTGCTATTATCGAAAGTGAACAGTTTATCAAAATTTATGTTACCGATTTTATTAACGATTTTGAAAACTTCAATAAGCTCCCACCTTAATCTCCTAGTTTTGAGTGAATGCATATATAACTCTTTAATCCTATCTTCATAAGGCTTGTTGCGCAATGACGGAATTAGTTTCGTGGCGCGACGCTGAACCCTTTCTAACCTATCAATATCCTCACGCAAATACAGGCACCAAAACTGAACGGCATATTCTAAATGAGGCCTGACTAGGGACTTGTAAAGGGGTAATATAATATTCTTCGATTTAAATTCGAAATTACGCGCTATGAAGCCTAACATCCTATTAGCTTTTGCGCAAGACTCCAGGCACTGGTTCCTAACTTTTAAGTCCTTAGATACGCGTACGCCTAAATCTACTTCCTCGTCAACGCTCGCTAACTTTCTCATTCATCATGTACGTGTAATTATTGTTACGAGAACCTATATGCAAAACTTTACATTTGTCTACGTTAAATTGCATCTGCCACTTATCCGTCCACTCCAAAATCCTATTTACATCGTCTTGGAGCCTATTTCTATCGTCCTCGTTAACAACCTTACCGCCTATTTTAGTATCGTCCGCGAATTTTGACACGTTACTAGTCAATCCTACATCTATGTCGTTAATGTAAATTACGAATAGCAATGGGCCTAACACTGAACCATGTGGGACACCGCTACCTACATCCAACCACCCCGATTCACTATCATTAACAACGACCCTATGTCTCCTAGCACGAAGCCATTCCTCTAACCAGTTAGCTACCTGACCGCGTATACCGTGCGCTTTAACCTTCGCAATTAATCTCCTATGCGGAACTGTATCGAACACTTTTTTAAAATCTAAATAAATAACGTCGGCCGCTCTATGCCTATAGTGTTCGCGCACTATTTCGTTATAAAATTCTAACAAATTAGTTGAACAAGATCTATGGCGTCGAAACCCATGCTGACTACTATTGATCAAATCGCTACTTTCTAAGTGATCATTGATACGATCCCTAACTACAGATTCGAAAAGTTTACCGAAAATTGACGTTAAGCTAATGGGCCTATAATTGCTAGCTACTGTGCGGTCGCCTTTTTTAAAAATGGGCGTGACGTTAGCTACTTCGAAGTCTTCAGGAATAATCCGCGTTTCGAGTGACTGATTAAAAGTCTTCGTTAAGGGGCCTACGATAACGTCTTTCAAATCTTTCAGATGTCTAGGATAAAAGGCGTCAGGGCCTGGAGCCTTGCTAACTTTTAGCCTATCGATATAATGCGCAATCTCACCCTCGTAAAGAGTTATTTCATCCAAAATAGTCTCGCTGCTAAATGGAACGATATCGTCCACATCGGGGACATTATTGACGTCTTCGGTAAAAACTGTCGCAAAAAAGTTATTAAAAATACTCGCCATCGCCTGAGCGTCGGAAGCCAAAGCGCCATTAGCGTCCACGAGAGGGCCTATGTTATCTTTTATCGGCTTGGCTTACGATTATTTTATTCACGTAATCGAAAAACATAGTGGGTTATGTTTACTATCCGCAGCTATAAGTATTTCTAAATTACGCTTAGCATTCGTAACTGATCTTTTAATCTGACGTTGAAGCTCGATATATCTATTAACGTTAGCTACCGTGCCATTGCGCTTATTAAGTCTATACGCAATGTTACGCTCGTTTATGAACTCGCCTATTTCCCTAGTCCACCACTTGGGCCTACCATGATTTCTAGCGCGCTTGGGCCTACGAGGAATAAACTCCCTTTCGATATTCAAGAAACTATCTTTAAACGCCTCTCAATGCAAATTTGTGTCATTACCCATAAATAAGTTATCCCAGTCCACTATTCTCATCCTATCCACAAAACTATCAAAATTGGCCCTACGAAAATCAAGGACTTCTACATATTACGTTACTCTCCTTCGTGTTTTCTAACAATAGCTTAAACCTAAGAATTTGATAATCACTACATCCTAAACTATCACCTACTTCTAAACCTTCGACTATATTTTCGCCGTTCATCATCACCACGTCTAAAATATTGTCACCGCACGTTGGTTCGGTGACCATCTGTCGTAAAAAATGATACAGTCTAATTGTTAAGTAAGTACACTAATTCAGGTAGGCTAGTGAGATATGCAGAGGTGAACACAGAATAAATAATGAAGCCTATTGATAACTGAAATAATACAAGTACGGTTGGTACAGTAAATGGATTAGGTCGTTAAGAATGAACACAATAACAGAATGATACAAAATTACAATATTGGTACAAAGTTTGAATAGGCCTACTGCAGTTTTAACGAGAGCGTTACTTTGAAACGGTAATGAAGACACTTTTAGGGCCTATTGCGTTTCGTCGTAGATGACTTTGGAGATGTAGAGGGTCTAGGTGAAGGGTTGACCGTATTGCGTTTTCATAGATGACTTTGGAGACTGTAGAAGGCCTACGTGAAGGAGGATGTGCTGAGGGCCTGTTGAGATACTTGTTGAACGGGCGCCGATCGAATTGTGGTGAAGGATGAGTGAAGAGCAAAGTAAGGTTTGTGGCTTGTAGCCTACTAGAAGGTTTACGGACCTGCGCTTCGAAGGATTGCTTCTGTAGGACTGGCCTTGCCGGCGAGAGGATGAGTGTTGAAAGCCGGCAGAGACTTGTTGAAAAGGGGCCAACGGAAAACGCCTACAGCAGTGATGTTTCTTGTAGGATGAAATTGTAGAGTCGCCTCAAGTGTTGCTTCGTTTCTTATATGGTTGAAGTGTGACTTGAAGGACTAAGGCCGGCTGAGGTCGAAGCGGCGCTACGTGAAAAGGGAGAATCACGAGAAGTAACGAGCAGAGTGAGAACGAGTTTCAGTGAACTCTGGCTTATATAGGCTCGTAAGACATTAATTTTTCGCGGACCTTTTTGGGAAAAACACAAGCGTCCTTTTGTTTCTCTCTCCTTAAAAACCACGTGTGTTTTTCGATTCTCGATGATTCCCAGATGTCTGCGAACAGCGAGGAAAAGGATTTCTTTGATTGACCTCTACAAATGTGATTAAGAAGTTATTGTATGAAAAGGAGCCTATTATTAAAAATGTAGACCATAATTCACTTCCTGAAGTTAATAACCCTTTCACCGGTCAAACTTGCGTTTCTACCTCGTGGTGTACTGACGTTTGTTTCCGCTCTGTACTAATACCAAAATAACTAGTGTTTATAAATTCAGCGGTAAATTCTATCCTATACCAGTGTGTGCATTGAGTATCAGTGAATATGCATCCTATACCAGTGTGTGCATTGAGTATCAGTGAATATGCGAAAATAATTTATAAAGTGAAGGCTGGTGGCATACAGCGTGCACAAAGAAAAACAACAAAAGATCCAAACAACATAAATTGGAACATAAATTGGAAATACTTCGAATGGAATAAAAACTTTCGTGAGATTTTTCCAAGAGGCCTACAGAAAAGGAAGAGGACCATGAAAGAGAATGTTGAGATTTTGTAGACGAAATTCGGGAAGCAGAAAGGAAAGAAGGGGGAGAAATAAAGGCAAAAAATATGAAAAAAATAGAGTTGCCGTAAATCCAGAAAGTTTGATAAAGTTAAATTATGTTTAATGGAATGAGCCGCCTGCGTACCAGCTAGTAGTAGCATGGGCGCAAAAATTGAGAGGGGTGGGGGTAATAGGGGACTGGTGAGTGGGCAGTTGATGAGATGTATTTGAGGGGGATAGGGGGAAGAATATGCTATGCTAACCTAAACTAAACTAAACTAAGGGTAGACCGGGTTAAGGGAGACTTCATAAATATCTGTAAGCTATATCTGAGGATTGCGAAGCCATTGCCCACGCCGTACCATCCGCGCCCGCCCGACTGCTCGAGTCCCTGAAGTCCCACTAGCCGCTCACGATCCAGTGTTTGTTTGTGCATGCAGGGAAACAAAGCTCTCTCGCATCATTTTTCTCCTGTCATATATATATATATATATATATATATATCCAAGTCCTACAAGTGAAGTGAAATGCAGCGGCAGAAGAGTTCAATGGTGCAAGATTATGATTTTCTCTCTTATAGTTAGAGAGATTCAAGATCAAATAGAAATAGGCCACTAGAAAAGAGAACGTTTTGGGTTTCATTTTAACAAATAACAATGGAATAATAATAAATTAAAAGGTAACGCACACAAATTTCTCCGATCACAACCTAATCGATTAAAGTTAGCAACCAGAGATCCAAAACGCATCCCAGAGTGTCAGAAGAAATATTTGAAGGTTTACTGTAAAAATAAATTCAAAGTAGATTGGGAAAGTGTAAATGAAGATTTAACGAAAACAAAGTGGGAATTGCTACTTCACGAGAAGACTTCAGAAGAAATATTATGTGTAATAGAAAATAAAACTAAACCTATATTGCTGAAACATGTTCCGAAAAGACAAAAGAGAAAACATAGCAAGCTCAAGAGGAAAATCAGGACACTCCTTGTTTAACCTCGTTTAGGTTCCGTGTGTTGGTCTCTCTTCACACGAAGGTCAAGCTGGTGGCCCCGCCTCTAGGCATGGCTTGGTGGAGGAGCGAGTTGCTCTCTTGCGCTCTCCACCGCAGATAGCCAGGCACACGAGGCTCAGCTGGTATCGTCCTGAGCCAGGCATCTAGTCTTCGCTTTAAGACTTCAACTTTGACCCCTGTAACGTTTCTGAGGTCCTTTGGAAGCTGGTTAAAAAGTTTTGGCCCCCTGACTACCAAGCTATTTTCCTTCAGTGTTGAGGAGGTCCCTTGTCGGGCCTTTAATTTGGGAACACTACACATTCTGCCTTTCCTATTTTCCAGCGTTGTTTGGATGGTAATTGGGTTAAGTTTTAAGTTTGGTACCAGTTTTTCGATCATTTTCCATTTTCCCACAGGGAGTACAGATTTAGTTTATGTAGTCTTTCCCAGTAGTTGAGTTCTTTGCAGCCATCAATCTTGGCTGAGAAATGTCTCTGCGTTTCTTCTAGTTTATTAGTTTTTTCCTTTTTATATGGGGACGTCAAAACTGAGCAGTATTCAAGTTTTGGTCTGATCTGTGTTCTCAGCAGGGGAATCATTACTGTCTTGTTCCCCCTTTTGAACGTTCTTAGTACCTGTCCCGCAACTCTTTTTGTTTTGTTTATTACTATCTGAGTTTGTGTCTCGAATTTCGCATCATCGGTCATTATCACCTCCCAAGTCGACCGCTTTCGTGCTTCTCTGAATTTCCTGTCTATCTGGAGCATAATATGTAGTCTGTTTAAGTTCCTCGTTTCTACCATATTTCTAGAGCTGAAATTTCTCGGTGTTAAATGTCATATTGTTGTCTTCTGATCATGTGTATATTTTATTCATGTCCCTCTGCAAGGCCTCCACTTCATTTGCATCGCTGATTTTTCTGCTGATCTTTGTATCGTCCGCAAAGAATGTTACTATACTGTTGCTGTTTACTCCACTGTCTGTCTGCTAGCATGATAATGAACAGGAGTGGGGCCAGTACTGTACCTTGTGGTACTGAGCTGCGTACTTCTGATTCTGATGATGATACACCTTGTATTCTGACGACCTGTAGTCGTTCTCTGAGGACGTTGTAGATCCATTTTCCCACTTTGCCTGTTATTCCCATATGTTTCATTTTATGTGCTATTATACCATGATCGCATTTGTCGAAAGATTTAGCAAAATCCGTGTATATGATATCAGTTTTCATTGCCTTGAAGTGCATCTAGGATATTGTTATAATGCTCTATAAGTTGTGATAGGCATGATCTTCCTGATCAGAATCCGTGCTGATTTTCGTTGAATCTTTCCAGTGTCTCCAAAAACTCACAGATTTTCTCTCTGACTATTCTTTCAAATATTTTAGTGAGGTGGGACGTCAATGACACTGGTCTATAGTTCTTTGCTTGAGCTCTATCTCCTCCTTTATATATAGGGACAATGTTTGCTCTTTTCAAGATGCTCGGTATTTCCCCCGTGACTAGGGATCTTCTCCATATCCAGTATAAGGGTGAAGCTATTTAATTTTTACAGTTTTTAATCAGTTGTGCGTTCCATTTGTTCGGACCTGCAGCTGAATGTGATTTCATTTGTCCTATAGCCCTCGCTACATCTTCTGGGGTAAAATCAAAGTCTGTTATACATTCGCTTTATCACTTTTTGGGATACTGAAGACCAATTCATACTGGGCTGTCAATGTTTCAGATATTTCTTTTAGATCGCTCGTTAGTTCATTATTTCCTTTTCTTAAGGGCCCGATGGTTGCGTGCGTTTTTGTTTTCCTTTTCGCATAGCTATAGAAGTATTTTAGATTTTTCTTTGTTGCTTCTACCGCCTTTTCCTCTTCCGTCTCTGTATGGCCCTTAATCAGGGTTTGTATTTCCGTATCGATACTCTCCAGTTTTTCTTGTATTACATTCCTGGCATTGTTGTCTCCGCAGTTAGCTAACTTCGCCGCTACTCTCTTTCTTTTGCGGAATATTCTTCTCTTTTGCCTCTCCAGCAAGTTCCTCTTTCCTTTTGGCTGTGATTTCGGAGCATATTTTCCTAAAATTCTCAGCGTCTTTTCTTCCAAGATTGTTAGCATTTCCTCCGTTGTTTTATTCTCTAAAACTGTTATCCACTCTATTTGGGCCATCTATGATCTGATTTCTTCCCAATTTATGGTCTTGGAGTTTAAGTTAAAAGCCCCAAATTTGCTTCTTCCTTCCGTATGTATATTGTCTTTCATTGTTATCGCCTTATTTGTTAATAACGCGATTATATTGTGGTCTGAGATAATAGTTGGGGTTATTTTTATATCAGCAATCAAGTTCGTGTTATTTGTGAATACCAGATCTAGACAGTTATTTTTTCTGGTATTTTCTGTTATCTCCTGTGTCAGCATAAACTCGTTTGTGAGAGCCATCAGCATTTTTGCTTGCTCCTGGTCCTCTCTTGTGCCCCCCTTATCATGCTGTATAAATATATTTCTACCCACCTTTTTGTATTTTATAAATGGGAAATTAAAATCGCCTCAGAATATTGTATTAGGGGATGGAGAGTTTACAAACTTTATTAGGGTTCTGATATTATCAATGGCATCCGAAAATTTTTCAGTTGGAGAGTTTGGAGGTATATAGATGACTATCAGTACCACGTTTAGTTTCTCTATTTTCACTGCAAGGATTTCCACGAAGCTGTTGGATTTACTTATTACTGTCTGTCATTGGCCTCTCATGTATGTAAATAGCGCAGCCACCTTTACGTCTCGCCGTTCTATTCGCTCTTAGTAAGTTGAATCCATCGATATGCAATTCTTTCTTATCAATACAGTGTTCGCAGTTATCATAGTTTCCTTGGCAATCTTTAAGATGTGTTTCTGTGAGGCATGTGATGTCCGCCCTTGTTTCGTCCATAAAACCTTTCAGGTACGAAACTTTGTTTAGTGAGTTGTTCGGTTTTATTCCTTCAATATTTGCCAGGACAATGTTTATGTTCTTTGTTTTGCATTGCCCCTTGTGCATTTTAAGTTCGTTGTCCTTTGGTCTCGCGTGTTTTGTAGCCTTGTGGTCCTTCGAAATGGATCCGTTCCCGCCTACCTGTTCTGATAGCTTCTTGCTACGAAGCGGTCCGGCTCGAGTGTTCCAAGCTCTGTCAGCTGCATGTGCTATATAAGACTTAGCAGCCGTATTGTGTCAGATGTTGAAATTTTTTTTTTGCTATTTGTGTACATATTTTTTTTCTCACATTCCTCCTGATGTCATTTGAAACACTATTTAGACAACCGAAACAAACCGTAAAAAATCTCCACAGGTGCAGAACTGAAGCAAGGAGACTCAGGCTAGAAAAAAACTGCAAAATAGGAGTGGACCTAAAACAAACATTCATCTATAAGACAAACGAAGAGGAAAACAAGGTAGCAGAAAACAGAAAAAATAACTCAAAATACTTGTACACGTTTGCGAAAAGAAAAATGCAATGTAAAGAGAGTATTGGTTCGTTGATAGATAGGGCGACCGGATACACAAATGATCCAGCTGTATCGGAAATGACGTCATCGCACTCTCATAACCAGGCTGTGGAGATTGAAAGAGTGTCACAGCCGACGCTGGGACAGACATCTTTGATTTCTAATAATCGAGAATTAGGGTCAAATTGTTGCTCAAAATTCCTGCCTGGGAATATTTCTTATGCGAACACAGCCAATGTCGAAACACCGCTTCCCGCTGATCAGCGAAGTTAAGCGATATTGGGTCGGATAGTAGTTGGATGGGAGACCGTCCGCTGCGTCTAAACTTTGTAGCGCTCTGTGGTTCGGATCCCACGTAAAGCTGGAGGTTCCTTCCATCATATGACCTTAGATGTTGCGAAGAAGGTTAAACAGCTCAATCATTACATTATTTCTCCTGCGGGAAGTGGAGTGAAGGTTTTGGGGAAGCGCCGCCTGTCTGGAAATGTTGGTGGTGGACCTTTCGTTAGATTTTATAAGATGAATGTTGATGGTTTTCGAGTCGTCCTGGAGAGGAGGAAGCCCGGAATCATTAGCCAGGGCCGCTGAGAGCTGACACTGGGCCCGGGGCAAGATGCATGATCAGGCCCCCACTCCATAAATCTCCCTACCAACCAAATTTTACTACTTTTTTAAACAAGTTTTTAAGTGACTTGGGGTTTAACTTAGGGTGAGAATGAGTGGCAATTACTGAAAAATATTTATTAGAACGAAATAGTTCTGTAATATGTTTATTAAGAATTAAAACACTGTTGATAAGCAAAAAAAAAGCCTTAACATTCTTTGGTAGTGTTAATATGTTTCAATAAAAGTACATAACACCAAATCAGTCTCGTTGTGAAGTTGTCTACAAGTCTACAATTCATTTAATGCTGCTTTGCGGGCTTTTCTGTTAGCATATGTTTCAATTATATCATCAAAGTTTAGGTCTCTTGCAAGTTTTGATTCAATGGCCAATGTTCCCAAACCTTGAGGCGCTCTTCACACATAGTTGACCTGAGGCACTTTTTAACATGAGCTTTTCTTTTCTGTGCTCCAGACTTATTTGTACTCCCTAATGCTAACTTCACCTTAAAACAACGAACTGAACCAATGCAAACCAACACAGTTGTCACAACAGCAGCCTAACAACTGTGGTGTTGGAAACATGTTCTAGTTACTGGTGCTGCTATCTGTTGAGACAATTTTTAAACGTTAGTTATACCAAAAGTTATTTTGTAATGTATTTTTTTCACGGTCCGGGCCCCGGGAATTTTGTCCCCCCTGTTCCCCACTCTCCTTGAGTCTGTCATCAGCAAGAGAAGAGATGAAGGATTTATCTTAGAGTGTTAGCTAAAGTAGTCTCTAAGACCGTAACAGCCTGTATTGGCAGATTGCACTATTCATTCTATTGGGGGAAAAATCGTTGAAGAATGAAATGTTGTCGCAGGCAGAGACGAGGTATTCCTGGCATTGGTTATCCGTACCCCAGATTCTGGTTGTGTGGAACTTTTTCGAGGATCAGATACTTTGAAATGGATTTGCATCTTGCAGGAAACATTTATTTACCATGTGGAGTGAAAGATTGTAACGGCTCCATCGTGTTTCTTGTATATTATCCTTGTATTTAGAAAATGTGTACATAAGAATACAATGCATTCATCAAAAGATGGTTATCCTACAGGTAATTCTAAATTCGGGTACATGTACGAATAATGGCATAAATACGTTTAATGATGCTTGAAGGTAGGTACATGTGTACGTTTGTGTGATTTGTCTTTAAATATCAGCTGGCAATATTAAGAACAAAATGTAAGTATGATAGTTTCTTCCTAAGAGCAAATTGGGAGGCAACATTACTGACATGTTTTTCAGATTTTATGTGCGTTTATTATAATAAAATCTTGTCGGGGATGGAGGAATGTGATAGAAATATGGGTCAGTGAGTAGTTGGTTTGAAGGTTTACTGTAAATTTAGTAAGAGTTTATTCAGAACATAGTCTTTGTCTATAGTTCGCTAACGAAGCGTAAAGTACATTTGAAGTTATTTTTCGTAAACGTGAAATTTTTTGGTATATTCTCTCAAATATAATATAATAAAGATTAAAATATTCAAAACTGTCGCGTTTCAGGAATTTAAAGGTGAAAGAAAAACATTTTGTGTTGGTCAGTTTGCGTGGACTGCGAATAAGATGCATTGACGCAACACGAGGTAAACGTTTTCCTCTTTGGCCGAGAGAATACTAGGTAATCCTTTACAATACGGTTCGAAATTATTTTTTTTAAAAATAACGAGTTTAACATTTATTAAATGTGTGTTAAATTTAAGTCCTGATATTTTCGTTAGTTTTAACAAAAATATCAAGACTTAACCTAACCAATCGTCGACGGCGTACAGTTGACCTAACCGGGCATGACTGGTTAGGTATATCAAAGTTAGTTTTGTATAGCCTATATATACACCTTTCAACCTTTCAAATGTTCCGTGCGATAATTCCTCATTTCACGAAGGTCAACCTTGTCGTCCCTCCTCTCGAGTTGGCCTGGTGAAATAGTGAGTTGGTTTCGTGTACTCTCCACTTCACATAGCTAGGTACGCCCGGCTCATCGGGGATTGTTCTGAGCCAGGCGTCTAGTCTTCTTTTGAAGATGTACACCGCAACACTACTCGTGTTCCTTAGGTCTTTGGGCAGCTGATTAAACAGTTTTGGTCCTCTCACAACAAAACTATTTTCTTTCAGGGTTAAAGATGTTCCCTGTCTCGCCTTTAATTTGGGAACACGACACAGTCTTCCTTTTCTGCTTTCTACCGTTGTTTGCGGAGTTACAGGGTTCAGAGTAAGATTAGGGACTAGTTTCTCCATTATTTTCCAAGTGTAAATAATGGTGTATCTCTCTCGCCTCCTTTCCAGTGAATATAGGTTTAGTTCGCGTAACCTTTCCCAGTAACTTAGTTCTTTGCTGTGAAGCTTCTCTGAATCCCTTCCAGCTGTCTAATGTCTTCTTTTTTATATGGGGATGTTAGGACCGAACAGTATTTCAATTTGGGTATGATCAGTGTTTTCAGTAAAGAAATCATTATATTCCTATCCCTTCGTTTAAAGGTTCTCAGTATCTGCCCAGTTATTCTCTTTGCTCTGTTTACTGCTATCTGAGTTTGTGTTTCAAATTTCGCATCATCAGTCATTACAACCTCTAAATCTTTTGCTTTAGAATTTCTCTAAATTTCCTGTCCATTTCGGGTATAATATTCCATGGATTTTAGGTCTTCTCTTTTTCTGTACCGTAACAGCTGAAATTTCTCAGTGTTAAACTTCATATTGTTGTCTTCCGTCCACTTGTAGAGTCTGTTCATGTCGGTTTGTGGAGATCCTATATCTTCTGGGTTTCTTATTTTTCTACTGATCTTTGTGTCATCGGCAAAGGATGTTACTGTGCTGTCTCTGGTAACGTTCTCAACTATGTCATTTAGCATGATTATGAAGAGTAGTGGAGCTAATACTGTTCCTTGTGGTACTGAGCCGAGGGCCTCTGATTCTGATGAAGATATTCCTTGTACTGTAAAGACTTGCCGCCGCTCACTAAGAAAATTATATATCCATTTCCCTACTTTTCCTGTTATTTCAAGTGCATCAATAGTAGTGTTGTAGTGTTCCATTAGTTGTGATAGGCATGATCTGCCTGACCGAAACCATGTTGGTTATCACTGAATTTTTTCCAAGTTTCCAAAAAGTCATAGATTTTCTGTCTAATTATTCTTTCAAATATTTTAGTGAGATGAGATGAGATGTAAATGACACTGGCCTATAGTTTTTGGCCTCGGATCGATCTCCTTTATATATTGGTACTATGTTCGCGCTCTTCAGGATGCCCGGTATTTCTCCCGTGTCTAATGATTGTCTCCATATCCAATATAGGGGCTCAGCGATTGCATTCTTGCAGTTTTTGATCAGTGTGGCACTTCATTTGTCCGGTCCTGCCGCTGAGTGTGCTTTTAGTTTCCCTATAGCTTGTGTAATATTATCTGTCGTAAAGTCGAAGTCCATTATACTTTCCCCTTGTAGTTGTTCTTCAAAGAACGCGTTTCTATCGCATATCAGTTTGTCAGTTTTAGGGATACTGAAAGATGATTCGTACTGAGCTCTTAATATTTCAGATACTTCTGTTAGATCATCAGATAAAGCATTGTCTTCGTTTTTTTAAAGGTCCGATAGTCGTATGGTTTTTCGACTTCCTTTTTGCAAAATTATAGAAGTACTTTGAGTTAACCTTTATCGCTTCTATAGCGTCGTTGTCGTCTTTTTCTGTATGCTTCTCATTTAGTTCCTGTATGACGCAATCGATACTTTGCAGTTTATCATTTAATATTTTTCTGATGTTATCTTCTTTATAGTTACTTAATTTTGCAGTCACTCTTTTTCTCTTTTGGAACAATGACCTCTCTTGTCTCTCGAACCTGCTTCTCTTTCCTCTTTGTTGTATTTTTGGGGCATGTCTTTCCACAATTTTCAGCGTCTTCTCCTCTAAGGTCACTAGCATCTCCTTTGTTGTCTTGGCCTCGAAGATGGTTTTCCAATCTATTACTTCCATGCTGGATCGAACACCTTCCCAGTTTATAGCTTTGGAGTAAAAATTAAAAATTTTGAATTTGCTTCTTTCTGTTGTTCGTGTTCTTTCCTTTCCTGTTGCTTTTATATAAGTTGTTATTTCAGTGATGTTGTGATCCGATATTATAGTTGGAGATATTTCTACATTATCAATTAGGTTGCTGTTGTTTGTGAATACCACATCTAGGCAGTTGTTTTTTCTTGTGTTTTCTGTTATTTCTTGTGTTAACATAAATTCATCAGCTACAGTAGAGCTAGTAGCATCTTTACCTGCTCCTGGTCTTCCCGTATGCCCCCCTTGTCCTGGTGTATACATATATTTTTTCCTATCCTTTGATATTTCATGAAAGGAAAATTAAAATCACCACAGAGAAAAATATTTGGGGTTGGAGAGTGTAAATCTTTTACCCAGTTTCTTACCTCTGTAATGGAATATGAGAATTTTGAGGTTGGCGTGTTCGGGGGTCTGTACATTACAATTAGTACAATATTTAATTTTTCAACTTTTGCTGCTACACATTCTACGTAGCTGTTTAAGGAACTTAGTCATTTCTGCCATATGCCTTTCGAGTGTGTAAATAGCACATTCTCCTTTACGTCTCAGTTCTGTCGGCTCGGAGGATGTTATAGTTGTCAATTTGTATTTCTTTTTTGCCAATACAGGACTCACAGTTTTCACAGTTCGCCTGGCAGTCCTTTAGATGGGTTTCCGTGAGGCATGCAAAATCTGCTCCGGTTTCCTGCACGAGTCCTTTCAGGTATAAAATTTTGTCCGGTGAATGGTTTGATTTAAGGCCCTGAATGATGGCTAGGATTATTTTTATTTTTTCCCTTTCGTTTTTACATACTTTTGTTTCCGATTCATTTTCCAATGATGGTGCCTTCTGTACCGGTCTCAGATCCCTGTATTTGTCAGTTGGCTTCGCATTTGTTCGATGGTATTCAATAGTTGAATTGTGTGGGCGACATCTAAAAAATTGGTAGCCCTCTTTGTTGCTAGTTTCGTCTGCTCACCTGTCGGGTTCCTTTGGGGGTGGTGGTGGTAACGGCATTTTTGTCCGTATTTGCACCTCCCATATATATTGGGGGGGGGGGGGGGTCGAAATTTTGTATTCTTATTCTACACACTGCTCGGAGTTTCCTTTGGCCCCTAAACAACATACTGTAATTACACCGCTATGGACCCCCACTATCCGTTGCATATGCCCCCCATTTTTTAAATTGAAATGAAATTGAAACCAATTCTTTGAATAAAAAATGATAAATGACAAAGATTAAAGTAAATAATGATATAAGTAAAGTTAAAGTAAGTTTTTTATATTATATATATATATATTATATATATATATATACAGGGTGGGCCGTAAGTTTCCATACATAGGAAAATTTAAACGTGCGTCGGTATTTGGATCAGCAGTTTCCGGATGCTTGGATTGGTCGGCGTGGTCCTGTGGAGTGGCCTCCCAGATCTCACCCCCCTTGATTTCTATCTTTGGGGGCACTTGAAGGCCATGGTGTATCAGGAAAAGATACGAGACATAAATCATCTAAAGGAACGTATCACCAACGCCATTACAAGCATAACGTCAACTGTGCTAATGCGTGTTCATCAACAGTGGGGAACACGTATTGAAATGTGTTTTCAAAACAATGGCAACCATGTAGAGCATATTATATAAATAAAAATGGTTGTCCATAAAAAAATGTTTATTTTTCCTATGTATGGAAACTTACGGCCCACCCTGTATATATATATATATATATATATATATATATATATATTATATATATATATATATATATATAAATATATAATAAGAAATCTTTCTCCGTATATTACTTAAAGAATCAATTGAAGCATATTAAAACCAAAATATTCACCTTAAGAAATTTAAAATCGTAAATTACTGACACCACTGGCCTTTCCACTGGAACACAGGTAGCTTTTTTCTCGACTCCAGTACATTCAAAATAAATTTATATGTTTTCGTAACCAATTCTATCTTGTGATGCTTCTGTTACCACATTTACAGCATGTTCTACTCCCTGGCTGTGACAGGGAAAAGGAATAAGCTGAAGTGGTTCATTTCGAACTTTAAGATCATCATTTGTCAAATTCTGTAAAATAGGTGGAGGGGTGATGGTTTCGTTGTCCCAGTCGATCATGTTAGGATAATCATCTGCTTCAAAGTTCAGTGTTTTTGGCAGCTCAAAATTTCTCGCATTGATGCTCCTAGTTCTTGCTCGAATGATGTGCTGAAGAGCCAGCTCTCTGACCTCTCTTCTTGTGTCTGTTATCATTGAGAGTAAGATTCTCTGGGTGGGCAAAATAGGCGTTATTTCTGAGGACACGCTCCATAATCATCCGATGCTTTTTATCTAAGCCTTTAAGCAAGTGCATGATATACCAAAAATTAGATGCTCCCTCATTTGCCTTTGGATGAGACTTTATCCAAAACTAGCCTGGAGCGTAAACCAGCATTATAATTTTTACTAGGTCTTGGATGTTTTTGTCTGGATTCCGTGTAGAGACATATAAGCGCAGGATCCTGTTTGCTCGTGTTAGCCATCTTGCATGATGGAGGGCACCTGGAGATCTGGTGGCTAACGCTTGTGAGATGCGTCCAGATTGTATGCTAATGCACATTTCATACATATATTTTTAGTCACTGCTGAAACTTTTAACAATATCGGCCGAAACTTCTTTAATGTTGCCCTCTACAGGGGTATAATCAACTATATCCAGTTTGGTCAAATCCTCTCGGAGTTTATTTCCAAGAGAACCTTTGAAGGTGTTTGGTCCCGAAGTTTTTCCATCAATTGCTTCAAATACGTGCCTGAAGGGCAGTTCGTTTGCATGCAAAAGGCACATCGGCCATTGTACCGGCCTGTCCAGATATAATTCAATCAATTTTAGCACTCCGCCAGTCCTGCCAGTGTTCACTGGGGTGCCATCGCATAGCAAAGCTTTGAGGGATTCTTTGCTATTAGAATCAACTATAAAAGTTATTATTTCATCTGCAATACAACAAGCAGTTCCGTTATCTGGAGCTATATGATCCATGTAAACATCACCAGGTTCTTTGACTATTACATAATGTTCTTCGTACTCCATTCCCTTCTTTTTCTTAGTTTGATCTTTTCTACAATCAAATCCGATGCCTTCAATCTGTGTGTTCTCTGATTTCACTTTGATTATGTTCTTTTTACCCAGACGTATTCTTTCTCTTTCCACTTTTTTCCTATCCAACATATTGGTTTCGTCTAATATTCCCATATCCTTCAAAGCTGCATTTACTATAGCTGCAGTAGCTCTGTAACTTACACGGTATCTATCTGCTGTTATTGTTAAGTTATCATAAATAATTCTGTTCTGATGGTTTTCTCTCAGCTCAAAATCCGGAGCAAAGTCAATATCGTCGCTGTCATCATCAATTTCCATGCTCTCATCTTCCATAATATTTAAAGGGTCCAGTTTGCTGGTTGAGGCGACATTCATATCTAGGCTTATCTTGGCTCTTCTTTCTAATCCTTTAACTCTATCGTGAGTCCTTTTTCTTGCGGAAGTCGTTACTCTGTCGATTGGTCCTAGTTGGTTTTTTCTTTGTTTCTGCCCCACAAAAGACTCCCACTCAATTATTGGAACTCTAATATCACATCTGCAATCCGTTTGACTTGATTTTTTATCGTAACAAGTACAAGTGCAAATATCAAACTTTCATCGAATGTCTCCACCTTCTGCTGAAAACTGTTGTTTCTTTGTTTTAATGGTACTTTATTTAGCTTTGCTGCAGATTCTATCAATCGTTCAACTTTATAGCTATTCCTTCAAATCCTATATGTGGAAAGGAAAACTTCTCCCAAATGGCTTCCACAATCTTTAGTGACAATTCTGTAACATTCTTTTGCTGTTCTAGAACCTTTCGAAATCAGTTCTTCTCGTTTTCTTATCAATAAATAATGCCTAAATACGTCAGCCTTTGAAGGAGTCATTGAAGGTGGAAATTCTGCAGGGTGACCAAATGTTGAATTGTGCGTTTTGCTTCTTGTCGCCATGATTTCACTTATTTAGGCCTAGTAGCATTAATAACAAGAAACTAATTGTTAAATTCTAGCAATTAAATCATTCAATCTGAATTTAATATAACTCATTCGGAATTAAATCATAACTCATTCAATCATAAACAATCTGAAAATAACAATCAAACTATACCAAAAAACGTGACAATAATTTATATAATTCATCTAATCTATCTAAATTAATCTATGTAATCTATTCAAACTATCTAAAACTCTATCTAAATAATCTATCCAAATTAATCTAATCTACTTAATAAGACTTAATATAATGCATGATTGTCACATTTGGGGTTTATATCTGTGGAGAGAGTAAAATGGGGGGGGGGATGCTATGGAAGGGGTAAGGGGGGTCGCATATACTCATTTTTTTTTACAAGATGTTGAGATCATCATTTCCAACTACGTGCATATATATATATATATTGGTGAAGGCCGCTTCTGGCAAGCTTCAATTTCAATTTAAGCAGAAAGCCACAGACAAGAAGGAAAGAAACATCCATCATGTTGGAAAGAGACTATATTTTGTACATTGCAACGTTTCAAGCACAAACTATGCTCATCTTCAGGTAAAAATTCTAAAAAGTTAAAAACAGAATATTAAAAACCATAATGACAAATATAAAATACAAAATAAAGTAGGGAAAAATTCACAAGCTTTAAAACACAAAATGAAAGTCACACTAAAAAAGAACAATGAATGACACTTATAAAATACAAAATGTAAAACCCAAAACTAAAAAACTAAAAAATTCACAAGCTTTTTAAAACACTAAAAATGAAAAAAAAACACTAAAAAGAACACCTTAAGTCTAAAGCAGCACAGATTCCGAGGCAAAACTAATACAAACAGAAGCATCTAAAACAAGTAAAGGTTGGTTGTTAAAGATGTTCAGTTTAGACGGAGGGGAACGGATGAATTATATATCAGAGTTAAGCGAAGGGGAGAGAGTTTTTATATACAGTGATTCTAAAAGTCTTAAAGTTTGCTCACATGGAGCGGAATCTAAAATGTTAAAATTAGCCAAAGTTATATCCACTTTGCATAGAATAACATGGCTGCGTATAGCTGAAGCTTCTTTAGTTCTCAGTGGTTTGTCTTTGGCTAATTTTAACATTTTAGATTTCGCTCCGTGTGAGCAAACTTTAAGACTTTTAGAATCACTGTATATTAAAACTCTCTCCCCTTCGCTTAACTCTGATAATTATTCATCCGTTCCCCTCCGTCTAAATTGAACATCTTTAACAACCAACCTTTACTTGTTTTAGATGCTTCTGTTTGTATTAGTTTTGCCTCGGAATCTGTGTTGCTTAGACTTAAGGTGTTCTTTTTAGTGTTTTTTTTTAATTTTTTTTTTTATTTTTAGTGTTTTAAAAAGCTTGTGAATTTTTTAGTTTTTTAGTTTTGAGTTTTACATTTTGTATTTTATAATTGTCATTCATTGTTCTTTTTTAGTGTGACTTTCATTTTGTGTTTTAAAGCTTGTGAATTTTTCCCTACTTTATTTTGTATTTTAGATTTGTCATTATGGTTTTTAATATTCTTTTTTTAACTTTTTAGAATTTTTGCCTGAAGATGAGCATAGTTTGTGCTTGAAACGTTGCATTGTACAAAATATAGTCTCTTTCCAACATGATGGATGTTTCTTTCCTTTGTCTGTGGCTTTCTGCTTAAATTATATACTGTATATGTATATATATATATATATATATAAAAGCAAACAATCACAGGGAAAAGGAAACACGAAATCCGAGCGTTTTCGTGATATATTCACATCTTCAGGGACAAGAAAGAATATATCACGAAAGCGCTCGGATTTCGTGTTTCCGTTTCCTTTTCCCTGTGGTTGTTTGCTTATTAAAAAGATCACGTGTTGTTCTGCGATTTTATTGTATATATATATATATATATATAATATATTAGGGGTGGTCCAAAAAGTAAATGTTGAAAATTCGTAGGTCTTACCCCCTAAAATTGTTACGTATGTTGAAAAAACTAAATATAAAATTTTAATAAGATCAAAAAATTGTAAGTGGTGTGCCACATCGCATTTGAATTTAGATGTTTTTAAAAACCTTTTTTGCTTCTTCCCCATGATATAGATTTATTGTGTCTTTACGAAAAATATTTTGATATACTGTATATAATTTTTTTTGCATAATATAGATTTTTGTATGCTTATTGTGGTTAAATATTCCGAAGCACATCTTGTGTGAGCGGTACTGAACACGTTGAGGCAAGAATCGCATCTGTTCTGTTGATACTTGTATTCACGTTTTTCCATGAAATAGATTTCGTCACTTTTCCCATTAAGTGCTCATCTTGCGTAAACGTGTTGAAAGGGCATTCCTATAACAATCGTATTTTTTATTCACAAGCCTCAGTCTTTTGCCAACCTGTCGTTTGCAGTGTATTGTTTGCAGTGTATTGCAGTTCGTTTGCAGTGTTGCAGTAGTGAATAATCATATTAGAAATGGCAAGTTCCTCAATGAAAACTCGCAGAAATACCGAAATATGGTTCATTGGACGACCAATTGAAATGATATGCGAGAGAAAACTTCCTTCCAAAGGTGATGTGCTCCGTCGTCTTTTTTATTTACTTAAGGAAAGAAAACTCTAAGAGAAGCTTCTAAAGCAGTTTACATAGAGGTAGTTGAATTTTGGGAACAAGCTAGAATTCCAACAAGAGCTGATTATAATGTTATACCAATGATTGAAAAAGTATATACGGAATATAGAACGCTCCAAAAATTAAAATTCCCGTGCTCCGAAACTCAGCGTGAGAAAGAGAGATTGTTTCAGGACAGTTTAAACGATTTCTTTGATTTGCTCACCAAAAAGCGCACGAGATGATCAAGATTAAAGAAGACCGAGAATTCCTCCAAGCTCAAAAACAGAAGGGAAGAAAAGGATATATGGCTAACGTTGACAAAGCATTATCAGAGAAAGAAGATCGTAAAAGGAAGAGAGAGTCAGCTAAAGAACGGTTAGCACGTAGGGAAAGTAAGAGAAAGGAGGAAGAAACAAAGTCTGCCAAATTGACTTCATCAAGTAGCATAAGTAGTGAAGATGAAACAATGTTGTGTAAAACTAACACGGCATCAAAAAATAATGCAGGCAAGAAGGTTCCTAGCAAACCAAGTAAGAAGGAACTTGTAACACGAGACGTTGCAGTTGCACTGGATAGATCGAATGTTTCTGATAGACAGGCCGTATATGTGCTATCAGCTGCTGCCTCTGCATTAGATCATGATCTGGATGACTTGTCCATAAGCAGAAGTACAGTTCGTCAAAAGAGAATGGATGTACGACGTACGTGAGAAAATCGCAAAAGATTTAAAAGAATCCTTTAATCCTGAATGTTCTTTAACCCCTTAACTGCGGAGAACTCCACATGGAGTTTCACTCCGCACTACATTGAGAACTCTCGTGTCAAAATAGCGCAGCTGAGGGGTTAATGGTGCATTGGGATGGAAAAATGCTAATCGATTTAAGTGGAAATGAAAAAGTTGAAAGATTAGCAGTGTTAGTGTCAGGAGGAGGCAAATGAAAGTTGCTTGCAGTACCCAAACTCGAGTCTGGCACAGGAGTAGACATTGCAACAGCTGTTGTCGAATGTTTAAAGGACTGGAACTTAATTGATCGCACTAAAGGTATGTGCTTTGACACAACTGCCACGAACACGGGTCCTAAAAAGGGAGCTACTGCACAAATAGAACAAAAGCTTGGAGAAGACTTACTAAATATTGCATGCCTGCACCATATAATTGAACTTATTGCATCCAATGTTTTTGAGGTGTGACTTTGTTCCGCCAGTAGCGGACCTGATATTCCGATATTCAAACGCTTTAAGTCTGCCTGGAACTCCATCAATAAAGAAAATTTTGAAACCTTTCCTGATACTCCAGGACGTGATGAACTGCTTGTTATTTGTAAGAAACATCTAACCTCCATACAAATCCAAGATAATTACAGAGACGTCCTGGAATTTACAATCATCTATCTAGGAGATGTACCACCACGTGGAGTCAAATTTCTAAAGCCAGGTGCTTTGCATCGTGCCAGGTGGATGTCTCGCATAATCTATGCAATAAAAATGAATCTCTTCTGCTCACAGTTTAAAATGACTAAAGGAACAAAGTGGAATAAAACGTTTTGCACAATTTGTCATTAGACACTATGTTCCTGCATGGTTTTCTGCACCTACCGCTGCTTCTGCCCCTGCCAATGATCTTTCGCTACTAAAACTGCTGCTAGTATACGAAGACAAAAGCATTGCTTCTGCAGCATCTCAAGCACTTTCTCTCCATCTTTGGTACCTAAGTGAATTTCTTATTTCACTTTCATTCTTTGATAAAGATATTTTCATTGATGTTAAGAGAGACATGGTAAAGGCACTCGACATAAGGGGATCTAAGCATCCGGCCAAAAGAACAAATTTGAATCTTTCTACCAACGATATTCAAAACAAGACAGTAGCCAGCTTTGTTAATAGCTCGTCTCGACTATTTTTCACTAAGCTCGGACTCCCAATAGCCTTTCTTGAGGATGATCCAACAAACTGGCACAAGAGACTGATTATCAAATGGCCCTTGAGTATGTCAAGTCAATGATGGTAACAAATGATAACTCCGAAAGACGAATAACATTAATAAAAAATCTCAATGCACATCTAACTAAGAATGAAAGTCAAAAGCAGTTTCTCCTGCAAGTAGTGGAGCAACATCGCCTGCAGTTTCCTAATGTAAAAAAATCAAACTTGAAGCAGGAACTGCGAACGCAGCAACAATGAGTGGGAGATGGGCACCCATGAGACCCCCCACCTCTGAGTGGTTAACCCTTTAAGGACTGAAGGTACAAATTGCTAACTTTTCAAATACAAGCATTCATAACTTAACCCTACAAAAAATTCAGGGCTTAAAGGGTTAATACTCCATTATAGTTGAATATGGAGGGGGACTGTGATAAACTAAAGAAATTTTTTAATATGAATTCAAAGAATTTTGAAACAAGAAAATTAAAAAATTTAAAGTCGAGTGTGGCACTACTAAATATTTATTAATTTTGATAAGTTTTGGTCAGTAACGTTTTTTTTAATATAGGTAACAATTTCCGAGGGTAAGACTTAAGATTCAGATACTTTTAAAATTTACTGTATAATTTTGGACCACCCTTATATATATATAATATATATATATATATATATATATGCAGTAGCTATAGCTAACACATTTTTGGTAAAAGTTGCTTAAAATTAATCGAAACCTAGTGAAAATTATTGAATGCTCGGTTAGGTCAGCTGTACGCCCTTGATGATTGGTTAGGTTAAGTCGTGATATTTTCGTTAAAACTAACGAAAATATCACGACTTAACAAATTTAACGCACATTTAATAAATATTAATAAATTAGTTAATTTTTTCAAAATAATTTCGAACTGTATTGTAAAGTATTACTGAATATTATATGTATAGGCCATAGGGAATATATGGAAAGGCATTGAAATAAATATATTGAATACATCTTATAATACATAAGAATACATCTGTTTATTTCATAGGTCAACTTTAATAGGTTTCATAGGGTTACATAGACGTTTACATGTATAGGTTAAGTTTGTATATTCTCATTTTAACCCTTTCACTCACAAATATAGGGTAAAAATAAAATTTGCATTTACGTCTGGTTCAAATGAAAATGGTTTATTTTTCAGCTACACACTGATGTACTTGGTGAATGAAAGGGTTAAGGAGGCATCCAGTCGGGGAACTTGTTTAAATTCCGTGTCGGATTTGAAAACCTGTGGGGGCAGCTTTCTGGTTTATAGGTAGGCTTAGGGCATAGGTTGAAGGCCTCCTGTAACGGTTTGTATACCGTATTTTGTACATATTTTTGTTTTGGGCTTGTTTCAACCTTTTTTATAAATTATATTAAAATGAACTAGTCTTTCGTATTTTGGTATAGTGCAGTAAACTAAAGTTTGCGTCTTTTCAAAACCAGAGGTGCTTTTCATTTGGCGGCAAGTTAGTAAATTCGGTAATAATTGGCTGTCATCTTTAAATTTCACATCTGCATATATTATGATAGAAATCGAAAGCTGAAGAGACAAAATATTTCGGTAACCTTTATCGGTAGGCTATTCAGGACCCGGACTGGAAGACGTGTCAAAAACTGCTGCGAGAGTTCAGCTTTATCGCACTTTGTGCGTTCAACTGTCAATTCGTTCAGTTTGATATCTAATTTCGCCTCCATGCCCACTCGCTAGTCGCCCGTTTGGAACCCAGAGGGTTATAGAGCTCGGTACAACTCAAATTGGATTAAACTATTGTCGGATACGAATATCGGAAATATTAATTACATTTCACTACTATTTTCGGAGACAACCTACCCTAAATTTGGGCATTTTGGATAATTGTAATGTATGACTGACTGGCTGAGGATGTTTCCTTTCCTTCACATCCAGAGTACAATGCAGAAAGTTGATATATTCACTCCCTTTTTTGTTTACATTTAAAATTATGAACAAACTGGCAAAAAATAAATTTTACGCGTAGAAAATATTAAACGTGACAACTCTTGATTTCAAATGCTATAGTTAATTTAAGTTAATTAAAATGAACTGTTCGACTTGCAGTAAAAAAGCATAATATAAATACGTTATATTTTAAAAAGAAATTTTACGTCATTAGTTCTTTGATCATAAAAATCTTTATTGAAGCATCCGTCATTACGACATAACGACATATGATCGACTTGACATTCTGTCGACAAATATATAACCTAGGTCAGGTTACGCTAGGATAGGATAGGTTAGGTTAGGTTAGGTTGTTAGTATTTTTTTAGAGTCGATTCTTGTCGACGAAATGGATTTTGGTCCGAAGCATCATTACCACAGGCACAAACTACCTCAAGTAATCAGTCGCACCTTTAGCGATTTATGACAATATATGATCGTTATTTGTTTCACAATTCACGATAGTAACAGCGTAATAATTTTGTAGGGAGTTTGAGCATGACACAACGTAAGGAATTCTGGAACTGAGATTGGGGAGGAAAGCACGTAGATAGGAAAGCGACAGAGTTGCAAACAGCAATGTTCATTATTGTATAGTTGTGGATTTTTTCCTCATACACCCGTTTTATATTACAGAGTACTTTCAAAAGTACCGTCATGTCCAAGTTTTCGCACAGTTTGTTCATCTAATAAATATAAATTATGATTTCTTGTCATTAAAATTAAAAACCTAGTGTTTAGGGACTATATTTGCCATTTTACTTTAGCTTCCCATTAATTTATATCGTTTTCTTCATTACTCTCCCCATTCTTTCTCAATTTTAATGGTAAACTATATATTTGCACATTATGAAGCTATTTCTTCAGTCATCTTGATGCACTGTATAATGCAATGCATAAATAACTTACGGAATTAAGTAATCCTTAAAAATGGATTTTACGTTTACATATTTTTGCACTTCTCTGTACCTTATTTATAACATTTATTTGTGCAGTATCTGCGTATCTAGTATGCAGTTGCGTCCACAGGATTTTCTGACAGCGGGGGACACTTCCACTACGTTATCTGGAAATCTCGAGTATGTATACTGTTATAAGTTAAACAAAAGCAATGAAAGCACACTAACACATAGATAACAACTTGATATAAAAAAAAATGTCAGCTACTGCATGTACTGTAAATACTATAAAGTTGTTTCACCAGTGTCAAAAATTTCGAGAAGAAAATAAAAATTTTCTGGATAAATAATTTGATGTCACTTACTTTGCTCCTATAATTACAAAAATGCATAAATTTTAGATCCAAATATATTCTACAGATCTACAGAAGCTAAGGCTAACAAAGACCCTAAGATCCACTCTAAGGCTAGCCCGAGAGAAAGGAGAGAGTAGGGGGTTAAGAGAAGAGAGGAGAATAAGGGGTTAAGTAAGGAGCAACACCTATCATTCGTGGGTTAACATTCATTCAGAAAAAGAGGGAAAAAGTCTCACCATCATCATCCGCCGGCCACTGCCGACAAGTCAGAAAAATAGTCGGAGAATATAGGAGAGGGGTAAAAAATGAAAGGAGTAAAATAAGAACGCTTACAAACCATGCAAACAGTCTTAACTCACTGTCATACCATGCAAACTACAAACATGCAAGGAAAGAGTTACAGACATGCAAAGTAAGGAGGATAAGAAAAAAAAAAAAAGTAGGTAAAGTTAAACAAAAAGTGGGTTAGTTTACGCTATGAGCTACATCTACATTCGTGTTAGTCTAATTTTTTTTTTTTTTTTTTTTTTATTGCTGGCATCACACGCTGGCATGTCACAAGCTGGCATTCATCGTCAACAGACTCATCCTCGAGCACCACCACCAGAGCTCCTGTTGTTAACTTTCTTTTTAATTTTAAACAACGTTAATATTTTTAAAATGTCTGTCAAGACGGTTCTTAAACACATTAACGCTGGTAGAATGAACGACTGACGCGGGAGATTATTCCATTTATCAATTACTTTAAACGTAAAGAAGTTTTAGCGATATTAGTAATGAAACGTCTGCCACGCAACTTGAATCCGTTATTGCGAGTATTACTATTATCGAAAGTGAACAATTTGTCAAAATTTACGTTATCGATGTTATTAACGATTTTGAAAACTTCAATAAGCTCCCCCCTTAATCTCCTAGTTTCGAGTGAATACAAGTCTAACACTTTAATCCTATCTTCATAAGGCTTATTGCGCAATGCCGGAATAAGTTTCGTGGCACGACGCTGAACCCTTTCTAAACCTATCAATATCCTCACGCAAGTACGGGCACCAAAATTGAACGGCATATTCCAAATGAGGCCTGACTAGGGACTTGTAAAGGGGCAATATAATATCCTTCGATTTAAATTCGAAATTACGCGCTATGAAGCCTAACATCCTATTAGTTTTGCGCAAGACTCCAGGCACTGGTTCCTAACCTTTAAATCTTTAGTTACGCGTACGCCTAAATCTACTTCCTCGTCAACGCTCGCTAAATCCCTATCATCCATCGTGTACACGTAATTATTGTTGCGAGAACCTATATGCAAAACTTTACATTTATCTACGTTAAATTGCATCTGCCACTTATCCGTCCACTCCATAATCCTATCTACATCGTCTTGGATCCTATTTCTATCGTCCTCGTTAACAACCTTACCGCCTATTTTAGTATCGTCCGCGAATTTTGACACGTTACTAATCAATCCTACATCTATGTCGTTAATGTAAATTACGAATAACAATGGGCCTAACACTGAACCCTGTGGGACACCACTACCTACCTCTAACCACCCCGATTCACTACCATTAACTACGACCCTCTGCCTCCTAGCACGAAGCCATTCTTCTAACCAGTTAGCTACCTGACCGCGGTAAATTCTTATGTATATTTTTTATCAAAGAATTTCTAATTTTTCATATCAATTCGTAATTTTGGTAAAAATAAAAAAATTTGTCGATAATGATAACTGATTTTTATTTCTGTGCATTTTATGTACAGTATATATCTACTTATAGGAAAAAGTTTCATACGAGTACATATAATAGCAATATTTATATATCTTTACTGTATCCAATAATATACAGAGTAGCCACAAAGTCCCTTTGCAGTGAAATTACGGCATATCTATATGTTGATAGATTGGGTATAGTTTAAGGTAGTAAAATTAAGGGTTTGTGGTTCGGAACCCACGTAAAATTGTAGGTCCCCTCCGCCACCACGGAGGACATGCACAATACACAATTACGAACACAGTTAGGTAGACCAGCCATGAGTGGATCCTAGGGTTGGTCTGAAACATTATAACATCTGTGTGTTGCCCTTGTTTTTCATGCAAAGGGACTTGTGGCCACCCTGTAGATTTTTCATACCTGATGCTCGGGGCATATTATTCTGTACTTGTAATGTGAGCATACAGTTATTACTGTCATGGTATGTATGCTATTTAACATTTATATACCGTAAATTAGTGGTGAAGGGTTCAATAACCTGCAGTCTAAGAAAATGTTAGATTAATTAATTATTAATAACTTTATAGCTGCTAAACAGAACCGTAGAGCACTTTTGGTGCCCGGGGTAAAACACTATTCATTGTTACCCCCACCATAATCTTTATTAGCAATAAACTAATAGTCATACTATTTTACTTAATATTTTTTTTAGTCACAAGAATCACATTCCTTCCAATGATAAGAATACGTGAATTATACATAGGCTATGTAAGAATCCACTGTCGTGACTTATCTTCCAAAATTTGATCTAAATGGCGAGAAGGTTTTTTTTCATTTAAATTGAATGCCACGTTCATTTTTGTGTCTCCACTATTAGATTTCAGTGCTGATAATTAATTGACTCTCATCATATAATTTGAATCCTTTACTTTACATACTTGATACTTCGTATAGTGTTAAATGTATTATTATTATTATTATTATTATACGATTAATCGTACTGTTTAGTGCATTCTTGCGCATAACTTATTTCCTTTGGAATGAATGTTTCTGACAAAGATTACAACTATTATCAGTTTCATCAGCATTATATATATATAAAATATTAATTCTGAGCAGGATGGAAATAGTTTTATATATTTTATGCATAAAATGGCTGCGAATATTTTGAATAGTAAAATTGTGCAAAAAACTGTTCTTTGAAGCTCGATTTCAAGCAACATCAGCGGGAAGCCAATTCTAATGCCCACAACATCGAATCGTGTACGATTATCTGTCAAAAGTTTTTCGTAAGACATTCGTATAAAAGTACATACAACTAACGATTATATCATATTATTATTATTATTACTAGCAAAAATACCGCCCAACGGGCAGTTTTTGCTATTTCCTGCGGAAGGCTTGGAGCCCTCGGCCAATTATTTCATCTGGGAAATGAATTTTCTTACCTCAAGGTATTATTTCCTGTTATAAAATATAAAAAAGAACACTTCATCATCAACTTATCTTTATTTCATTACTGAAGAATCTCCTTGTAGACATAATTGTCAACAAATACTCCCTTTTCATTTCTTTCTGTCAGGATTTTCAGCAAAAGATCGGCGCTACACCCGATTTCGCTAGATCTGCGGTACTTGGGCATTCGGCCCAAACCGAATCGAATTGTGGGCCTACGGCGTATTTTATTTTGAACATCATTCCTATCCCTCTCACCTTGGGCCTCAGTAATTGGAGTGCCTGCGGCGCCCCAATTACTGTCGGTTCAATTATTTTGTCAATAAAACTATAGTAATGAAAATCTTAAGCTTCACAAATTCTTGACACAATGTGAAGCTCAAGATTTCCATGGCTGCCTTCCCAATTACTGTCGGTTCAATTATTTGGTCAATAAAACTATAGAAAAGAACGCAGCCATGAAAATCTAAAGCTTCACAAATCTTGATACAATGAGCTCAAATGTGAAGCTTAAGATTTTTATGATTGCGTTCTTTTCTATAGTTTTATTAACCAAATAATTGAACTGACTAACTGGGGAGCCTGCGGCCCCCCAATTACTGGGGTTCAATTATTTTGTCAATAAAACTATAGTAATGAAAATCTTAAGCTGCCTTCTTCTTTTCTATAGTTTTATCGCGGTGCTGGGGCTTTCGGGCCTAGTAATTGGTGGGGGGGAGGGGTGGGGGCTGGTCACACATGTATTTTCGTTCATTACTCATCACCCCGATCCACCATACGAAGTTTGATCGAAATCGGTTCAGAAACGTAAAAGTTTTTTCTGCGGACACACACATTTTCGATAAATCTATATTATAATGGAGATAAGTGCGATATAAGTATATTTTAGCTTCAAATTTTCATTTTTCTACAGTTATAGCAATATAATGTTCAATAGGATTTACTTTAACATTATACAAAAGAACAGCAGCGAAAATGCATTTTAAAGTTTATACATTTTTTTTGGTTACATATATAAGTTATATCGCACTTACCTCCATTATAATATAGATTATTATTAGGCTCTCTGTAGCTCTGTTGTATCTGTGCTAGATTCTGAGCGGTGAGGCTTTTGGTTCGCTCTCGGCTTCTGGCGCCTGGGTTGGGTAGGGTTGGGTTAGGTCAGGTCAGCCACACCCTGTTAATGCTCGGACTCGGGTGACTCTTGGGACACATCCCCACACTGTGGGGAAATGAGTTCCGGATGTTGCCTGTTATTAATATTCTTAGTTTTGGATATTCAGTAGAGTATATTATTTATACTGTATATTTGCCTATGGCTTTGTATCTATATCGATATTAGGGCATAATTTTTTAGAAAGCAGGTGTTATATAACTTAAAACCAAGGTTAACCAAGGTATATGAAGGACGCTATATTTTGTTTATTTCTTGTACGTTACAAAGCATTTGACATACAGATTTTTACAATACAAGATGACGTATTCTATTGCTTATCGTGTGTTAATTGTGAAGTGTTTTTTTCATACAAAGAGGGTTGTGTAAAGGGCACGTGATGTTAAAGCACATTTTAGGGTCAGGAAACCCCTTGTAGATCTGAGATAAAGGAAAATAAATAAATTCGATAGTACTGGAATGTGAACGACAGTCGACAGTTCATAATTATAAAATATAGTTTTAGATCATTTAGGACTTGGATAACCTCGATAGGCTCGAGTGGGTTTCATGTTTTTCAAATGTATTATAAATTATAATAATGTAATGTAAAAGATGTCGTTAGTCGAAAGAAAACTGTAGAATACACTATCTTGTACGATGAATTTTAATGGTAGAGGAGCTTATATTATCCTAGTCTAAACTACAGGGTGTCCCAGAAGTCTGGACTCATAGGGAAAATAGATATTAAATTTTTAAAGGGAAACAAACACATTTCTCATGTCAGTTTTACATATTTCAGGAAAGAAAATACCCTGATGGCTCAGTATATCAATCAAGAGAAAGTGGAACTGGTATTGCTACATGTTTCCGGAAAAAGCCAGAGGGAGGCATGGCCGTTATTTCACAAACATGCCTCCCTCTGGCTTTTTCCGGAAACGTGTAGCAATACCAGTTCCACTTTCTCTTGATTGGTATACTGAGCCATCAGGGTATTTTCTTTCCTGAAATATGTAAAACTGGCATGAGAAATGTGTTTGTTCGCTTTAAAAATATAATGCCTGTTTTCCCTATGAGTCCAGACTTCTGGGACACCCTGTACATGAAAATCCTACATGAAAATAATGGTCATAAAAAATTTTGGCAAACACTTTCAGTATAAAAATTATACAAAATAGTATCTTTTCGTGGAGATTATATATATATATATATATATATATATATATTATATATATATATATATGAGATGTGCTCTCTTGCCACTTTCCAGAGAAGAAGAAACGGAAATTCCTTTAGAGTCCAATCAACTGAGACGAAGTTAAACACAAAATAATCCGAAATGAATGCCCTATGCCCAATGGCTGACGTTAGGCCTCTGATGCTCCAGCTATTCACGTAATAAAAGGTAATTATTTTTTATTATGCAGTATACCCACATGGTTAACAGATATACCCCTGCGTGTTAACATTATTTTTATTATAATGAAGACGAGCTTGGGTATGAAAATGGGTATACGCGGAATAAATTTGCATGCGTCTCCTCCTCCTCCTCCTCCTCCTCCTCCTCTTGTACCCTCTCGACCGGGAAACCCAATGCATGCTCAAGCATATGCCCAAATCTTCATATGGGTACGGGCATAACAGTTAAAATTGTTATATTGATACTGCTGTTAAGTTTTACAATTAAAGCGGCTCTTTTATGACTTTGCGTATTTAGGTATTCGATGTACTTTGGAGTTATGCTGATATATATATATATATATATAAGATTATATATAATATATATATATATATATATATATATATATATATATATATATATATAACCTTGGTTTTGCTTACGCCCAAATTGTTCATTCTGACGAAAGTCAAGCTTGTTGAATCCGAACCACACCCCACCAACAGCCCAGCGTCTTAACCACAAGGGTAGCCATTTATTTACCAACCAATTTTTTATCGTGTGGAAGGATGAACAGCTGGGTTTTGCTGCGCGCCGCCTGCCGTTACCGGGTCTCGATCCCGTGGCCGATGGATTCGTAGTTAGTGACGCTAACCCCTACACCACCGAGGCGCATATACTGTATATATTAGGGTGGCCCAAAAGTCAGGAGTCAAAGGACCCAGAGAGAGAGTGGATCTTTTCTGTGGCCGCCACTATTTTTAAATCTATAGTTTATAATTTTTCAGTTAAGAAATTCAGAATTTATAGAATCATGACTCTTTGACGCCTGACTTTTGCGCTACCCTGTATATATAGAGGGGAATGAGTTGTATATAAATCTCTCTTGATATTTATCGGCAAGAAACAGCATTTCTCCGAAGAACTTTTTCAACTGACTTTACTTTTTTATTCCCCTTGTAATAATAGGATTAGTTGAAATATATGAAATATAAAGAAAATGGAGTTTCACAACAGAACTTTTTAAATCGACTGTATGCATTTTGAGACTTTTTAAATTATTTTTTTAAAGTGTGAACTTAAGTCTAACATCGATCGCGTCCAAACAAAATTAAATCCAATTCGGATAGAATCGGATACTGCGTAACCAAAATATGCAAAGTATTATCGTTTACAATATAAATGCATAAACCTTCGCATGCATGCAAATAAACTTAACAGATTTATAGTTTTTTTTTAAATTTTACACGAGGAATTCTCGCGCGTATAATAAGCAAAGACATCATTCATAGGTATAACACCGTGTTCCCCCTAAATGAACTGAAGACACTGAGGTCGAAGGTTCGAGTCCCGATGGTGCTGATAATAATAATAATAATAATAATACTCCAAAAGATACTGTAGATTAATCGACCTCATTAGCTGGCTTGAACGCCGTGCTAGTTTACGGCCTTTCTCATTCGTTATTATTCGACAATAAGCAATAAAAGATGAGAAAGTTTAAATCGTTTGGTTCCATATTATTTGCTAAATTAGGTTAAGGTAAGATTCCTCTCAAAATTAGGTCCTATGTTTGGAAACCACATAGAGACTAACCGGGAACTTGCTGACTTTCTTCGTGACCCTGTATAGAGTGAGTATATACCAAACAGCTATACCAAAATGGGAACCTATAGTGTTGGGAACCTTTTCTTACTTGGAACGTCAGTTACAAAAAGGCCTTTTAGTTTTTTTCATTTGAGGGCTTTACTAATTTTACTGTTTACAGCGTACAACAGAATAAATTTTGGAGAGAGAGAGAGAGAGTTTTTTTTTATGCAGGTAGGAGGGTCCAAGGGCAAATGCTCGCAAAAACGCCCCTCCCGTGGAGAAAGAAGAAAGCCAAAATCAAGGTCGAAAGTTTTCGAGATGCCTGGACACTCCGCGTTTCAAAGATTAAAGGTCATAGACGGGGGGAAAGATGGATTGAGGAAGATTGTTCCAGAGTTGACTGGTTGAATAGATAAAATGCTGAAAATACCGATTAACCCTCGCGTTAGGGAGTTGGACAGAAAAGGAATGAGAATGTGTCGAAAGTCGGGTAGTGTCTTGTGCCTAATTCTGAGAGGACCTTTTCCTTAATCTATTTTGCATATAATGAAATTAAACTATTTCAAATTTTCATCTCGTACACTTCCAACTTGAATTCAGTTCAACAAAACACGTGAGTGACCTTTAAGACGATTGTACAGTATGTGTGTGATATCATACATAATATGTTTTGCATTTGCAAAAACAAAATATTTGGAAAAATATTTTCAAAACTTGTAATCGAAGGTGATCGTATATATACATACACAGTATACAGTATTATATATACACAGTATATATATATACAGGGTGGGCCGTAAGTTTCCATACATAGGAAAAATAAACATTTTTTTATGGACAACCATTTTTATTTATATAATATGCTCTACATGGTTGCCATTGTTTTGAAAACACATTTCAATACGTGTTCCTCACTGTTGATGAACACGCATTAGCACAGTTGACGTTATGCTTGTAATGGCGTTGGTGATACGTTCCTTTAGATGATTTATGTCTCGTATCTTTTCCTGATACACCATGGCCTTCAAGTGCCCCCAAAGATAGAAATCAAGGGGGGTGAGATCTGGGGATCTGGGAGGCCACTCCACAGGACCACGCCGACCAATCCAAGCATCCGGAAACTGCTGCTGATCCAAATACCGACGCACGTGAAGACCATAATGAGGTGGAGCTCCATCTTGCTGGAAGTAAACTGGGAAGTTACCTTCCTCGTTTAGCAGGGATGGGAAAATCTCTTCTTGCAACATGTTAAGATACCTTTCGGCATTAAGATTTCCACTGACAAAAATTGGTCCAATAATTCTGTCACCCCATATCGCCCACACCATCACTTTACCGGCACCTTGCATCTTCGTCGGACTCAGCCAGTTAGGGTTAGCATTACTCCAATAACGTATGTTTTGCCGATTAACCTCTCCATTGACGTAAAAATTTGCTTCATCAGTAAACAAGATCTTAGTTGAAAAGTTTGCATCCTCGTTCACTTTGGTTAATGCCCATTCACAGAATTCCATCCGTCTATCCGGGTCGTCTTCACTCAAATGCTGTGCCATATGTAATTTGTATGGATGCCATTTGTTTGCTTTCAAAATGCGCCTGATACTCGATCTGCTGACACCACTTTCTGCAGACAACCGTCGTGTACTTTTTCTGGGACTCCGTGTAAGCGCTGTAAGTATCGTAGCTGTTGTGTCTTCATCGGTGGCTGTACGTCTTGGACCACTTCGCGGTTGATCTGCAACATTTCCAGTTTTCTGAAACTTGTTAATAAGTTTTTGCCACAGTGTCGTGTGTGATGTTCGTTCCATGTTGTCTGTTAAAGTTCATTGCAACCATGCGACTGCTTCCCGACCCAGCCATCAGTATGATTTCAATTCGTTGCTCTTTCGTCAAACGCATATTCTTAGGGTATCTGAAACATAAAAACAAACTTTTAAATTTTCCTATGTATGGAAACTTACGGCCCACCCTGTACTATATATATATATATATATAATATTATATATTATATATATATATATATATATATATATATTAAAACCCACAAACCTGGCAACCCTATGCGCTCTATTATTAGCTATGTGGGTTCTATTACCTATAAACTCTCCAAATGGCTTGTCAAAGTCTTGTCCCCCATTTTTGGAACTATCTCTGATTCACATGTAAAAAATTCCATGGATCTTACTGAAAAATTGAATAATGTACGCACTGAAACCAACGATAGATTGATCAGTTTTGACGTTTGTTCATTGTTTACAAAAGTGTCGATTGACGATATGCTTGACTTTCTCTCTCGAGAATTACATAAGTATGACCTGCCACTACCTGCACACATCGTTTTGGAACTCATTAAACTTTGCATCAAAGACTGTAAATTCACTTTCAATAGCGAGTATTATCAACAGGTTTTTGGGATGGCCATGGGTAATCCCTTGTCGCCCCTCCTCTCCAATATTTATATGGAGTTTTTCGAAATTACTTACATTCCAAGAATCCTGGGGGTTGGCATCCCATGGTTGCGGTACGTCGGCGATATTTTGTGTATCTGGCCCATGAAGCGTGACCTGGATAACTTCCTTCTTCAGTTAAATGATCAAATCCCCTTCACTAAGTTTACTTTAGAAGTGGAACAAGACAACTCAATCCCGTTTTTGGATGTGCGTGTACATAGGGAAAGGCCAGGTTTTGAGTTTAGTATCTGTCGGAAAAAACAAACAATTTGTCCTTCGTACACTTTTACTCCGGACATGACACCCCCATTAAGAAGGCCATATTTTCTTCAATGTTTCTCCGCGCTCTTAAGATCGCCAGTCCGGAATACATCGATGCCGAATTAGAAAAAATCAACGGTATTGGAAGTGATCTGTGCTACCCACCTGCTTTTATGGAATCTTGTCTTAACAAGGCAAAACGAACCTTCCATCGCGTGAATAATAACACTCGCACTTTGTCAAAGAATATTTTAGTACTTCCATTTTTCCCGGGCTTTTTAGGCATTGCTAATGTACTTAAACTTTTGAATATTAATGTAGTATTTTCATATAACAATATTGTGAAAAATATCATAGTTAAAAATAGCCCTACCAATAATTCAGGCATTATCTATAAAATTGGTTGTAAACAATGTGATTCCTTTTACATTGGTCAGACGGGAAAGGATTTGCACACGCGAGTAAAACAGCATCAATATTCCGTTAGAACGGGACAGTCGTCCAATGCCCTTTTTGTCCATTTGTCAGTTATATCCCACTGTATTGATTGGAATAATGCTTCAGTTTTGTTTCACTCTAGCAACATTGTTAATAGAAATATTCTTGAGTCTGCTATTATTCAACTTACAAATAACTTTAACATGAGCCAAGGTCTTTTTCCACTTGATCCTGTTGTTTTGAATTCGTTCAGAAGGGATTTAGACAAGAAGGGCAAAATGCTAAAATTGGTAGTTTTTCCTTTCAAATTTGTATGCTCCTCCCACAATTTTTATTTCTATATTTAATATATATATATAAAAAAAAATTTGTGATCTATATATAGTCTCGAACTCTTTATTTACTTCACTGTTCCTGAGGATGTCATTAGACGAAAGCGCTTGAGCACCATTCTGTGTTTCCTTTCCTTCGTGGTTCTTTTCATCATAAATATTTTTCACGTGTTACTTTCGTGAAATAATTTTCATATATATATATACAGGGTGTCCGAGAATTATCTGTACAATTTTTGGCTGTTATTCAAAGTTAACCATGAAGTGTAGAAATTCCATTGTTGTCCCATTTTACAGAGAATATCATTAAGTTTTTTCTGATACCACGTTTTGACAAGTTTTTAGAAATGTACGCGGGTGACAGACATTGATGATTTAAAAGCAAGAATCACAGCTGCTATTGAGCGAATTGATGTGGATATGCTGCAGCGTACATGGCAACATTTGGAGTATCGATTGGATGTTTTGCGAATCACTAATGGTGCACATATCGAATGTTTGTAACAACGTTACTTTAATAAAAGAAACTTTTGAAAATACAGATTCTAAATAATCTTGTTTAAGAATTTTACGTGTTATCAAGAATTTTATTAAAAGATGAAATTGTACAGATAATGTTCGGACACACTGGAATTTCTAAAAAACTTTTCAAAACTTGGTATCAGAAAAAACTGAATGAGATTCTCTGTGAAATGGGACAACACTGGAATTTCTACACTTCATGGTTGACTTTTAATAATAGCCAAAAATTGTACAGATAATTCTCGGACACCCTGTATATATAATGTATATATAATTATATATATATATATATATATGTATAATGTATATATTATATATTATATATATATATATATATATATATATGCGCCTCGGTGGTGTAGTGGTTAGCGGCGCTGACTACGAATCCATCGGCCCCGGGTTCGAGACCCGACGGCAGCCAGCGCGCAGCAAAACCCAACTGTTCATCCCTCCACACAATAAAGAAAGTGGTTGGTAGATAAATGGGTACCCTAGGTGGCCTAGTGGTTAAGACGCTGGTCTGCTGATGGGGCGTGGTTCAGATTCCACGTTAAACTGTAGGTCTAAGGTGGAGTGAAAAGCTTGACCTTCGTCAGAATGAATAATTTGGGCGGAAGCTAACCAAAGGTGTGTGTATATATATATATATATATATGTATATATATACAGGGCGTCCCAAAAAAATGTATACACACTTTAAATAATTATAAAGGCAGTGTTTATTAAAATACATTTCATTTTCAAAATGTAATAGAATCTACAGACATTATTTAATTGTTTTGTCAACGCCTGTTTTCAAACTGACGTCCGTTCTGGTCCAGGCACTGCTGATAACGCGAAGCAATGGAATCGCAAACATCACGAAACATTTCGTTTGGTATTTGTGTGCATTCTCGTTCAATGGCTGCTCTCAATTCAGCGACTGTTGCAGGTTTTATAGCGTAGACTTTGTCTTTTAAGTATCCCCATAAAAAAAAGTCTAGTGGTGTGAGGTCTGGTGAACGCGGAGGGTATTCTACGAAACCCCTTCGTCCAATCCACATCCACATCGTGCCAAGTACCACTCGCAATACTCCACTCTTCGGTCCGGATCATCTTCATTAATAGCATGGACTAATCTTGGAATGTAACTTTTCCATTGACAGCGCTTCAAAATGCGTTGGACAGACGATTCTGAAATTCCTACCTCACGACTCGCTTGCCGCACAGATTTTCTTGGACTTTGGTGATACGTTTCCAGTACTCTTTCTTGCTTTGTGGGGCTTGTCGGTGTCCGTGGTCTTCCGGAACGCTTCTTGTGGACATTCTGAACAGTTCCATCGGCTTTAAACTTATCTCTAATTCGAGTGATGGTAAGTCGCGTTGGTGGATCTGTTTGAAACTCCCTCCTAAACTGTCTTTGCACTTCAACTGCGTTTTCACACTTCCAGTAGCATTTTAGAATGAATTTCCTTTGTTCAAAGCTTAGTCTGACTGCCATTATTAATTCTAATGGGTTTAACTTGGAAAGAAAGAAACATCAATTGAGCTATCAGCTGTTAAAGTGTGTATACATTTTTTTGGGACGCCCTGTATATATATATTTAACTGCAAACACGCAGTATAATTAACGTAAAGAACGACGCTTATACAGGAGATATTCCGCGCAAGACGAGAGAGAGAGAACGAAACAAATGAAAAAATGAGGCAACCACCCGGGAATCGAACCCGGGATCTTCCGATTGCCGGTCAGATGCGATAACCATTACACCATGGGCCTCACTCTTCCAAATGCCGTAATTCTTCTACATACTCGCAGAAACCAATGCCCCAAGGGGGCACCTTCCGCATGCCGTAACATTATATACATTTAACTGCAAACACGCAGTATAATTAACGTAAAGAACGACGCTTGTATAGGAGATATTCCGCGCAAGACGAGAGAGAGAGAACGAAACAAATGAAAAAATGATGTCACGGGTACCCGACCCGATCGGGTAATGTACTACTCGATGATACCCAACCCGATCGGGTAATTGCTAAAAAACCGGGTACGGGTAGTAAAAACCAAATTCTAATTTAATTTTAATTTTATTGTTTTGCAGGTTTTCTTGATATATTTTTTGCATAATATTTTTTAACAAAACATTCAAAATGGCAAATCGTAGTGTGGTTTGGGACTATTTTGTCATTGATAAATTAGATCAGGGGTTCCCAAATTGTGTTCCGCGGAACACTTCTCACGGTATACAAGTGTTCCGCGGAACACCAATTTGGGAACCCCTGAATTAGATAATAGTAAAGCCAAGTGCTTGAACTGCGCACAGTTAATAAGTCGCGGTACTAAACCAACAAATTTTGGAACGTCTTCAATACCCGATCGGGTATTACACTTCGGGTACCCGTACCCGATTACCCAGTAAAAGCGCTACCCGTTGCATCCCTAATATATATATATATATTTATTCAAAGAAAGTAGATTGGGAAAGTGTAAATAAAGATTTAAAGGAAGTAAATTGGGAATTACTACTTCACGAGAAGACTCCAGAACAAATACTAGGTATAATGGAGTCTGAAACAAAACCAATATTACTGAAGCATGTTCCAGAGAGAGAAAAGAGAAAACGTAGCAAGCTCGAGAGAAAAATCAAGACACTATTTAGACAACGGAAGCAAACCGTAAAACATCTCCACAGATGCAAAACTGATGCAAGGAGACTCAAACTAGAGAGGAAACTTGGCGAAATAGAAATGGACCTAAAGCAAACATTCATACATAAGACAAACGAGGAGGAAAACAAGGTAGCAGAAAACAAAAAATAACCCAAAATACTTCTACACTTTTGCGAAAAGTAAAATGCAGTGCAAAGAGAGTATTGGTCCGTTGATAAACGGGGAGGCCAAACACACCAATAAACCCCAAAAAATGAGCGAACTGCTTAAGGAACAATTTAACTCTGTGTTTAGCACCCCTAAGTTGGAGATGAAAGTAAAAAACGCGGACGAATTTTTCGACATTGATACAAATCATCCAAGGACAAATTCTGGCACAAACCTCTTAATGGACTTAGAGTTCTCGGAATGAGATGTAATTAAGGCTCTATCACAAATGCGAAACAATTTGGCACCAGGGCCAGACACATGGAGTGCCACATTTCTGAAGAAATGTAAAGAGAGTATTGCCAAACCGCTATACTTACTATGGAGGAAATCACTCGACACAGGACAAATTCCACTGCCATTAAAGAACGCGAACATTGCCCCTTTATTCAAAGGTGGTAACAGAGCAATGCCCAAAAATTATAATTATCGGCCGGTAGCTCTCACCTCATACCTTATAAACCTTATAAAATGCTTTGAACGTATAATTAGAAGTGAAACTACGTACCTACTACCTACAAGAAAAGAACTTATACAACCCAAATCAACATGGTTTCAGGGCTGGAAGATCATGCCTATCACAGCTATTAGAACACCAGGAGAAAATATTGGAAACACTGTGTCGAAGACAAAACATAGATGTAATCTATACTGACTTTGCTAAAGCCTTCGATAAATGTGACCATGGAATTATAGCACATAAACTTAAAAATATAGGAATTACTGGAAAGGTGGGAAGATTGATATTTAATTTCTTGACGCAAAGAACACGAAGAGTGGTGGTAAATGGAGTGAAATCGGAAGTCTCGGAAGTAGAGAGCTCTGTCCCAGAAGGGACAGTACAAGCTCCCTTGCTGTTCATAATAATGATTGCAAATATTGATGCAGAAAAGCAAACATCATGCTCAAATTATGGAAGAGTCTAGTCCTACCAATAATTGAGTATTGCTCAGTACTCGCAAGCCCAAACAGAAAACGAGACATTGCGAACACTGAAGCTGTACAAAGGACTTTTACATCTAAGATAGAGGAAACGGAAGGTGAAGACTACTGGTCTCGACTACAATCACTGAAACTCTACTCTCTACCCCTAGCCATTGAAACGAGGATGGAAAATACCCTCAGAATACGAGGCCCAAAGCTTTTCAATGTCCTACCAAAAGAAGTGAGGAATCTCCAGCACACCGACCTGAATAACTTCAAGAACCAACTGGACAGATTCCTGTGTAAAGTCCCTGACCAGCCATTCGTGGCTGGCTACCAGGGCAGAAGACCAGACAGCAATTTCCTCCTTACCAAATCCCGCAAATGAGGCGGGATGCTGCAGAGGGGTCGACCGTAGGTCGATCCTGAGCCGTCGTTCGAACTCACCAATAAATATATATATATATATATATATATATATATGTTAAACACAGACCGTGCATGGAACAAGGAACTCTTCTGGGAAAATTAAATCCACTATAGTCCGAATAAGTAATGGTAAATGACAAATACCATAGTTTTTCCTTTTCATGATGCTAGCCCGACGTGGGCAACGGGTCTCTCGCAAAGAGATCCGATAAATATAGCTTCCCTCACCAGCTAGCATAATGAAAAAGAAAAACTATGGTATTTGTCATTTACCATTACTTATTCGGACTATAGTGGATTTAATTTTCCCAGAAGAGTTCCTTGTTCCATGCACGGTCTGTGTTTAACATATAAGTTTCTCAGGGGACCATTCTGAGTTTGTGTATATATATATATATATATATATATATATATCACGTAAAGAACGACGCTTGTATAGGAGAACATTCCGCGCAAGATTTGTTCGTTCTCCCTCCTCATCTTGCGCGGAATGTTTTCCTATACAAGCGTCGTTCTTTACGTTAATTATACTGCGTGTTCTTTGCAGTTGAAATATGTATATATATATATATATATATATATAATATATATATATATATACAGTGGCGTTCAAAAGTTTGCGTCCACCTCAGTTTTAGATAATTTCTAGAAAATAATACAACTCTGAGAAAGTATGTTCGCTATATTAAGGTATTTCTTCTACAAGAATTGGTATTTCATATATTCTACTACATGTGTAAGTATTTTAGCTTTTATTTCATAAGAAAGGACACATTAATGAAAATGGTCCTTTTTGGTCCTCTTACGTTTTTTTCTTTGCAGTATAATAACACCGATTTTAACCCAGGTGTTGGTGATAGACCATAGCCAAATGTTATTAATCCTCAAAATAGTGTATTCATAGAGTAATTTTAACAACTGGTCTATTATAACTGATAAAACCAATTAGTCAATGACATTGTAGCAATTTCATTAAAAAATAATTAATTTTCTCTATTCTTTCTTTACAGGCCGTAAATGAAATGTCTAAGGAACTAAGTTTATCCCAAAGAGGACAAATAATTGCCCTTTCAAGAGAGGGAATGTCCCAACGCCAGATCTCGGCAAAAATTAACGTTTCAAAAGGGGCCGTCCAAAGAAATATAAGCGGATATAAAGAATCTGAATCGTGCTCTTCAAAGACAAGATCTAGCAGACCTAAAGTGACTACTGATTCTGAGGATCATTACATCAAGGTTACATCAGTGCGTGACAGAAAAGCCACATCTACACAGATTCAGGCACAGTTGAATGAACAACGGGATTCTCCAATAAGCACAAGTACTATAAAAAGAAGACTCATAAAAGCTGGTCTCCATGGCACAGTTGCTGTGTTCAAACCCCTACTGAGGAAGCAAAATAAGGCTAAAGGATTAAAGTGGGCAGGAGAATATCGAAATTTTACTGTAGACGACTGGAAAAAAGTTCTTTTTACTCGTGAATCAAAAGTGAAACTTTCTGGGTCTCATATAAGAGTTTGTTAGACGTACAACCAACGAAAACCTGATAGATCCCTGCATAAAACATTCAGTAAAACATGGTGGAGGCAACATTCAAGTTTGGGGTTGTTCCAGTTATTTTGGAGTTGGAGATCTTCACAGAATCACTTGCATTCTCACAAAAGAGAAGTACCACTCCATACAAGTGAGACACGCAATACCATCAGGATTGAGGCTTTGTAGTCAAGGATTCATTTTCCAGCAGGATAAAGACCCAAAGCACACTTCTAACCTTTGCATGAACTATCTCAACAAGAAAAGAGGTGAAAGTGTTCTACAAATTATGAAGTTTCCTCAACAAAGTCCTGATCTCAATCCAATAGAGCATCTTTGGGACCATATGAAGAGTCTGAAAGCAAAAAAGAATATAACTTCTCTCGATTCTCTCTGGGAGAATGTAGAAGAATGTTGGAACGGCATAACACAAGATGTTATCAAGAAACTTGTCGAATCTATGCCTCACAGAGTGGAAGCTGTCATTAAAGCATAAGGAGGTCATATCGATTATTAATAAGATTATGCCATTAAATTGTTAATTTCGTTATTAATTTATAAGAATTACATTTAGAAGCAGATAATTAATGTAACAATAAAAAAACAAATTTTGTTGTAATTATCATATATGTTTGTACAATTTACAATAAATTGGGTGATTATATGGTGGACGTAGACTTTTGAACGCCACTACAGTATATATATATATATAATATATATATATATACACAGCGTGTCCCAAAGAAATGTATACCCACTTTGTTCGATAATACCAGCTATGAGGATAATAAATATATTACTTTGTATATGTTTTTTAATAAAGAATTTTCTCCTGAATCTAAATATGCAATTATTTTTATAAAAATTGAAGAACAAAAACGTTACAGATGTTTAAATTATAATTATTATTTTCGAGACTTCATGTGCGATATTTTCTAATATTTTAACCGACTGTTTTGAGATACTTATGTTTAGTGTTGATATTGAAGCATAAATGTAATTGTTGTAATTATTAGTTAATTCAAAAAATTTAGAAATTCCATGGTTAAATGACACTTTATCTAAGATGTTCGACGTCTTCCAGAACGTTGTTTTTGTAAGTTTTGCACAGTGCCGTCGGTTTCAAACTTATCTCGTATACGTGCAAAAATATTAGAAAATATCGCACATGAAGTCTCGAAAATAATAATTATAATTTAAACATCTGTAACGTTTTTGTTTTTCAATTTTTAATAAAAATAATTACATATTTAGATTCAGGAGAAAATTCTTTATTAAAAAACATATAAAAAGTAATATATTTATTATCCTCATAGCTGGTATTATCGAACAAAGTGGGTATACATTTCTTTGGGACACGCTGTATATATATATATATACACACACACACACATATATACGTGTATATATATATATATATATATATATATATATATATATATATATATACGTGTGTGTGTATATATATATATATATATATATATATATACATATATACACACACACAGTATACTTTAGCTGGATAAAATTTTTGGCTCCTGAAGAATATTTCCTTAAGGCGAACATAATTATTATTATTATATATATAATAAAATTTCACTAATATACAAACTTTCAAGCAATTTATCCCAACATATTTTTTCTGAAAACACAAGATGAAACCTGCATGTAACTGGTTTTAAAACTTATTGGCTTTCCAGTTTATAAATCAGAAAGTCGAAAGCGGAGTCAGCTGATATATATATATATATATATATATATATATATATATATATATATATGTGTGTGTGTGTGTGTGTAATACGAGAAATACATAGAGAGTATACGAGGAAAATACGAGTCTCTTATTGCCAAATATGAGTTTAGTGAAATCTTGAGAAATTTTGCTATCATTTCGCGTTTAGAAATCAGCGAAGTCGGAAGAAGGATTGCAATTCCTCTTACAACATTTGATGCCTTAAATCGAATTTGGATTGATGTGCTTTTAGCATTAGCTTCATTTTAGTATCATTATTATTTTGCGAATTTAGTGTGATTTATTTCAATTAATTAATTATTTTAGTTAAAAAGGTGACTTTTTATCTATTAAGGTACGTATGTAATTGTAATCTCTTCAGAAAGGGACATTCTATTATACAATTAATGTAGAAATTGACTTAGAAATGTGTGTGTGTGTGTGTGTGTGTGTACGCGCGCGCAACTGTGCATAAGTAAGGTCGAGTATGTGATAAGTCGCAGATGTGGTGAGAGTAATTTTTTTGTGAGGTAACATTTGTGGTGCGACAGAACATTAATAAATTTTAAAAAGTCGCACGTGTGTGTGTGTGTGTGTACACCAAACTTATGAGGTTGTTTTCTCAAAGGAACACGGTATGGTACTGAGGTTTTCTAACTTATGTGGGGTATTTTCCCATTATCCTGCAATTTTTATTGATATTAGATATCGTGAGGTATTTTGCGAGTTTTAAAATTCAAATATATCAAAAACTATTAGTGTATCTAGGTTAAGTTAGGTTACTTTGGTTCAGTTAAGAAGTTCACCTCACAAATCGGGTAAAATGTGTGTGTTAGCTACCTTAATCATCGCAGTAATCTTTAGAATACACACACAGCTCATTGCGACACGAACAAGATTAGTGGTGTCGTCAAAGTTTCAGATTAATTTTTTATAGAATACAATAAACTTATTAAATTCTTAATCACGTACCATCTTTTAACTAACGCACAATTTGGGTTAGAGGTGGTCATACAACAGAAAATGCCAAAAACATACTATTAGAAAATGTCAATCAGAACCTAAACGGCAGAAAACTGTGCTTTGGTCTTCTTCGACTTGTCCAAAGCATTTGATATACTTTCGCATGAAGTCTTATTGAATAAATTTCACATGTACGGAATAAGAGGAAATATCCTCGATTGTTTCAAATTGTATCTGACAAATCGTTATTAATACATCATATTAAAAGAGAATTTCTCCGACGAGGAGGCGATACTAACTAGCGGGGTCCACAAGGCTCTATTCTTGGGGCCATTACTATTTCTAATTCATGTCAACGATTTTCATGTCAACGATTTTCATCTCAACGATTTTCATCTCAACTACATCAAATTGCGTATAATATGTAGGTGATACCACACTTCTTCCCATCCTAATTTAGACCTTCTGATAAATGAAACGAACGAGCAATTAGAGCGTGTGTAATAGATGTGCTAATAAACTTTTACTGAACCTGACAGTCATCTTGTATGATTATTACCACAAACCATTTAAATACAAACTATTCCATAAAAACTGGGAACACTACTCTCGCAAGGATGAATGAAGTTAAAGTGCTTCGCATTAATTTAGACGGAAAAATAAATTTCAGAAGTCCTATACAACACATCAGATCCAAAATATCAAGATTTCTATTCATATTATTTAAACTAAAACTCGCATTTATTACATTGAATTAAAACATGGAGTAGCTCAAACAAATACAGTATATAAAACATCCTTTGAAAATCATTCGCAAAAATGTCTGCCAACTCTCTCAAATAATAATAATAATAATAATAATAATAATAATAGTCACACTTCCCCAATGTTTAAAGAGCTGAATATTTTAAAAACAACCTCAGTGGTGTTGTGGTTAGCGTCGAGAGTCGAGACCCGGTGGCGGCAGGCGGCACGCAACAAAACCCAGCTGTTCATCCTTCTACACAGTAAAAATAATTGGTTGGTAGATAAATGGGTACCCTGGGTAGCCAAGTGGTTAAGACACTGGGCTACTGTTGGGGCGTGGTTCGGATTCCACGTTAAACTGTAAGTCTAAGGTGGAGTGAAAAGCTCGACCTTCGTCAGAATGAACAATTCGGCCGGAAGCAAAACTAAGGTTATACAAATATGTAAATAAAAATCAACATACATCACCCATTTAAAAAGCATTCCCCCCCCCCCTCTGTCAAATACACACCATCATTATTGTACAATATCTCTGGTCAAAAGTGTCATTGCAAATATTGGAAGTGACCAATGCGGCTCTGGAAATAGATTGCCATAAGCTTGCGCATGCTCGTAGAAACACGACACAAGGTTGCAAAAGTAATGTGGGCAATAGCTTCGCTTCAATGTTTCCAAGTTTGAGAACAGCCTGGAATTTTAGACAACATTGTTCTCATCTGAGTGGTCCAGGAAAAAAAATCTGCGGTAATTATAACCAAGGTTCACCGCCAAACTATAACATTTAATAATGCGATAGTATTGCGTTCCCAATCGTCCATCGACTACTGCAGGTTTTCGCTGTTCAACCCGTTTCCACAGCTGCGCCAGAGCGTTCATTTTCAAACCTTCGCACGTTGAAGACATGGCTACGAAATAGAATGAGTGAAGATCGTCTGACAAGATTAGCTTTAATCGCCATGGAGAGAGACAAGCTAACTCTAGATGATGCGTCCGAAATATTGGATAGATTTGCGAGAAAAAAGGCGAGACGACTCAATTTGTTACTGGAATAAAACGGACGGTGGGCGGTAATGTGATTTTGTGGTGTACCTATATGTAAATTGCGTATTTACTAAAGTATTCAATTTTGATTTAGTAAAGTAATTGCGTATTTGATAAAGTACATATTTTTTGTCAAGTAGCCCCTAAATTATTTTTCCATGCGCTTATCCTGTTTAAAATTTTAGGTATGTTAAACAGATGCGCGTTTCTTCTGTCTCAATTGATTTAGCTGTTTCTGCATCCGTTTGACTTGCCTTATACTTAAGAGTTTCATTTGGATCTTTTCTGATGATTTCGTTATTCATAGATATATTATACTGTTAAACGTGTATACACTAAATAACTGTATGCATGAAATTAATAAATGTGTGAATATAATAGTTACTTTCTTTGTTAAATATGAAAACTATAGGATCAATACCTGATTTCAAATTTCAGAAAATACAAGTAATTACATCATAATATACTTAGATTGCACCAATGTGACTGTCCTCTCCAAACTTTTGTTGGAAAGGGTACATATTTCATGTGGATGGTTGTATAGTGGCTGTTCAAAAACTGACATTTTCAGACAGTTTTTACACAAAATAAGCTTAAAAGGCGCTGGCTTACGGGCCTCCGCCCCGGACTCCGCTGGGAAAACTTCCAGCTCTCTCCCAGATCCCCTAACTGTATGGGTTCGCCCGATTCACCACGGAACCTGACGAACGTAGCTCAAGTTCGCCCCCCCCCCCCCCCCGCCTTGGGACATTCCTGGCAACGTCCCTGCTGGTGAAGAGCCGCTACTTTCACAGTAGATTGATGTTTGGTGCGCCATTTTACGACTGCGTATTGTTGGTTCCCCGTTTTTCATAGGAACCATAAATGCTGAACTTCATCAATATATAATTTAACAATTTATCACCCTGTTCAAGGTTAACGAACGTGACTCGTGGTTTCAGCAAAATGGCACAACCGCTTCTACTACCAATTCAACGATGGAAATGCTAAACAAATTCTTTGGTGAGCGTGTGAATGTTTGGTCACTATTGCCTGATTATTTCCTGTGGGAATATCTTGAGGAAAAAAGATGCGCCAATAATAACCAGGATTTGGAAACATTAATGCAAAACAATGCATAGGCCATTTCTGACATTGAGCATTTGCAAACGTGTCGCAACCTCTTTGCAGGAATGCGTTGGTCATTTCCAACTTTCGCTATGACTCTATCTATCTATCTACCTATCTATCTACCTATCTATCTATCTATCTACACAATGCTACTATGCTTCCTACAGTATCTATAAATTGTGTAAAGGAAACTCGTGTTACAATGAAGCGTTGAACCTTTTACCACATTGTGCTTATAAGTTATTCACCTGAATGCATCTCAGTTGCTAAAAACGGTATTAAGATCTGCCATATACCCACCGTTATGGTGGGCATTGAAAGGCCCCATCCCTGTAGCGAGAAATAATTACTGGGTTATAAAATTATGCAAAGTAGCAAGTTATAATGATGCGTATGCTAATCACACACACACACACATATATTGTACTGAGAATAATGTTTTTTTATTGTTGTGTTGTGTAGCGATAATTACATTTCTTTTGTTTTATAGATGGTTATCCTTCGATTGGATTCTCTCGCCTGTTTCTTCTTCTTAATTTTAATTGGAAACGTTTTCTCCGACGATAAAGAAGAGTTGCAGCTCTCGGAAGAGGAACACCAGACGATTGACCTCAGGGTGACCCACAACAATGGGGTCATGTATGGAGTCTGCGTTTTCTTTAACCCTGAAAAAATTTTAGTAAGTACAGTAATCGATTGAGGGACATGAATTTGGCCCAGGCGCACAGTGCTGCGAAAGAAATTTGTGTGTGTGTGTGTGTGTGTGTGTGTGTGAAAACTAATTTAATAAATCTACTGCTCCATAATGAGTTACACAAAAATACACATACATTTATATATAAAATATATTCTGTATTTAACTTTCTCTTTAATTACATCATAGAATATTATTCCTTGTGGAAACAGGACACAAGGAAAGAATTTCTCTCTCATCGGAAAAAATGCCAATGTTTTCTGGTATCATGCAAACATGGGACGTAATCCACCTGACCTTGGATTTGAATAATAATAATAATAATATTATTATTATTATTATGTTCGGAATTATTTAACATGTTTAAAATTTTGATGGATAAATATTTTTTATTAATGTCCAGGTTAAAATCCACAGAATTTACACAAATTTGAATTGTAATTCTGGGCTTTTTTTCTTTCACCACACTGATCTATGGATACTAATTACCCGTAAAAAAGTAATATATATATATATATATATATATATATATACACACACACATTATAAGTAGTAAAAGTCATTATGACAGTGTTAAATCGTTTGGTTTCATACCACAAGTCAGAATAGGTTAAAGAATGGTTCCTCTCAAAATTAGCTTCCAGACTGGGCGCTGCATAAACACTATACACACACACACACGAGGTATGTTCAAAAAGTATCCGGACAGGGTGTTTATTTTTAGAACAAGGTCACGCTTGGAGTTGTGACTGTGCTAAACATGTGTCTGCATGTCGAGACAAGTTAGCTGATGGAATTGTACTTCAATGTCTTGCGTCAGTCCACTGTGGTAAGCCGATAAAGTTAAACGTGTTTTGTTTCGCGGCGATTTCTTTTTTCTTTTTTACTGTGAAGGTATTGTGCACCATGAATATGCTTTACAGGGACAAACAACAAGGAATGTTGGATCAATGAAAGGAAGCCACCCCCAGCCTTCTTTAGTTAGCTTTATAAAGCTAACTAACGAAAATATCACGACCTAACCTAACCAATCGTTAGGTCAACTGTACGTTCTTGACGATTGGTTAGGTTAGGTCGTTATATTTTCGTTAGTTAGCCTTATAAAGCTAACTAAAGAAGGCTGGAGATGGCTTTCTTTCATTGATCCGAAATTTTACACTGAAGTTTTGAGACGTCTACGTGAAGCAGTTCGAAGGAAACGGCCGTAGAAGTGGGAGTCCGGAGACTGGATGCTTCATCACGATAACGCGCCATCTCACTCGTCGCAACTTGTCCAGCAATTTTTGGCCAAAAACGCTGCCCCCTAAGTACAGCAGCCTCCATATTCGCCGGATTTGGCTCCATGCGACTTTTCTTTGTTTCCGAAGCTCAAACAAACCCTGAAAGGACACCGATTCGATGATGATGAGACTATTAAAAGAAATTCGACGGAGCAGCTTTTGGTCATTCCGAAAAGTGCTTTCGAAAAATGTTTTCAACAGTGGCAGGATCGTTGGGCAAAGTGTGTGGCTTCAGAAGGAACGTACTTTAAGGGAGATTAAGCCCCAAATCCTGTAAGTACCATATTCTGTCTATAATCGCATCAGTCCGGATACTTTTTGAAGAAACCGCGTGTATATATATATATATATATATATATATATATATATATATATATATATATATATATTGTTAAAAACACAGTAAATAGCTAAAATCTCTGAAATGTAAAAGCTAAAAAATAAAAAAGTAAAAACCGTGAAGCTTTTCAAGGGAGGCTATCCTCTTCATTCAGACTTCGAACGACGGTTTAGGATCGACCTGCGGTCGACCCCTCTTCAACATCCCACCTCATTTGTGGGATTTGGTGGAGGAAAGAACTGGTTTCGGCCTCATCCTTTCCTTGTAGCCAGTCACGTATAACAAGAACCTGACCAGCTGGATCTGGAAATTATTCGGGTTGATGTGCTGAAGGTTCCTCAGTTCTTTTGGTAGTACATTAAAAAATTTTGGGTCTCGTATTCTGAGAGTAATTTCCATCCTCGTTTTTATGGCCCCCAGTCCCACTGCAACTGGGACAGTACACACAGGGCCGTAGCCAGACCAAATCAGTAGGAGGGGCGGAGAAATTGACAGGGGGGACAATGAAAAAATTTAATGTCATTTTTTGTGAATATCGAAATATACTGCAGAAAATTACATTCAAAACTATAACAAGTAAAACACCGTAGGCTAAAAAAAAAATTATCAAACCGATACATATAGATAGGCATATTGGGTCATACTTATAGAATACAATATTTAGTCTAAATTTAGTGTAAATAAAAGTCTTTGTAAGTTTTTCTAATTTTAGAATAACTGTATGCGGCGAGTTTTTTTAGCGAAATTCTTTAGGAATTCAAACATGTCTATTTGCTTCGTTCTCTTATTTTCAAAGGCAAGTAAAACAAGTTGGCTTTGGCGTTTTTGTAGCATGGAACGCCGTTGCGGTTGGTTTTCCCAGGGGGGGCATATTATTTTCCAGGCGGGGCTTTGACCCCCTGGCCCCCCCTTGGCTACGGGCCTCAGTACACAACTTGCTTCTTCTCTCATTCCATTGTTTGTTTCATTTCTAAGATTAGGGACAATAACCCTCGGGTATTTTCCATAGGTACATATATTATTGTGTACCGCTCGCGTCTTCTTTCCAGGGTGTAGAGTTTCAGGGAGGCCAAAAACGCTGCCCCCTAAGTACAGTAGAGTTTCAGGAAGTTCCAGTCAAGATCATAGGCGTAGGAGTCGGGGGGGGGGGGGGGGGGGGTAACTGACCCGCCAAATTCAGCCTGACTGAATTTTTTTCGGGAGTATTTAAGTACCCTATTTGATATAACCTGTTACAACTTACTCTATTGTTGTAACTTGTTTGGTGCTCAGCCTTTGTACAGTTGTGTATACCTGCAAGTAGTGTTTAATAAAAATGACTTAAAAATCGATTTTTGGTTTCGCTTATTTTGGGGGGGGGGGGGGGGCAAAACTTGCTTGCCTCCCCCCCGAAAAAAAACGGGCCCCTACGCTTCTGGTCGAGACCAGTAGTTTTCAGCTTTCGTTTCCTCTATCTTAGACGTAAAAGTCCTTTGTATGGTTTCTATATGGGATGTAAGTACTGAGCAATACTCAATCACTGGTAGGACTAAACTCTCCCATAATTTTAGCATAATGTTTGTTTTTCTGCTGTGGAAGCTCCTCCAAATAATTCCCATTATTTATTTAGCTGTTGTGATTGTAATGTTATACTTACAGTGCATCCGATGACATTTTTACTCCAAAATCCCTGACTTAAAAGTGTGGTGCTATCTGTTTGGCTTGCAGTGTTTTGTACCATTTATTCTGTAGCACTTTGTTGTTACCATATCTTAGAAGTTGGACTTTGTATTTTTTATGAAATAAGCAAAATATTGTTTATTTCATGAAATTGCCAGGCCATTTGCCAAATTCATGAAATAAGCAAAGTTATTGCTTATTTCATGAAATACAAAATTTCGCTCTGCCTATTTCATGAAATAGGCAGAGGAAAACTGAGAGTTCAAGTGTCATTTGCAAACTATATTTAAAGCAAAATTTACTTAAAGCAAAATATAGAGGCAAGCACCTAACCTATTTTGATGCGTTTTTGCACGTATGGCGTGGGTGGCATAAGCTGTTATAAAGGTTTCCAGCTTTTAGACAGGAACGTCTTTTGGTCAAACAGCTGGCTCGGCAGTTAGGTGTGGTTAGGTTAGGTTAGATTATGAAATGCTTACGCAGTCGTGCACAAATAGCTAATCTTTTCTATTAAAGATTCATAACGGTGCGCGTACCCCTAAAAAGTTTGTTGATTTTTATCAGACAAAAAACATTTATTGTTTAGATATTGTCCTGTCCTTGAGAAGTCTCAGAATGGAGTTTTTGCCATTTAATTAAATTTAAACTAAAATATCATTGCAAAATATCAAGCATTTCATAACCTAACCTAATCTAACCACACCCAACTTAACCTAACTGCCGAACCAGTTGTCTGACCAAAGGATACTCCTGTCTAAACACTGGAAACCTTTGTAACAGATCGTGCCACCCACGCTATACGTGCAAAAACGCATCAAAATACAGTAGGTTAGGTACTTGCCTCTATATTTTGCTTTAAGTAAATTTTGCTTTAAATATAGTTTGTAACTGACACTTGAACTCTGTTTTTAACTCTGCCTATTTCATGAAATAGGCAGAGCGAAATTGCGTATTTCATGAAATAAGCAATAACTTTGCTTATTTCATGAATTTGAGAAATGGCCTGCCAATTTCATGAAATAAGCAATTTCGCTAATTTCATGATAAATGAAATTTCACCGATTACGTGTAACAGATATATATAATAAACTAAATATAAATTGAAAAGTAAGAGGCAGTATTACTTTCAACTGACCAGCGTGTGTATATAATTTTGTATATCGTTTCCGCCCGCAGATGAAATATCGCAAAAGAGAAAAAGAAGCTCCAAAAGTAGTGGAGACTGATCCCCCAATTTGGGGGAGCCGTTGAAGACCCTCGAGCATTGCCGGCAAAAAGCCTTCGCTACAAAGGTCTTTTTTTTTTTTGTGCGTTTGTTTTGTTTTTACTGTATTTTTTGTATTATAGCACGGCTGAATTAACTAATTGTATTGATTGTCAATGTTAATCGTCTATTTGGTTATATTCAAGTTGGTTGGTAGACCCGTTTGACATTCCGTTATATTGAGGTCACTGAGACCGAACTGTAACGCCACCAACCAGAAAAAAATAAGTCTCTTTAAAAGGGGAACTAGGTCGAGCCAATTAAATTACGTGCAGCGGGCTCGGCACTGTATCCTTTCCCCACTTCTTAGACTGTCTTGGGAGAGTCCTTAGCTGGGTGAATGTTTATTATTAACCAAGATAAAGAATTTACTGCCGTATTCGCATTATATTATTTAAAAAAAGTAAGTTTCCACTATGAAATACTTTCCATCCATTTTCTACAATACTCGTATAAATAAAAACCGCTATCACCGCAGATGAAGAAGAAGAGAATCTTGTTCCACAAGACCATGAATTCAAAGAAGATCGCAATGCGTAAGAAAATGGAAGCTAAATTCCAAAGGCAAAAGAACCAGAGAATTAGATCTTCATCTATTATTCGAAGAAGATTCCGAAGAATTTAAAAAATTGTTTTATACTTTAGGCATTTTCACATTGTTTTAGACCTGTACAATTTCGGAAAAAAGTTGGCCTATAAACAAAATTTCTAAATACAGTAACATAAAAATTATAATTAGTAATGTTATGTTTTTATTTGGATATTTTATTATTTTTTATGATTATAAAATTTTCAAAACAAAACCCAATCATAACGTATTAGTAATTTTTTATGCTTTGGAAATTTTAAGTTTTGTGAATTTATTTCTGAAACAAAAAGAAATATGAACATTCGTTCAAATTTTTGTTCTACTTAACGTGCGTACACTGCATCCATACTAGTAAAAAAATGAGGCAAAATTTGTTGACCACATTTGTTGAGGAACAGTGGCCAACAGTTGCTTAACTGTTTGTTACTCAATGCTTTTTGGAGTGTTGACCAATATTGCTGGCTCCAACAATGTTTCCCACTACATATGGGAAACATTGTGAAACTGTCAGCAATATTACCGTAGTCTCGACGTGTCTGGAATCAGTGTTCATATTTTCCAGCTGGAGGCAATTGTAAACCTTGTCTGCCGACATGCTTGTTGTCACTGAAATGTTGTTATAGTGTGGACTGGCAACATTGTTGCTCAACATATTGCGCCTTTGCTGGACAACACATGATGTTCAACTGTTGTCAACACTTGACCAGTAATGTTGTGCAACATGTTGACAACATTTGTTGTAGTGTGTACGCACCTTTTAGTTTCAGTCAAAATTTCGACAAATTTGAGCCAAAACTGTAGTGGGATTCATGTAGCGAATTAATTTCCCTTATATTAATGTTCCCAAAAAAAACTATGACGGTACTGACGTCACAGCATTTTTGGGAAGAGATCGCCATATTCGTTGAAGTAACTTATTGAAAATGCCTATTCTTTTGTATTCTCGTTTAAATTGTAAAGTCAAATAAACTGAAAATGAGGTTCAGGTTAAAGTTCTCTACTTTTCCTAGGTATAAAGAAAAATAGAAGTGGTGACGTCATATTCGTCCTTAGTTACAAGCGCGTTAGCAACGACTCCGATTCAAAATTTGTGCCTTACTTTTGTCCCGCTTGGCATATACTCGATTACGCAATAATTGTACCATTGTACAAAAATAAAAGGTTGAAACGAGTAAGTGTAACTTCTGTAAGAATTACAGAGGTATAAGTCTGTTGAGTATAGTGAGGAAAATGTATGGTAGGATAGTGATAAAGTTCATGATATTACAGAATGCTTGGTAATGATGAGCAAGGAGGGTTTCGAGAGGGATCAAGAGTTCGCGGAGACTAGTGCACTGGTTCGTAACCGGTGGGCCATGGCGAATTTCCTGGGTTGGCCATGGAAGTTGGTCATAGCATACCTTTTAGAAGCCAAATTCAAATTTAGAAGTAGTATAATTTGTCATTTTATAAAATTATTAGCATATAACTATATTTACATTATTTTTCCACGAGTTATTCGAATCAGCTGCAGTGGGCCATCGCCTTAATAAGGTTGGAAACCACTGGACTAGTGATTGAGAAAGCATGTGAAAGGGATTGAAAGGTATAAGTGGCTTTTATGGATCTTGAGAAAGCGTATGATAGAGTAAATAGAAAAGCAGTGTGGCAGATCTTGGGTATATATGAGATTGGCAGTGGACTCTGAGTGCGGGGAAGAGTTTCTATGATGGAAGTAGTGCGTGTGTGAGTAAATAAAGAAATGAGTGAATGGTCTGATATAAGTGTTAGTGTGCGTCAAGGATGTGTGATGTTTCTGTGGCTGTTCAATCCGTTTAAGGATGGAGTGATGAGAGAGGTGACAGTGTGATTACTAGAAAAAGGATTTGTTATTTAAAAAAAATTGTGTGAATCTGTTGTGTAATGGGAATAGATGGGATCTGTCGAATCTGCTGTATCTGTACTTTACATCCAGGTTGTTTCTGCTTTCTCACCCCAATTAATTGGAAAATTAGATTTTTGTAATGTATGTAATTTTTTACACTTTTTGAGGTTTCAAATGACAAATATTAATATTTATTATTATCAACGTTAACATTGATATTATTAGCACAAGATTGTCCTTTCTTAAACCTGCAATGTTTTATAACTTTTACAAAAATTTATAAGGATTTCAAATAGTATAAATTTTTCTGCGCCACCCTGTAATATATATATATACACACACACACACACACACAGTTTTTCCAGAGGGTACATGGTTTGCTCTTGTAACTCTTTCTTTATCTACATTTTACTGTTTTAGAAATGTGTTGAAATGTAAATTCTTTTTAATTATCAGTTCGTGACGTGTTCATATGTATGATTTCGTCATATTTAGATTTTGCTATGCGGAATTTAATCATGTAATAGCAGTAACTATAGTTGTAACTACGCTGATATATAGTGACTGTCATGTAGGGATTCAAAAAACACTTGCTTATTTTTTTAAGAATAAAGACACTGAAACATATTGTAGGCCCTATTTAAAAAATTAAGCTTCAGCAGATATTGCTGTACGCGATACAATTTATGTAAATATTTCGTTCCACGCAACCGGTCTTTGAATTCCTCGAAAAAGTACTATAATGTGATCTAGCTTTCATCTTTAACCTTTCGAAGTACTTAAATTCTCGCTATGTAATAACAACAATACCACCCTCAGCATCTCTAGGATACCGAAATCTCCTTGGGGCAGTGTCAGCGACCCCAGCGGAGGTTGAAACACGAAAAAGTGATTAGAGAAAGAAGAAATTGATTACCGTTCGTATATATGCCTTTGTTCGTAATGAGCTTTGGCTATTGTTTATCATATACAGAACCCATAAACGCCTTCCAGTTACGGGAAATTATTAAATGGGAAGTTTTTAAGTTTCATATTAATAGCAGGTCATTAAAAGTACGAAGATAAACCGTATATTCAACCACACTTACCCGTCTTACCAAACCATTATTTTATGATATACATAAAGGTTTTGAATACTTAGTGTACCACCTAAAAAAGTAACTGCATATGTTAAGGTCAAATGTGAAGTAACTCACGAGTGTTCAGTGGTAAATTTCTGCACATTCAATTAACGCGTTTGATACCTTAGAACATTGAAAATAAATGTTTCTGAATTTTTTATGTAAATTTTTAATGTTGGATGCAGAATGTCGGTTTGGATTAGTTTACGGTATAAAATTAAAGATATTTATTTATAAAATAAATATTACAGTAGTACAATTTCTGCTCTATTACAGTAAACGGATCACCTGAAGATCAGGGCCCCCAGCCTCAATTACCAAATGATATCTGCGTTAAAACTAACGAAAATATCACGACTTAACCTAACCAATCCTCAAGGGCGTACAGTTGACCTAACCGGGCATTCAATTTAATTTATTATATTTGGTACTGTAAAACAAAGAACAAGAAGACATGGTGGCCCTGATCTTCAGGTGATCCCAGTAAACAACTGTCAATTGGAGCATTTATTTAATTCGGCCCTTAAGCTTTCGGCTTTACTGGGCTCTTAGATTAATTGAAGGAAAAATCTAATATATAAATCATGGTTAAATTATGATTAAAGAACATAGAAATTCATGAATTGGAAGTATCAATTAATTTAAAATATACAAACGGAAATACTCGTATAGTATATGAGTAGTGCAACGGGAGAAGGGAATAAGCGACAAAATCGGCGAAATGCGTTTTCTGTTTGAAAAGACACCTTATTCTTCCCTCATCACCTCCAATTGGCAGATATCCCATTTTGTGACTGGGGTGCTTATTTTTGGATTGCTCCGATATTCCAGTTTGTTTCCAAAGTCCCCAATCCAAGAAAAAGCACCCCAGTTAGACCCCCAATCCAAGAAACAGCATCCTAGTTCGACCTCAATCCAAATCAAAGCATTTTAACGTCAACATTCCTCGAAAACTTTGTCCAGGCTTGATCGCACTTAGCACACAGCATCACTTTTTTAATAAGATTTTTTTCCTTTACACCAATTTATTACTGGCAATGGATCTTCAACCAATTATGGTAACACTTCAATTTGAAAAGTTGATGCTGTCATCTTGCCCTCATACTTCTGAATGGTTTTTACATTTCAGGACTTATTTATAAATATATCAAAACCTACGGTAAAATTATTGAATGCCTGGTTACGTTAATTGAATGCCAGGTTAGGTCAACTGTACGCCCTTGATGATTGGTTAGGTTAAGTCGTGATATTTTCGTTAGTTTTAACGAAAATATCACGACTTAACCTAACCAATCGTCAAGGGCGTACAATTAACCTAACTGGGCATTCAATTAACCATTTTAGAGCAGTTAACTCTACTTTTAACCAGGGCTGTGGAGCTGGAGCTGGAGCCGGAGCCAGGAGCTGGAGCTTGAAGCAATTTTGGTGAGTGGAGCTGGAGTTTGAGCTGGAGCCAGTTATTTTTGGGAAGCTGGAGCTGGAGCTGGAGCTGATAAAAAATGTGTCAGCTCCGGCTCCAGCCCAATACAAAGAGTTCATATTTAGATACAAACTTTTTTATGCTATTTTTTTTTTATTTTGAATGATTTCTAATTGGACTTAATTTTTTTCAGGAAATGTGTTAATTTTTAGAAACTTAAACTAGTAAGCTTAATTTTTTAAAATTGAAAATATTAAGTTTCATTCTTCTTTTTTTGAGCCCTTTCATAATGACAACTAGATCTCAAAGTCAAACAAAGTCCGCATTATTTGAATACTTCACAGTTTCTACAGATGGAAAATATTTCATTTGTCACTGTAAGAAAGAAAATAATGATGAACAATTATGTGAAACTAAAATTAGTTCTTGTACAAGCTATGATACAAAAGTACCAACCCAGACTGGCAAGACATCAAATTTAAAAAGACATCTACAACGATTTTATCCAAAAATTTTAGAAATTGTTAATAAGAAAGACAGTGAAGCAAGTCAAGCATCCACCTCAACTAAAAGTAAAATTTGTCCTGGGGGACAATTGCAAATGTCACCATTAATAAGTTTCTTTCCTAGTAATAAAGTTACTGTAAATATGACCTCAGATAAATTCAAGAAGTACATCATAGAAATGGTGGTAAAAAATAGTATACCTTTATCTTTTTTCTCAACACCAGCTTTTTTAGGTCTTAATGGAGAAATGGCCAGTAAACTCCAAGTTTCTTTGGATAGAAATAGCATTAGAAAGATTGTGATTGAAGATGCCACACACAAAAAGGAGGAACTTCAAAGAACTCTTAAGGAGTGCTTTGTGTTCCTCAAAATGGATGGATGCACTAGCCATAGAGTTAATTATTTTGCCATTAATGTGAGATATATAGATGACAACAATAAAAAGGTGACTCGGACACTGGCAGTAAGGAATACACATGCACATCACACCAGTGAATATCTTTCTAAGTTAGTCGAAACTGTCTTACAAGATTTTAAAATAAAAAAAGAACAAGTTCTATGTATTGTCACTGACAATGCTTCGAATATGCTAAGCACTATTGAAAAACTAAATAGAGGGACAGTTACTAAGGAAATAATGGAAAATGAAGATGACATTTCTGAAATTGATTCTGCAAATGAAATGATAGTGACAGAACAAGATGATGAACTTCTAGATAATATTGCTGAAGAAGCCACTATGCTATCTCATATTCAACACATGCGCTGTGTTGTGCATACATTGCAGTTAGCGATAAGGGATGGATTAAAAGAACGACATGTAGCAACTATGATCAGCAAGTTCAGACAGGTAGCCACTGCAGCCAGAACACCAAAAATAGACTCCATTGTGAAGAAACATTCAGGTATGGAAGCTATTTTAGATCAAGATACTCAGTGGGGCAGCACCTATTTGATGATTAAGCGTTTGCTTGATCTGAAACCACATCTTGAAGACCTGGCAAATCAAAATGTCTCATTAACTGAAAATGAATGGATGCAATTGACCCAATTAGAAGTTCTGCTTCGTTACCCTTTTGCTGTCACTAAAAAGTTTCAAACAGAAGAATTAACTTCTGGTGAATTCTTGTTGGCATGGAAAGAATTAATATTTCGTCTCAATCAAACAGGAGGACTACTTGCTGAGGGAATTGTTTCGTCGATGAAGAAAAGAGAGGTATTACTATTAGAAAATGCAATTGTATTAGCTGCTGTTTACATAGACCCAATGAACAGAGTTCTATTAAATGAAGATCAAAAAGCTAAAGGAAAAGAGGCCATCTATGACATTGCATTGCGCATGGAAAAGCTGGTATCTGAAAAACCAGACGCCCAGAATGAAGAAGATAGCAGCATTACCAACCAATCATCCTTTTCAAATGATGAGGAAGATTTCACAAAATATTTGGACAGAATAGATAGATCAAATGCAAAACGTCTCAAAGTAGAATTAAAGAATCCTCCACAGATGAAAATAATCAAATTCAAGCAAGAATTCTATGCTGAATTAAAGGAAGTAGAAAAATACAACCGCTCCTCTAAACTGACAGTTGACGATGTCATACCCTTATATCCAAAGATTATAAGGAATGTAGCTAGTATTGTATCAGCTCTACCACCCACACAAGTCAGTGTAGAACGCCTCTTTTCAGCACTGAGAATAGTGAAATCTGATTTAAGAGCATCAATGAAGGATGACTTAGCAGAAGCCATTTTATTTCTGAGGACAGGCATGTAATGAAGATGTATAAAAAGTAATAAAAATTATTTTAATTTTTTTAAAAGGCTACATTTTCCAAATAAACATTCTATAATACAAACGAATAAGGTTTTTTTTTTGTCTTTTTGTAAAACATTTTTTTTTGTTATGAAAGGTGTAGGTAATATTATTATTAATAAATGATTAATAGCTGCAACAGGCTTTGGTCTAAATTTTAAAAAGTAGCCTGATGAATCATGTGATGGTGATGAAATGTTTTGTGTGGCTGCCTGCTATGCTATGGCCTATGAGTAGCAAGGTAAATTTCAAGAGATTTATCAATCATTAATATATGGTGAGAGGAGCTGGAGCCGGAGCCGGAGCCGGAGCTGGGCATAAAAAAATGCTGGAGCCGGAGCCGGAGTTGAAGCCAGAAATTTGAAAATGCTGTAGCCGGAGCCGGAGCTTAAGATTTTGGTGCCAGCTCCACAGCCCTGCTTTTAACTCCATTTCCACTCCATTTTAGAGCAATCCAAGAAAAAGCACCCTAAATTGATTTGGGGTGCTTATTCTTGGATTGCTCCGAAATATCTTCCAATTGGAGGTGATAGAGGGAAGAATAAGTGTCTTTTTCGAACAGAAAACGTATTTCGCCGATTTTGTCGCTTATCCCCTTCTCCCGCTGCGTTACTCGTATGTTAAATCTTTAGTCATGATTATAGATATTATAAGTAAGTATTATAGATTATTATAGATTTGTTACGGTAGGTTACATCATATTAGGGTGGGATAGGTTATATTATCTGGTACGTCACTGTTTCTGCACTTTACAGAAAACCCACTTCGAGTCCCCAGTTGCTTCCGCTTATTATATAATCCTCTGTTCAGTGGCAATAAGATTAACTTAAAGTCGATTAGGTAAGTCATTTATTTTAGTATATGGAATTTATCATATAAGAAAGATGCCTTTCATATGTGGAGAAACGTACGTGTGTGTGTGAGTGATTATACTTTAGGTCATCGCTCTAATCTATAGGACACACACAAAGCTTATCGCAATATGAACATTGAACGTGCGAGTAACGACATAAGCAGTGTCGCCGTAGATTCAGACTTTTTTTCACTTAAAATCTTTAAATTTCATTAAGTACAAAATTAAGTAAAAAAGGTGTAAAATTAAGTAGTTAAGAAAAGATGCTGGATGAGATAAAATAAAAAAGTAGACCTATGTTAAATATAACATACGATATTCGGCTAAACTTCCACATTTTTTTTCATGGTATATAATGCAAAGTCTGTATACGTATCATATTAAATAACTTTGACTTTGTACATACATTAATATTCAACACTTTGACTTTAGACAAACATTTTATAACTATAAGGGATAGAATTAATTAACTTAACTGTAATTGGTGATTGGAGGAAACGGTGGAACAAGGTTGAAATAGAGGAAGGCGACATAATAGAAATACAGTTTGTAAAATTTGATTAATTTCTTCTTTTTTTCTGGATGCTGTTTAGCGTCTTTGTTTTTTGTTATTTTGTCTCTCGATCAAGGTTGTTCCATAAAGATTTAGCTGCACAGTCTAAATTATATTTATATATATATATATATATATATATTTTTTTTAATTATTTGATTGTTTTGTAACGAAATGACGTTGGGTTTGAGAAACTAATCTTTTGTTTTAGATGATTTCCGGAGCGGAATAAGAAGATTTGATACATATTTGAGTGTTTCTCAAACGGTGGGTCGTGAACCCCCGGGTCGTAGTTTGTTTACCCTTATGGTAGTAATTTGTGCGCAAAAAAAAAAAAAAAAAAAAAAAAAATCCGCTTCCTGAGTTTGTTTACCCGTGTATGATAAGGGGTCGCGCCGACGTAAGACCCTGACACGGGGGTCGCGGGCGAATCCGGCTAAGAGAGAGTGTATGAGACACAATATCTTGTAAATATCTTCGTTTCAGAAGTTTTAAGTCGTGCAACATTGTCTGTACTTTAGTTATGTTTATTCAATTTGTAAATTTTCCTAATTAATTATTCTTTTTTTGTATCTCCACCAATGATTCAATTAAATATTACAAGCTAAAGCGGGCCATACGGGCCCATTTAACTAGATCTGGAGTGCTGTAGCCTTCGGCATCAGTAATTCAGGTGCCTGCGGTCTCCCAATTACTGGCGAGTCAATTATTCGGTCAGTAAAACTATAGAAAAGAACAGTCATGAAAATCTTAAGCTTCACAAATCTTGATACAATGAGTTCGGATGTGAAGCTTAACATTTTCATTGCTGCGTTCTTTTCTAGCTAAAGTAGGCCATACGCAGGGACGTAGCCAAGGGTGGGGAGGGGGGGGGCGACGGAGGCGGTCGTACCCCCGTTTCCTTGGAAATTCCAGGAAACAAATCTGCGGGAATTACAACCAAGGTTCACCGCCAAACTATAACATTTATCAATTTGGTATCTATATATAATGGAAGGAGTGTCATATATATATATATATATATATATATATATATATATATATATATGCGATATTTTGCGTCGTTTTTTTAAACACGTATCGTAGGATACTGAACTACTGAAATATGAAGCGCGGGGAAAATGAACACCGCTCGGCGCCAGTTAGTTTTGCATGCACTGCAACATAGTACAGTGTGAGTGTGACGAGTGGGGCGTGTTGCATCATTGCATGTTGGTCAAGCTTTGTTAATTCGTTATACAGTATTGCGATGTATATACGAAAATATTTCAAAAGAAAATCAGATGAATCGGTTGAAGAACACAATGAAAGTGATACAGCAGAACCCTCCCTAAAGTTGTTAGACAAACTGAAGACGATGCACATCAACCAGAACTAAGCGATGAAAATGCAAGTGTCAGTGATCAAGTACAGGTTGAGGTGCCGTCTGAAACGAAGGCTTCACAGGACCAACCGACCACTGGTAAGTTGATCTGGTATAATTACAAATTTACAAAAGAAATGTCTACGTGTTTGATGCATATAAAGGCAAATAATAAAACAATATAATATACTTAGTAAATTGCTGATCAATGAATGTAGAATTATCAAATATCATGTTGCGAGTCATTTAGAATAACTATCGAATATACATATGTAATAATATATTAAAAAAATCGAATAATCGTTAACACGATTGACACAGCAAACAATTGTTATTGCCATATAATGTTATCGTTCTGTACCTTCTAATACTAGGCTGCTATTTTGCTAGATGGTTGTGATCAGTGTCCAGTGATGTTTACTGTGTCAATTGTCAACAGGTCATGGTCTATATTCGAAGCATTTTGACGTGATGAAGCAAACCGAAAATGATAGCAACTGGAAGATGCACGTCATTACAACTCTGTGGACCCACCTACATGCGTTATCTGGCCTACATCGACACATTTCATGTGGATGGCTGTATAGTGGCTGTTCAAAAATGGCAGTTGCACTGACATTTTCAGACAGTTTTTGCACAAAATAAGCTTAAAATGCGCTGGTTTACGGGGCTCCGCCCCGGATCCCGCTGGGGGAGCTTCCAGCTCTCCCCAAGACCCCATAACTATATGTGCTCGCCCGCGCCCGATTCACTATGGAACCTGACGAACGTAGCTCAAGTTCGCCCCCCCCCCTTGGGACATTCCTGGCTACGTCCTTGGCCATACGGGCCCATTTAGCTAGATCTACGGTGCTGGGGCCTTCGGCCCCAGTAATTGGTGGGAAGGCGTGGGGAGGAGGTCAATTGTTAAGCTTCACAAAAGGTCCTCGTGTACTTAAAGTAAATATATTACGCTTTAACTGCCTTAATAATTTCTTTTCAAAATTTTCGGTATCTGATTTCAGATACCATCTAATAACTCTGCCTCAGTTATATTATATAGGGTGTCCATAAAGTCACGCATCATAGGCAAATACATTTATGTTGTTTATTTATTTATTTTGTTTTATTTATTTGTTTGAAATGATTCCCACCAATCTCAAAACATGTTTGTAAACGAAAAAGCAGGTTTCGTTGAATGTTCCTCAACATATTTGGCCTGATGGAGACATAAATAAATAGACATTGCTTATGTTCCTATGATGCGTGACTTTATGGACACCCTGTAGATTGTGTATGTATATCACGTTCGCAACGCTAATGCAGTACTGTATATGTCTATGTATATGTATATGGATCTAAAGACCTAGTTTTGGGGGTGCCACACCTGCTTTTGAGATTATGTATGAGTCTTTGACTAATATGTTGAATAGGTCTTCAGTGTGCTGTCTGATTGACAGGTTTGCATCGCAGGAATTCCCAGAAATTTGGCCGACTACACTTGTTTTATAGGGAATGAGTTTAAAGTTATTTTTAAAGAGGTCATCTTTTTCTTTTTGGGAATGACTATATAAGCCTTTTTTTTGTATAGTTAAACGTAGTTGTTGGCATTAAGCAATGGATAAATTGTTTGCAGTTCATTGCTGGAAGTGGTTTGGGATGGCAACAAGTCCTTGTTAGAACTAGATTGTCGTGTTATCTGTGTACTGGTGACAAGATGAGTTAGTCAATGTAAAGGATGAACGGGATGGGTGCCAGAATGCTTTCTTGATGCACTCTGTGGGGGTACAGATCTTGTTTGTGAAGTGTGAATATCGGGTACTGTAAACTCAGTCCTCTTACTTGAGTATGAGCAGAACCATCTTGAGGGTAGTCCCATAAAACTGTAATGTTCGAGTTTTTTTAGTAGTATATCATGAGTACTACTATGTCAAAGGACAAGGAGGATAATCATTAACGTCTTTTTGTCGTTCAGACTGCTCGCTTCTTCTTAGGCTAGGCTAAGTTAATTAGGTTATTTAGATTAGGTGAAGTGTCATCATTTATAGATGGTTTTCTTATGATCTTCATAAAACAGGCCTATGCTTTTCTAAATGACTTTAAACACTTCCAGAACGAAAAGCTATAGTATCCCAGAGACTTTGGTCCCGCTATATTCTAATTACACAACAAACTTACCAGTAGAATGTCTTGTTGACGAAATGTCGAAAGCCCGACATGGTTAAAATAAAACGAAACAACCAACCAACGTGCGAAGCCAGAACAATTGAAGATGTTAAGTTGTGACCCGAAATATTTTGGTTTTTAAATACTTTTTTTTAGTTTTTCACTGATTTAGTTAGTTAAAAGTTTTATTTTCGCCCATACCAAAGAATTTAAGTTAAAGAAAGCAGTTTTAGCTTATTTTGCGTTTATACTGGGACAGAATTTTCTGACAATCATTTTTGCGTTTAAACTTAACCCATTAACGCCAAGCGTCCTATTTTGAGAACACATTTTAACACTACAGGTTAGGTTAGAACTTAAAAGTGAAATTTTTAAATATTAATTTTTATTTTTTAATTTAAATTTTTGTGTATCAGATAACTGTTTCATGTTTATTTAAAGTCTCTCTGAAGTTGAATATATCAAGAAATATCAGGAAATAAAAAAAAGGGATCACTTGAAGATCAGGGCCCCCAGCTTTCGTTAGTTGCCTTATAAGGCTAACTAACGAAAACTGGGGGCCCTAACTAACCTAACTTAACCTAACTAACCATTAGGTCATCTGTACGCCCTTGACGATTGGTTAGGTTAAGTTGTGATATTTTCGTTTGTTAGCCTTATAAGGCTAACTAAAGAAGGCTGGGGGCCCTGATCTTCAGGTGATCCAAAAATAGTTTTGGGCGTTAATGGGGTAATTAGGTGCGTGTGTGTGTGTGTTTGTGTTTTGGGGTTATTTAACCTCTTTCGCAACATCTAAGGTCATATGACGGAGAGAACCTACAGATTTACGTGGGATTCGAACGACGGGTCACTACATCATCTTGGATGTAGAGGAAGGTCACCCATCTAATTACAACCCAGACACAACGTCACTTCGATGATTTGTAGGAAGCAGTGTTTCACGTGGCTTCGTCATAGCCTAGGTGATTAGGTTATTCACATTTTTAAATTAATATTACAGTTTAGTTTGAAATTCAAATTGTTTGTTGTTCAAAAGACGGTACAGAAAGAATACAAATACAAATTTCAGAATTAAGGACATTAGAACTTAAAATACGACATCTTAAGAATTTCCAAGTACAGTATGAGACAATGAGAGTTACCTTTCATGGCAATAATTACTCATATTATAAACAATGGTAAATGTACAGTATTACACCCGTCTCCCTTTCGAGGTGAAATTTATGTTTTTCCTATGGTTTTTGATGTGTTTTGAACGAATCTGACCTTCAAAACCGTCGGAAATGACTCGTTTTTGAGATACCCCCCCCTCCCCCCAGCCGGCAATCGAAAACGAGTCATTTCCGACGGTTTTGAAGGTCAGATTCGTTTAAAACATCAAAAATCATATGAAAAACATAAATTTCACCTTCAAAATTGACCTGACCTAACCTATCCTAACCTAACCTAAATTACTTAGTCTTGTAGGCAGCCCAGGAATCACTATAAATCACAGAGCCAGGCCTAATGTACTTCTGTATGAGTGGAATGAGTGTTCCATTCCGGTACGAAAGTAATTTAAATTCGAAATGGATGGAGCGCAGTGATTGGGCAGACATGTAACGAACACACAAACGAACGTACGAACACACAAACGAACGTACGAACACACAAACGAACGTACGAACACACGAACGTACGAACACACAAACGAACGTACGAACACACACTAGATACACACCAAAAAAATGTTTATATCTCGAAAACGAAGCATTTGCGACGGAAACGCTATAGAAGGAAAGTGTCTTAGAATTAAAAAATCTACTTAATGAACATATAATAATTGCTGGACGTTAGACGGGTGTAATAGTAGAATAATACCTAAACAATTTATATACAGTAATGCACGGTCATGACATTTATACATAGTAATTTGAATTCATTATTGAAATAATTCGATAGTATCCATTTGTTAATACTGATTTTTTTTTATTCAGGAAAGAGGGGTCAAGGGCAAATGCCCGTTGTTATTTTATTTATTTGTCGGGTTCGAAATCCCAGCTGAGCCGTGAACGGCCAAATTCTAAAGGGCAAGTTCTACCTAAAGCCCAAGTTAAGCTAAATTAAAACTTACGGATTTGAGATCCTATTAGGTCCTACCTCAGGGTAACCTCAGGGTTGCTGACTCGATGCGGGCCTACCTTAGACCTTAAATTACATGAACTTAAAAGGTAAACAAAAGGGTACTATTTGTGGTCTTCTTTCTGAACCTTGCAACAACAACGCAACCTGGACTATTGCACGATGCAACAATCATGTATCTAAACAACCAAACTGAATTGCAAGAGAGCTCTCTATCAAACCACACCTTTACGTACGACCTTCCACAAACGAGTAGAAAGGACGCGCAGCGTCCCAAAATGATGCCAACAATGTGACCAAACAACGATGCCACAAGAGCTCAAAAATGCTAATTCTAAATTAATTTAATTTTTCACTAACCTTACAATTATGAGATGGATATATATACACACCTTAACTTAATATATATACAAGCAATGCTGCATCAATCAGCTTAGTCATCGTATCGCCTTGGGACAACAATGGTTCTTCCTCTTCTAGATTTTCTAACACTCCCCACCGAAGAGGCATTGTTGTCATTACCTTCTGCAAGGTTAGCCAAGCCTTCTTCATGAGGCTGTAACTCAAATGTTTCATCTTGACTATCTGTGTTTTTGCTGATTTCTAAAGCATAGAGTTTTTGTATAGGTCTCTTTAACTTTCCTCCTGGAGTCTTTACCAGTGCAGACCTAACTAAATTGTCTTTGCCAACAAACAACTCTTCAATTATGCCAAGCTTCCAGCATTGCCTTGGTCTTTCATCCCCAATCATTACCACTTCTCCCACCTTGATACAATTTGCATTGGAGCCCTTTACCTTGCCTGATGGGTAATAATTGAGTTCTGGCAAGTATTCCATCTGCCACCTCTTCCATAACTGATCTTGTAGCTCTTCAAGGTACCTGAACCGTCTGGTTAACTCTCCTTGAGTGCTCTGGATGGGCTGCAAGTCTTCTAGCACACTGGGGTTTGATGTTAATCGTTTACCACAAAGAAAATGATTTGGTGTCAATGGCTCTGCATCCTGCCGACTGTTGTAAACAAAAGTGATAGGCCTACTGTTCACCATTGCTTCTACTTCACATAAAACAGTAGAGAATTCTTCTTTGCTCAAATGAGCATTAGCTAAAAGTTTCTTTAATGGACACTTTACACTTCTCACTAGCCTTTCCCAAAATCCTCCCCACCATGGTGCTCTCTCAACAATAAACTCCCACTGTACCCCTTGGTGTGAAAAGTAGGATTGGAATCCTTCCTCTTTTAGCAAGGACCAAATTTCTTGGAGTTCCTTTGCAGCCTTTTTGAAGGTTTTTGCATTATCCGATATGATTTTATTTGGGAAACCCCTTCTGTTCACAAACCGTTTAAAGGCCAAAAGAAATACATCACTACTTAAGTTGCTTACCAACTCCAAATGGATTGCTCTGGTGGTAGCACAGGTGAAAAGACATATATAACCTTTGTTAGACTCCCCTCGCTCATACACATAGACTGCCCCTGCAAAGTCTACTCCCACTACATCAAATGGGGCAGTATAGACACACCGTTCTCTTGGAAGTGGAGCCACCTTTTCATAATAAGGCTTTGCACTCCAACGCTTGCAAACCACACATTTATGCAAGACCTTTTTCACTACTTGTCTAATTTTGAGAATCCAAAATTGTTGTCTAATCTCTATTATCACTTCTCTAACTCCAGCATGTAACAGCTTATGATGAGTATCCAGGATCAAAAGGTCCACAAAGTGCCCCCCAGAAGGTAGCAAAATTGGATGTCTTTTCTCCTCTGGAAGCCCAGAAAACTGTAGTCTACCTCCTACTCTCAATAAATCCTGATCCAAAAACACATCCAAACCCTTGAGCGCAGAATGTGTTGGTAGAACCTGTAATGGATGGCTGGTGAGCAATTCCCGCTCTTCACCAAATTTTTCCTTCTGCGCATATACCACCCAGTATTTCCTGACTTGCCGAATCTCATTACTGTTCAGAATTCCTTCCCTTCTTGTTTCTCCCTTAATGTTGTTGGTAAATCTATATATCCATGCTGTCACTCTTAACAATCTTTTCAGACTGCTAATGTCCTCAAGACTCAATATGGGGTCCTGCTGCATAACTTGACAACTGTTCACAACGCATTTTCTCACCTCACTCACCCATGCTTCTTCAGCCTGGCATTCTCCTACAATAGGCTGATTAGAAGGCCAGTTTTCACTTCCAAGTTTTAGCCACTCTGGCCCATTCCACCACAAACTTGATTGTGAAAGATCTTTCACCGAAATTCCTCGTGTTGGTAAATCAGCGGGGTTTTGGATGCCTGGACAATGCTTCCATTGCTTGGGATCTGTGTGCGCTTGAATTTCCTCCACCCTATTGGCAACAAATAGTTTCCATTTCCTTGCCTGACTTCTTAACCAGTGCCAAACTATAGTGGAGTCTGTCCAATAATAGCTTGGAATTTCATAGAGGGCCAAAGACTTTCGCACTGTAATTGCAAGCCGACTAGCAATAACGGCACCCATCAATTCCAACCTTGGAACAGAAAGCCTTTTCAAAGGTGCTACTCTACTCTTTGCAGCAACCAACCTGCAACTTACTTCTTCTTGCAATGCGCCTCTTATATAAATACAAGTTGCATAGGCTTCCTCACTTGCATCACAAAAGATGTGCAGCTCCAAATTGTCTGGACTATTGTTCAACTCTCCAAAGTACCATCTTGGGATTTCAATGTCTCCAAGATGTGCCAATTCTTTGAACCAATATTTCCACCTTACCACCATATGATCAGGTAACTCTTGGTCCCAACCAAGTCCAATTTCCCAGAGGCTCTGAAACCAAATTTTTGACTTTATCACAAATGGAGCCAGGAATCCAAGAGGATCAAAGACCTTCGAAGCCAAACTAAGAGCTGTACGTTTTGTCCACCTTGTCTCATTCTCGGCCAGCTCTACTAAAGATTTCCCATTGAAGGTAAACAAATCATCATCTTGCTGCCAAACGATGCCTAGCACCTTTGCGTCTATTGCCCACAACTCCTTAATACCAGAATCCTCAATACTTTTTGCTGCGTCAGGTACTACAGAGGAATGACTCATAAACTCTTGTAATTGCGAATGATTGGTCTGCCATTTTCTGAGCTCCATGCCAGCCTCCCTCATTATAGCTCTAGCCTCCATGAATATCTGTTTAGCCATTTCTGTATTATCCACGGAACATAGCAAATCATCAACATAAAAATTTTTCCTTATGTGTTCAATAGTGTTAGGATAGACTTCAGAATATTTCTTAAAATGGTACTGCATAGTAGCTGCCAACAGAAATGGACTAGAGCTGAGGCCAAACAACACTGACTTCATTCTATATGCTTGAACCTTAGGTTCATTTTCCAACAAGTCTTTCGTATCCACCCACAGATACCTTACTGCATCTCTGTCCTCTGGTTTTAACTTTATCCGCAAAAAAGCTTGCTTCACATCTGCAGTCAATGCTACTCTACCAAACCTGAATCTCAGTAACAAGGAAAATAAATCTGCATTTAAATTTGGGTCAGCATCCAAACAGTCATTCAAGGACACACCACCTTTGTCCTTGGCTGAGCCATCAAAAACTACCCTCAGTTTGGTGGTGGTTTTGTCTCGCCGTACCACTGCATGGTGTGGCAGATAATGTGCCTCCTGGCTCACCAGCTCACCTTGCACCTTTTCAGCATAGCCCTCCCTTACATAACTTAGGATGGCCTCATCGTATTCAATTAACAACTCCTCATTTTTTCTTAGCCTGTACAATGAAGTCTCCAACCTCCGATTAGCTAGCTGAAGGTTTGAACCGGGTTTGCAAGAATCCTTCCATGGTAGGCCAACTTCATAGCAACCATCTCTAAACCCAATCCCTTTTTCAAAGTGCTCTAAAACATCATTGTTCACTGTACTTGCCTGGTTGTCCTTTATACCAATAGATTCAAGTTCCCAAAACGCTTTCAAATGCCTTTCCAGACCATGGCTGTTCTCCTCAATCTTAATAAAGAGAGCCTTAACTTCCATTTCATTGCAATAACTACCATGTAGCATCAAGCCTAGCTTACTTTCAATAGCTACTGGGCCTTGAGATGTACGGACAATATTACCAGTGATGAAGTTCCAATAATAGTCAGCTCCAATCAAAAGACTAATATCTTCTGTTCCCTCAAACTTATTATTGCCCAAATTAATTCCTTTAACTTGCAATTCTTGGACACATGCCATATCTAAACAAGTAGTGACTGGAGCACAAAGTTCCTCAATCTCTACAGCTTGGACCTTGATAGTGGGACTTTGCGGTAACAACCCTTTAACCAGAACTTCTACCTTCTTAAATTTGGTTCGGTTTTGAACGGAACCCCCAAACCCAGAAATTCTTAAATTTTCCCTCTTAAGTTCTTTAAACTTCAATTTTCTGGAAATTCTGGTCTTAATAAAACTACACTGGCTACCACTATCAAACAACACTCTTACAGTAGCTTCTCCTCATTCCCAATTAATAAGGCTGCAGTTGTTTGCAATAATCCCCCTTTACTTTTACTCCCTTGCATAGCAGTGGCATGTGCCACTGATGTCTCTACTTCTGGGGTAGGCCTACTAAGAGTGTTTTCACACAATAATGGCTGATGCCTACCATGACATTTTTTGCACAAAATTTTAAACTTACAAAACCTTGCTCTATGACCTTTCAAAAAACATTTAAAACATGCTGTGGACTTAGTTACCCTGTCCTTTCTCTCCTCAAAGGGTAAGGCCTCAGCCACTTCACATTTATATGACTTGTGGTTGCCTTCGCAAAATATACATTTCTTGATTCCCTTTAATTTATTCTCAGAGGAGGCATGTAGAGCTGACACTGTACCTGGGCTATTCCTTTTTGTGGAAACTTTGGTGCTGTGCCTGCCTTTGTCCTCTTGTTTACCATCCCACTGTGCAAACTCAACTCCCTCTCGTCTTGCTAATTCTGTGCCTAAAAGACTTAACATCTGCTGAAGGGGGATGTACACATGTTCTGCAGAGTGTCCCCTACTTAATTCAAGCAAAATTGAGCTAGGCAATTTAGACTCCAGTGTAGGAACCAACATTATACCATACTTTTCCATTCCTACACCCAAGTTGTCCAGGGACCTAGTTCTAATTTCAAATTCATCATATAACTGCCGTAACTCCTTGACACTATTAGGATTATTAACAGGAGGTATAGTTAAAAGTGCACGGAGGTGGCTTTTAATTAAGATCTCTGGCTTACCAAACCGTTTCTTTAATATATCCCAAGCCACATTATAATTAGCCTCTGTTAATGCTAATCCTGCTATAGTCTTTGCTGCCTCCCCTTCCAAGAGGGACCGCAAATAATTAAACTTCTCCACGGCACTTAACACTTGACTAGAATGAACTGCTGATTGAAAACTGTCTGCCCATCCTTGCCATTCCTGAATACTCCCAGAAAATGTTTTGAGTACAAGCCTCGGTAATTGAACTACAGATCTGTTAACCTTAACTTCACAAGCATCATTTGTTGAGTGTTGTGTTTCATTATTAGACCTGGTCTCTAACTGTACTGAGCTGCTAAACTCTTTTGCTCGGAGGCCTACGTTAATCATATCATCAATAATCTCTTCAAAGTAAATTATGTTATTTTCTATTTCATCCTCTTCTATAAGAGCCTCAATTTTAACATTTACCTCACTTAGAGCAACCTTTTTAGTTTCTAATATGGCAAGCTTCGCAGTCACTAAGCGTAAATCCTCTTGCTCTATGGCAGAATCTATAGTGGCAATGACCTTTGTAATTAGACCTTTGTAGGCACTTCTCCTTTTTATAAATTTGTTCAATCAGATGCACTCATCTTCAATGTAAACAACCCTTGGGCTCAATACCAAATGAGCTGAATTGGCAGAAATACTTAACCAAACTGATCAAACGCAAATTTTACTTTCAAATAAAGTGAATTGCTGGGTGGGGTACTAACCAAACACCAGTATGGAATACCAAATTTTCCACCCCAGGACCTTAATTCAATAATGACCCAAAATTAACCAAACCGGAAAAAATACAGGCCAAAAACGACAGACGACTGGCCAAGTTTCGCAATTGGGCGACCAAACTTTACCCTGGGACCTTAATTCAATAATAACCCAAATTAACCAAACCGGAAAAAAAGTAGGCCAAAAAACGACAGACGACTGGCCAAGTTTCGCAATTGGGCGACCAAACTTTACCCTGGGACCTTAATTCAATAATAACCCAAAATTAACCAAACCAGAAAAAAAGTAGGCCAAAAAACGACAGACGACTGGCCAAGTTTCGCAATTGGGCGACCAAACTTTCCCCTGGGACCTTAATTCAATAATAACCCAAAATTAACCAAACCGGAAAAAAAGTAGGCCAAAAAACGACAGACGACTGGCCAAGTTTCGCAATTGGGCGACCAAACTTTTTACCCTGGGACCTTAACTCAATAATACTCAACCCGTCTAGGCCTAACTTGGGATACAATTTGCACAATCAGAACTTTGCCGAAAAATGGTCACTGACTCAGTCTTGGGGTAGAAATCCGGTTCTGAAGGACCATGTTATTTTATTTATTTGTCGGGTTCGAAATCCCAGCTGAGCCGTGAACGGCCAAATTCTAAAGGGCAAGTTCTACCTAAAGCCCAAGTTAAGCTAAATTAAAACTTACGGATTTGAGATCCTATTAGGTCCTACCTCAGGGTAACCTCAGGGTTGCTGACTCGATGCGGGCCTACCTTAGACCTTAAATTACATGAACTTAAAAGGTAAACAAAAGGGTACTATTTGTGGTCTTCTTTCTGAACCTTGCAACAACAACGCAACCTGGACTATTGCACGATGCAACAATCATGTATCTAAACAACCAAACTGAATTGCAAGAGAGCTCTCTATCAAACCACACCTTTACGTACGACCTTCCACAAACGAGTAGAAAGGACGCGCAGCGTCCCAAAATGATGCCAACAATGTGACCAAACAACGATGCCACAAGAGCTCAAAAATGCTAGTTCTAAATTAATTTAATTTTTCACTAACCTTACAATTATGAGATGGATATATATACACACCTTAACTTAATATATATACAAGCAATGCTGCATCAATCAGCTTAGTCATCGTATCGCCTTGGGACAACAATGGTTCTTCCTCTTCTAGATTTTCTAACACCCGTAAAATGAACTTTACAGGAACTTAAATTTGGGATCACCTGAAGATCAGGGCCCCCAGCCTTCTTTAGTTAGCCTTATAAGGGCCGGCTAACTAACGAAAATATCACGACTTAACCTAACCAATCGTCAAGGGCTTACAGTTGACCTAACAATTGGTTAGGTTAAGTCGTGATATTTTCGTTAGTTAGCCTTATAAGGCTAATTAACGAAGGCTGGGGGCCCTGATCTTCAGGTGATCCCAAATTTGGTAAATGTTTTTAATTTAAAGAAAACAGTAATTTACACATAAAATTCAATTTTTTTTTAAAAAGGTTTTAGGAGAAATGAAAGACTAGGATATGAAAAGAATGGTGAAGGCGTGAGATGCTAATAATACCCATCCAAGGTTTTTCTTTTTAAGTGAATACGAAAATTTCTACGAGAAACTTTAGCTTTTAAAATTCTTTCCAGATTATTCTAAATATCAGCTCCTCTGTATAAGAGAGAGCTCTTTGATGTTGCTTTTGAAAACATCTAGAAATACATTAAACAATTTTAGATCAAGAGTTAGTGGTGGCGATGTCTCGGCAGTCAGCACCACTTTCCGATAGATCAGCGAGGTTAATCGACGTTGAGTCTGTTCAGTAATTGAATGGGTAACAGTCTTTGCGTCCAGATGATGTAGTCACCCGTGGTTCAGATCCCACGTCAAAATGTTGATTCCCTTCGGTCCTTCCTCACATGATATTTGCCGTGCAAAGGAAATTAAATGAGGCTAAACTTTTAGAAAATTAATTTAGTTCTTCATTAAAAACTGTCCTGGAAGAAATGACCAAAGAAAACAACGTACTTAAGTGGGGAGGACTTCTATAAATTCTATAAAGGAGTACTTATGTATTAACGGGTGACCGAAGTAACTTTAAAATTTACCGCTATAGCTCTGTGTGTAGCACCACGTATGCGTCTGCCATGCCCGGTTCAGTTAATTGAATGCCTGGTTAAGTCAACTGAATGCCACTTAGGTTAATTAAATGCCAGGTTAGGTCAAATGTACCCCCTGGACGATTGGTTAGGTTAAGTCGTGATAGTTTCGTTAAAACTAACGAAATTAATCGAAACCTACGGGAAAATTATTTAATGCCCAGTTAGGTCAACTGTCCGCCCTTGACGATTGGTTAGGTTACGTCGTGATATTTTCATTAAAACTAACGAGAGAGAGAGAGAGAGAGAGACGGGATAATCTCTAGGAGCGCTCCATTTTTCAATATTAAACATACACTCATAAAACATATACCATTTAAAAGCTCACATTTTTCTGAGTCTAAAAATGTAGTAATCCAAAAGTATCAATAGCAAATAAAAAGTAACGATTTAATTATTTGTTTGACGTGTGACGTCATTAACTACATTATAAAGGTTGGCTAAGTTATAAATCTTCAGTCTGTGTTGTAAAATGGTATTTTTGGTAATTGTTACGCTAACCTAACCTAACATGAATATGTTATTAAGTTATCATTTGTATAATTTAGGTCTCGGGGGTACGGGGCCGGAGCCCCCGTAAAGATTACGCATCACAAATTGATAGGTATAGGGTTTTATATTTAAACCTAGTTACTTTTTATTTGCTATTGATACTTTTGGATTACTACATTTTTAGACTCAGAAAAATGTGAGCTTTCAAATGGTATATGTTTTATGAGTGTATGTTTAATATTGAAAAATGGAGCGCTCCGAGAGATTTACTGAGAGACGCATTATAACGTGTAAATAATTTCACACAAGATTTTGAACAGAAATTTTCAAATCAGCGAGACCTTAACTATACTTAAAGCTCACAAGTCACTTACATTCTAAGTGCAGCTTCACAATTTTTGACCTATTAAGTTTGAAATGCAAAACGCAAAATTTTGATAGCTGTGGTATTCTGGTAAAGTTTATGGTCTCGCTGGCTTTTCCTCGATTTCACAAAAAGGTAGGGAAATTTGTACAAGCGTGGTCTGACTAGATATTGGTCGGCCTTGGTTTAACCTAGCTATAGCTAATCTGAAAAATGGGGAGGGAGTGGTGTAACGAGCCTTATGCATGTAATATATTTAGCTCCACCAAATTCTTACTTCAGGGGGACTTGTTTTTCCCTGTTGGTGGCTTTGCCGCTAGTCTCCATGCCCTCTGGTAGATGAAGGCTGTTAAATGAATCGGATCTTTTCCGTTTGGGGGCTAGCAGCGAATTTTAATAAAAATCGGTATACTAATGTAGTTTTGGTCACTGATTTAAAAAATAACTGTCTTTGGTGCTTTCCTGTTAACGGGAATACCCAACCGCCCGCCAACAAACTGTTTATGTATTTTTGCTCTCGTCATTTTCGTTTAAACTAACGAAAATATCACAACTTAACCTAACCAATCATCAAGGGCGTACAGTTGACCTAACCTGGCATTGAATTAACCTAACAGGTTAATATAACGGAAAATGCCCGGTTAGGTCAACTGAATGCCCAGTTAGGTTAATTGAATGCCCGGTTAGGTCAACTGTACGCCTTTGATAATTAATTGGTTAGGTTAAGTTGTAATATTTTCGTTAGTTTAAACGAAAATGACGAGAGCAAAAATACATCATAAACAGTTTGGTTGTCCCGATAATATGTAAGTACGAATTTATTAATCATTTAAATGAAATTAGTTAATATGTAAGCGATAATCAGTTAGTATGGGGCCAAAATTTCTTTGTCATCTAAAATCGCAGAAAAAACGTCGCTGCTTTCGGTACGTTGTCGCCACATGAATTCCACAAGATACGAGTCCAGATGATGGCGGGCGGTTGGGTATTCCAGTTAACAGGAAAGCACCCTTTCTTTTTTTTTGGAGAAATGAAAAACAAACATGTTAGAGCACTTTCAATAATTAATGTGTTTTTAACGAAAATATCATGACGTAATCTAACCAATCGTCAAGGGCGTATACAGTTGACCTAACCGGACATTCAATTGACCTAACCTGGCATTCAATTGACCTAACTAGGCATTAATTCTTGATTTTTTCTGCTACTTTTACAGATCTGTCGGGATCCTTCAAAAAATGTATTCTTCGTTAGGGATAATTTAAAGTTGCACTTTTTACCTTTTGACCGACGCTTTGACGCTTTTGGCAGCGAAAGAACTGGGTATTTTTATCAAAGGAATACACTTTCCCACACTTAGAGCACTTTCTCATAAACAGTAGCAGTTTGTGACTAGCTAAATTTAACACAATCCTCTGTAACTAGTTTAAGCTAGTTAAAACACATATTAATTATTTAAAGTGCTCTAACATGTTTGTTTTTCATTTCTCCAAAAAAAGAAAGTTATTTTTGAAATCAGTGACCAAAACCGATTTTCATTAAAATTCGTTGCTAGCCCCCAAACGGAAAAGACCCAATGAATCAACCAACCTTTTATTTAGTTTGATAGTTTTGCTGGTGGCGGTCGAAAGTGTGTGTGTGTGTGTGTGGAGTGAATTTAATTATTAATGGATAATTCTAATTGTACTTTGTATTTATTACGATAACCTTTAATCAAAGAAACTCAGGACAACGTAAGCCTATTGTGTAACTGTTCTAAAGTGTCAAAATGTCGATGAAATATAACTTGGTATATCGAAGCCTAAGGCTTTTAATTAATTACTTTAAACCCTGCTGTGCCTAGGCCTAGCCGAGTGAGTGCGTCTTACTTAGCCTCAGAGTGAACTATATGCACTTATTATTCTGTGATGAGTAATTCTGAGTAACGTGATCATTGTTTATTGTGTTACATTACAGTTCGTTAATAATTAATATGTTTATATATGTGAAGTGAATTTATGGTGTTTAACTCTGACTTTTTTAAATGTAGTAGGCTATCCCTCGTTCGTGAAAAAAGTACATTTTTTACTGCCTCTTGTGTTTTGCTTGAAATTAAAAAAATTTGTGAATTGTAATTTCGATAAATGGGATAAAATAACGGGTTTCGGGAACACTAGTTTCTTTTTGGATCTTTGAGTGGCCGAAAGTTAGTGATTTAGAAGATAACTAACCAACCTACAGGGTGTTCGAAAAGTCCCGTCACCCCTATACCAATTTTATTTTTGTGATTAATTGTATTTGTGTGTGGTAGGTATAATGGTAATTGTATACAATATTCCCCTCACCTCAGTTTCTAATAAAAATTATTGCAATGCCTAGAAAATAATAAATAAAACCTTTCCTTTAATTAAGTAAAAAAAAATTTCGGTCGATCATATTTATGGAGATATTTAAATAACGATATCCATTTGACGTGGTTTTTCTGATTGGGCTATTTTTTCGCTCTTCTGCGACTTAATTAGTTGGTTGGTTTCTGTTCTGGCTATTTTTTTTTCTAATTGGATTCAGTTTGGGTAATACTTCAGTTTGGTCGTGTTTGTGATAGAATTATGACGTGCTGTTCGTGTGGTTTTGACTTTGAGAACTTGATTCGTCATGTGCCCTAGATGAAGACTAAAAAAGTGCATAACTTAACATGTTATTACATTATCATTTGTATAATTTAGGTATCGGGGGTACGGGGCGGAGCCCCCGTAAAGATCACGCATCACAAATTGATCGGTATAGGGTTCACTTTGTGATGCGTGATCTTTAGGGTGCTCCGCCGGGCGCGTCTTTTTTCTGAACAGGACGTCCTATCCGCGGATAGGAGGACAAGTTAACGGATAGGACGCAAAAAGTATATTTGCTGTGGTTATATGGCTAAATTGTTGGCAGAAATAGATTCAGCATACACGATTTAACTTAAATTCATATTTTAGTAAAGGATATCTATTGCAAATAAATTAGAATTCGTCCTGTTCGTATGTTGATGTCATTTGGCAGCTAGCGATGCTCCTATACGGCTTAGGCCTACGTCATTAAAAATGTCAGGATGAACTTTGAATTTTTCGTAATGTTCATGTAAAGTGTATTCGCCTCTGTTGATGATGGCTCGTTCGACGTCGTTGTATTTGGTGGTCACAATTTCATGCAGTTTGTTTACTAGCTCTACAATAGATTTCGGATTCCAGTCAATGGCTTGTTTGAAGACTTGGTTGAGCGATTCACAGTTGTTTGTCCATCGTGTGAGTGGTGTATCTAGATTCATTGTGTGTGATGACTTCATGTGAGTATGCAAGTTTTTCTCAAGCGAGGGAATGATTCGAGTGTTGAAATAATGTATGAAGTCGCTACTGATGGATGCAATGAGGCGTATAATTATTTACCACGCATAGGTAAGGCTATCAATTTGTGATGCGTGATCTTTACCCGTACCCCGAGACCTAAATTATACAAATGATAATAATGTAATAATGGTTACTCTGGCCCGCATACATACAAACAGGACAAATTCTAATTTATCTGCAATAGATATCCTTTACTAAAATATGAATTTAAGTTAAATCGTGTATGCTGAATCTGTTTCTGCCAATAATTTAGCCATATAACCACAGCAAATATACTTTTTGCGTCCTATCCGTTAACTTGTCCTATCCGCGGATAGGATGACGTCCTGTTCAGAAAAAAGACGTGCCGGGCTTCGCCCACATACCCCCGAGACCTAAATTATACAAATGATAATGTAATAACATGTTAAGTTATGCACTTTTTAGTCAAAAATACATTTTTCGGTAATGGTTCAGAATACGGGCGTCACTTAAGCAAAACTTCGAAAAATACCATAGAGACAAAGTTGTTGTTTCTCATTAAAATACATTGATTGCATGTGTCGCAGTCAAAAAAACGAAGTTAGAAAATTAAGAAAAACATTTTTGGGGATGAATCTAGGAAATTTTGAGTTGGCAACGTATCATATCGTTCATTCACTTCAGTTTGAAAATGGCTTCGGTCCGTAACGGATGTGCAGTGACGTTAGTAGAGCTCGCATGGTGTTCTCCCTTTAAATGTAGTGTGTTCAATTTGTATAATTTAGGTCTCGGGGGTACAGGGGCGGAGCCCCCGTAAATATCACATATCACATCACAAATTGATCGGTATAGGGTTTTATATTTTTTAGGTTAGTTAGGTTAGGTTTTCCATGAAATCTAGGTTTTTCTCATGGTTTTTGATGTGTTTCATGACGTGTTTTTTCCTCCAGAACATGCTAAAACCATTGGTTTCCTGTTTAGGATAAATCTGACCATTGCTATTACAGTAAATTATTGCTTGTGCTGTGTTCCTCCACCCAAAACCTCCGGTTCCCACGGTGGTCCCCCCCAGATTGTAGGAGGGGTTGGGGGTGTGAAATCACTTCAAGCAATAATTTACTGTAATGGCGATGGTCACATTCATCCTAAACAACAGGAAACCAATGGTTTTAGCATGTTTTGGTGGAAAAAAACACAAAAATTGAGGTGGCGCCCCTATTCTGAACCGTTACCCATTTTTCTAGGTAAGGTTAGGTTGGTTTCCGAAAATAAATAATTACATGCTATAAATAAAGGTTTTACATCGATTGTGAAGTCAATTTCATAAAATTGAGGTGAGGGGGATGTATACAATTACCGATGTAATTTAAGAAAAGTCTCTAGCAACAATTACTTTAATTACAGTGAATACAGTTACTAATCGCTTAATTCATTAACAAATGACCGGTGGTATGGTTTCATGCCGAGATCTTTTGTCATGTGATCTCTCATTGTGAACATGGGGACTGCAAGTTCTTGTGATTTTTTTCGGTGATCGAACCACCGATGCAATCACACCTTCACATTGTTCTGCTCACGTTGTTGGTCTTCCCGACCTAGTCTATTCTTGATGGAGCCAGTTTCAAACGGCTTTTTCTCCCAACGTAATACCGTCTTGTTTGGTGGTGCAGCCTTATTAAATCTTGCGTTGGTCATTCTGGAGATCATGCATCGTTTTGCCAGTATGTGACCTTTCATGAGCCCCATGTGCTCATCACTAGGTAAAACTTTACAAGACACCCGCATTGCCATGAAACATGCTACAGTAACGAAACATATATCAATCGATAGAGCAGAAAAAATGGTGCAAGCAGCTATGTATCATTTTGAAAATATTAGAAAATAAAGTTATGACACTATGAAGATGTTACTAGGCCTATCATAGCTTACACGATTTTGAAAATAAGGTATTGGTTAATATTCGTCTTTTAACCCGCTCACGCGCCGTTAAAACAGTACAATATATTAAATTGCCATTCAAAACGGACTAAGAAAATATATATCTTATGTTGTGCAAATTTGTTGAAATGTACTATTTTTAATAAAATATATTTCCTGTTTTGGCTATAATGTACTTTTTTTCATAAAATATTTTTCCTGATTGGGCTATTTTTTCGCTACTCTGCGACTTAATTAGTTGGTTGGGTTTCATTCTGGCTATTTTTTTTTCTAGTTGGATTCAGTTTAGTGGTGTTTGTGATAGAATTATGACGTGCCATTCGTGTGATTTTGACTGAGAACTTGATTCGTCATGTGCCCTAGATGAAGACAAAGGATTGGATGTTTTTATCAATTACGGCGTTATTCTCTCATCCTTAACTTGCCCGAAATGTGACAGTGAGTGCCTAATACGAAAAGATCAGAAGATATTTAGGTGAAATAACCAATATTAACCGGTTAGGTCAATTGAATGCCCGGTTAGGTCAATTGAATGCCCGGTTAGGTCAATTGAATGCCCGGTTAGGTCAACTATACACCCTTGATGATTGGTTAGGTTAAGTTGTGATATTTTCGTTAGTTTAAATGAAAATGATGAGACCAAACTTTTCTGGTTAATTTTGAGGTGTTTTGTACGAAACGGCCATCCGTTTCGTGTGCAAATGTAGTTTTCAAGATGACGATATCTCGAAAACTACGCATTTGCACAGGAAACGGATGGCAGATTCGTGCCAAAACACCTCAAAATTGACCAGAAAAGTTTCTCATCATAAAAACAGACTGGGTGTAAAAACGAATAATTACGAAGATATTTAATGTAGGTTAACTGAATGCCCAGTTTGGTCAACTGTACGCTCTTGATGATTGGTTAGGTTAAGTTGTGATATTTTCGTTAGTTAGCCTTATAAGGCTAACTAACGAAGGCTGGGGGCCCTGATCTTCAGGTTTGTATTAAAAACCAACACCTGAAATTGAAAAATTCAAAATTGTCCTAACTAATGAAAATATCACGACTTAACCAAACCAATCAAGGACATTCAGTTGACCTAACCGGGCATTCAGTTAACCTATATTAAATATCTTATTTTCGACAAAATCGGAAACTACATGAAACGGAAAAGATCCAAATCGTGTAAGCTATGATAGGTCTAGTAACATCTTCATAGTGTCATAACTTTATTTTCTAATATTTTCAAAATGATACATAGCTGCTTGCACCATTTTTTCTGCTCTATCGATTGATATATGTTTCTTTACTGTAGCATGTTTCATGGCAATGCGGGTGTCTTGTAAAGTTTTACCCATCACTATCTTTCTTCCAGAGTGTAAGTGGACTGGTCTGCTATTGTTCACACAACTCTAATACCTGGAAAAGAAAAAAATATCAATCACAAGTAAATTCAATTAATCACAAAAATAAAATTGGTATTACAATATGTACATTTTGTAGGGAGTGACCGGACTTTTCGAACACACTGTAGAATGATTTGTTGACCTTGTGTAACCTAACGCGGATGTAAGAGTCACCTTAACTGGCCCGAAGTATGAAGTGGGTGGATCACCGAAATCTGGTGTCCCCGAAACTTAATATTAGCAAGATAATCATGTATGTACGACTTCAGAAAAAAGTTCGCCACGAGGCAAAATTTTTAAAAAATGCTAAAAATTACGGCTAAGCCTAATAAGGTTCGGGGACAAGATTTCGGTGATCTGCCCATTTTATACTGTGGGCCAATCAAATCGACTTACATCTGGGTTAGTCTACATTAGGTTAGGTGGTCGTTCTAGGTTGTTTGGTTATTCTGTAGGTCACCAACTTTTGGGCAGTTCGAGGTAAAAAACAAAACAAAAACCTTATATTTACCCAAAACCCGACCATGAGTAATTAGTAATTTAAAAAAATGTGGCCCCCTGTAATTAATTAATTACAAGAAAGTGATATCAGAAAATTAATCTCGGTTCTACTCTTAAGACAATTTGGTGTTGATTCTATAAGAAATCTACTCGAATTTCTTGTAACAATCATACGACAGAAATTTCTATTACCTGAATGAATTCTAAAAGATATTTTACAGGATTTTGTCGAATATGAGAAATTCTAGCGAGATTCCAGACATATTATACAAGAAATGTCTGGTGGTAAGTAATTTTAAGCCGCAGTTTTTATTTTATATATATATATATATACACACACGGTATATGCCCAAGTAGCGCTAATAGTAAGCCACCTTTTTTTTTTTACTAAAGTCAGATTTTATAAATAAGTCGAATTTTCTTGTAGGACATTTTTTGGAGGTTAGGTTGGGTTAACTCGGGTAAACCTAACCTAAAACAAATCACTGGGTGTGTAAAAGCGTGAGGGGTAGCATGAAGTAGTTACGAATTACTTGATTTCGAGTTTTTTAATTGAATTACTAACGCGGGTGAAGTTAGAAAAATAACTGTATATGATAAAAAAGTGCTTTATCCAAACTTTGATAGACTCCCGCCGCTGTACCTTAACACAAGGCGAAAGTGATTAAAAATTTGGAAATACATATAAAAAGTATGAGATGTTAGAGCTTACTGGGTAAAGAATGAGCACGGACGAAAATTTACATGGATGTTAGAGCTACTTGGGTATTTGACTAATTTTATATATATACACATTGTACAGTAAAGCTTGAAATATCTGCCATTTGTAAATGAGATCAGCTTACTAAATCCGAAAAGAGGTGTTTTCGATACCCGCGATTTCATAGCATCCCCTATTGGAGTTCCTCTTAATTTGGCGCATGTGATATGATGAAATGTGATGAAAGGTCTAGCCTTTTCAATGGCACCTCCTGGTGTCTTCACCTTCTGTGCTGTGCTTTAACCGTTTGATATCGTATTTTCCAGAATTTATATATTGTCTGTTTTGTATGGTCTATATTCTGCTTCCTAAAGATAAACCTCCCAATAATCTCCTCTCTGTCTGCCATAAAAGGCTGCTGTAATTCGATGGCCTTTACTCTCTCCTCCTGTAGACACACTACAGTCCAACAAGAAATGCTCCAGATCATCTTTTTCGTATGCACACATGGGGCATTTGGTCTCCTCTCCATAAATCTATTTGTCATTAAGTTCTAAATTATTTGTCCTACATTTGTACTAGTGATGGGACGATTAATCGGAATCGAGAATCGGAAGAATCGAGCATTTTTCAGGAATCGGAATCGAGAGAATTGTACCATGATTTCCGATTCTTAAAACGATTCTTTAACTTTTAATTGAACCAGTTTTGCAATGTAAACTTTAAAATTTAAATGAAAGAGAATAACAAATTTTATTTTTATTGTATTGTAGCTATACATTAAAACATGTATATCCATGATGTGTAATCAAGAAGATTAAAATGAATTGTTACAACTTAGTTGATTTTTATTTTTAAACCAATCTATTATAATTTATATTACCATACTCATAATGTAAATAGTTAATCTTACCAGAGTAAAATATGACAATTTCCAGAAAAACAAGTATAGAATTATATTTAAAAATATTGAGAATCGAGAATCGTATCGGAATCGAGACTTTTTAGTGGTATCGGAATCGGAATCGTTAAAAATTTTGGTATCGTCCCATCACTAATTTGTACAGTATGATTGAGGCTGGGGTATTATCATATATATCCTCCGTATCTCCAAAGTTTCCTTTCCGTTTCCTCTATATTTTTAAATTCTCCTTTCCATCCATATCTTTCCTCCAGTTGTCCACATCCCAGCTACGCAGTTTGTTCGGCAGTTCCTCTCTTCTTTTTTTTTACACTCTTAAGTATTTTATATTTACTCTCAAGTCACTCATATATCCCTCAACTTCCTCCATCCACTTCCCTCTTGTTTCTTCTTTTGCTTTTCTGAATATTTCATCTATCAACCTGCCTGTCATTTTTCAAAATACTTTTTATATAGTTTAGCTTTCTTTTCATTATTCTTGTTTTCATCATTGATGCGCCCCTATTTCTCCCCTCAAACCACTCACGGCCACACTTCTTCCTGCTGATAGTATCGTTCTGTATACACCATTCTCACATCTTTGCAGCTGTTGAATTTCTGATTTGTTTATTACAACAAGTTTATTACAACTCTCTCTATTACTGAGTAGGTCACATTTGCCACTTTTTGTGCTTTTTGTAATGTCAGTTCTTTCTGCTTTTGGAAACAATTCCATGTATTATTAATCGTTATGCCCAAATATTTTATTGAATCTACCACTTTAATTCCCTCTATCTGCTCTGGTACTTCTTTTTTGTTGAATATCATAAAATTACTCTTATTTTTGTTAATCTCTTGGCCATATTTCCTCCCTATTCGTATTACTTTCTTGATATCACTTGCCTCATCTATTATCATTGATAGCTGTAATTCATCATCCGCAAAGAATAATGTATGTATTTTAAACTTATCTTTATATCCTATATCTTCGTTATCCAACTTCTCTAGAATTTGGTGTTACCAACTTGAATAGAATTGTTGACAGAGTACATCCTTGTCTTATTCCACTGCTTACCTCTATTTCTTTACATAGCTCATCATTTAGCCTCCCTGTGGTTTGTTCCCCTTATAGATTTCTGTTATGACTTCTATTATGTTTGGGTGAATTTTATATCTCATGAGAGATATAAGATACTGTTGCGCGTGTGCCAAAAAGGCACTAACTTAGAGCGGACCAGCATGTCATTGATGGCCACATAAGATCACTTCGTTAGCGATCCATTGATGGACTCTACACTACTCAGGTGAGTAATATTTAATATTCTCGTACATATTTTTGTTTTAACAATTATGTATCTTTTATATTTGTACTCTGTTTTAATACGTAATTTTGTCTTTACTCAGTATCTGACCCTCGACCATTACAATAACGATCTATTACGTACCTGTGTTTTTAATTTAGGATTTAAAGTGTGTGCAAGATTAACATAATTGACTCCGTATCGCCGATATCTTAAGTACTAAAATATATATATAATATATACTGTATATATGATACGAAGTTAGGCAGTGGAATACTTCTCAAATAAATGTTTACTTCTGACTTAAATGTTAAGCACTTGGACAGTAAATCAGGCATAAAAATATGGTAACAAGTAGGAAAAAATGCCACATCGTTACTTCCATCGCCAGTGAATTGCCGGAAAAGAGCAATGAAATATAGCATTAAGGGTTTTTAAGGGTTCGAATGTCGAATGGATGAAGTTGAAGTTTAGCATGATCCAACCTCTGAGAAAGGGGATTTGTCCAAATGCACGAATCAGAGTGCCTGCCGAGGTGTTAGGCGGTCATTTTGTTATTTAGGAATGGTGACTGGAACTTTTAATGAGAAAAGGTTTGAGGGAGAAGTCTTTCGTCACATATTGCGCTGGCTGTACAATTATGAAGATTGAAAGGCGTCAGTCTGAGGAGTCATAGTGTATATATATATATATATATATATATATATATATATATATATATATATTGGGTTTTTATTATATCTACAGAATGCAAATTTGTCTAAAAATAAGATATTGGTGGGATTCTAAAGTTGATAAGGAATGTTTTTATTAAATTCTTGAAGGGGTCAATTTTGGGGAGTTTGGGGCCAAGAGAAATTTAGACTCTGATTACGGTAGGCCTATATACTGTGTAAAAACATACTCGTAGATTTACGCAGTTTTCATTTCCTGCTTGACACAAAATTATTTTAAGATAAAAGGATGCGTTTTCGCTCATTTGCTGAGTAAATTTTGAGTAACGTTTTATAAACTGAATAAAGTTTTGTTGCTAACTCGTGCAAGCAACAATTCTGAATTCGTGCGTCCCATAACTCGCATTATGTGGGGTCATGTTATGCGCATATGTTGGGATTCATGAGGTATGACAGATATACCACATAAGAAGGAAAATGAATTGCTATTTTGTAATAGCACGTTTTGCAATGCGTTATATTATGGTCATCTTTCGGCTTGGACGAACTCGTTTAGCAACATGAGGGAACTGGATCCTCATCAATGTTTAAGACATGTCAACAGATTAAGTTTAAGTTTGGGGAAAAGGTTTCACTATTTTACTCAAACCACTACTCTCCCCATATTACCCATTCAGGATACGAGCTTCTCTCAGTATCATTGCCAAGCATATACTGTAGATGTCGCTATACTGCCAAAGATTCCGTACGTGGTTCATCACCACTGGGATCAACAATGCTCTGTGTTATTATAATCAACGTGTGCTCATGTTCATAATAATTTACGTTGCCTATGTCGTTAGTTTGCACTACAGATACTCCTTGCTCTCTAAGTCAGGGTGCATGATTCATCAGAAGCCAGATATACCAGATACACCGTGGGCAGTTGCCCACGTACAGAAAGATTTCACCCACCTACTAAAATAAAATAAGAGCATATCTATGAGTATATAATATGCACCAATATATACATTTGATTTGATTTGTGTTACTTGTGATCAGATACAAATTAAAAAAAACTATTTTAACCCAGCCACTAAAATTGTCTTAGAAGAAGCCCTGCTTCTAGTTGACTAAAGTCTTCTTTTTTATTTTTTCATATGGAGATGTTAAGACCTAGCAGTATTTCAACTTGGGTATGATCAGTGTTTTCGACAGAGGAATTATTATATTCCTGTTCCTTCCTCTAAAGGTTTTCAGTATCTGTCCAGTTATTCTTTTTGCTCTGTTTACTGCTATCTTATTTTGTGTCAAATTTCGAGTCATCAGTCATTACAACACCTAAATCTTTTGCTTCACAATTTCTCTGAATTTCCTCTCCATTTCGGGTACAGTTTTCCATGGATTTTAGGTCTTCCCTTCTTCCGTACCTTAATAGTTGAAAAATTTGTGTTAAAATTCATATTATTGCTTTCAGATCAATTGTAGATTCTCTTCATGTCTGTTTGTAGAAATCTCATATACCATACTCTGCGTTTCTTATTTTTCTACTAATCTTTGTCATTGGCAAAGGATGTTACTGTGCCATCACTGGTAACTTCCTCATCTGTATTAGTTAGCATGATTATGAAGAGTAATGGAGCTACTACTATTCCTTGTGGTACTCGGCTAAGGATCTCTGACTCTGATGAAGATATTCCTTGAACTGTCATGACTTGCTGCCGCTCACTAAGGAAATTATATACCCATTTTTCTACTTTTCTTGTTACTAGTTAAAGTGGTCCCTACGGGCCCATTTAACTAGACCTGCGCTGCTGGGGCCTTCGGCCTCAGTAATTGGGGTGCCTGTGGCTCCCCAATTACTGGCGAGTCAATTATTCGGTCAGTAAAACTATAGAAAAGAATGCAGCCATGAAAATCTTAAGCTTCACAAATCTTGATACAATGAGTTCGGATGTGAAGCTTAAGACTTTCATTGCTGTGTTACTTTGCAGCTAAAGTGGGCCCGTGTATATATATATATATATATATATATATATATATATATATATATAACCCCCTCCCCGCGGGCGGTCTTTCTGGGGTGGATCACCCGCGGGCTCCTGCCTCCATGTGGCGAGGGGGGTCAGCCGCGGCTGGGGGCTCTGCCGGGTCCCCCGCCCGGTTGCGAAGTGGACTTTTAACATACCCTGCTATCCTACAGCCCCCTCTTTCCTGTCTTCCCCTCTTTACCCTCTTCCTTGTCCCCTCTGTTTTTTCTGCTTTCTCTGTTCACTTCGCGCGCCCCGTGGGCTGCCGGGGCTGGTCGCTGGGGGTCTCGCTCCCATGGCCGGGGCCGGACTAAGTTGGCTGGTAGGGTGCCCAGGCCTGGGACCCTGGGGGGCCTTGGTCTTTGCTGCCGGCGGGGGAGAACTTTCGACGCTGCAAGGGCCCCTTTTGAAACGGGGGTACCTACATGGGGCGAGGCACCCATCCCCCGCCGGCATGCGCTTGGTCCCCTTGGGCCCCGGGTAATCGGTTCCCCGCGGCCCCGGGCGCGAAACAACAATAAAATTTTTCTTTATGGAAACACTTACAAATCTAATGGACCTCGTTGACGACCCGGCTTGTGCATCTGACCTCCCTCTGACTACCTCTTTGGACCTTGGGTCTGGTAAGGGCAGTCGGCAGCCCTCGCCCACCCCGTCTGCTCTTCTTGCCGACACCTCCTCTCCCTCTCTTCCCCAGGCTCGTGGCGCCGCTGCCCGACCCCCGCCAGTGGCGGATGGACCTGCAGTGGACCCCCCGACCCCTGGATCCCCCCATATTCCACGTCCCGATAGGGACCCACCTGCTTTTTCGCCCTCAGGTGGGAAGCCCGCGGTCCCGGTCGCCTCCCACTCCGGTCGCCTCCCACTCCGGTCGGGCCTCATCGCCCCCGGCCCCCTCGGCCCCTGGGGGACGTGGGACCCGACGTCGCCGTCCGCCTTTCTCGTCTCCCCGTCCCCTCGAAGTACCGGTGGTGTTTGGCCCGACGTCTTCGCTCGGCCTTAGGACGGTGGACAAGTTCCTCGTCCTCGGCCCCTCCTCCTCCAAGCCCCTCCCCACTAACCATGAACGCCTCTTTCGAGCGATCCATGGGGTGACGGGGACGGCTCGTTTTGACCTTCGGCCTCAGAGGGATGGCTCCATTCTGATAAGGTCGCGTTCCTCTGTCGAAACCACCTCTCTGCTCGCTATCCCCAATGTCCTGGGCTGCGGGATTACGGTGTCCCCCCGCCTCAATCAGTGCCAGGGCACAATTTACGCTGCTCGTCTTCTACCCATCCCGGTGGAAGACCTCCAGATTGACCTCGCCTCCCAGGGTGTTGTGAGGGTGTACCGCTTTCCCGACAGATCGCGGTCCCCAACCGCCCCTTCTCCTCGCCTGCTCCTCACTTTCGACTCAGTGGTGCCCCCCGTTTCGGTATTCTGGGGCTTTGGTGAGAGACGAGCGTGCGAATTCTCAGTACGACCATACGTGCCAGATCCTACGCGCTGTTTTCAGTGCAATAGGTTTGGCCACGTGAGCAGCTCCTGCCGTCAGCCGGCCCCGTTGTGTGTCCGCTGCGGCGGCCCTCCCCACCCCTTGCCCTGTACTGCTCCGCCTTCCTGCACCAACTGCCATGGACCACACCCTGCTTCATCCCGCTCTTGCCCGTCCTTCCTCTTTGAAACGGAGGTTCGGGCCCTCTGTTCATCAGAGTTTCTCAGCGCTCGGGAGGCGCGGGACCGGTTGCGTGGCTGCGAGGCCCGGCGTGGTGCCTCGTACGCCGAGGCTCTCCGTTCCCGGACCCCGTCCTCACCGGCGGTTCCCAACGCGCCTCCACCCACCGTGTCCGCTACTCCCAGTCCATCCTCTGCCGCCCAGCGGACTCCTACCGCGGCTCCCCGTACTACCAGCGCGTCCCCACGTGCTCCCTCCGCGAACGCCGATGCTTCGTCGGCAACCCCCCCTGCCCCTTCTACGCCCTCTCCACCGGCGCCTTCGGCCACCCCCATTCCGGATCGTGACCCGCCGTCACCCATGCGGGCCGCACGACGGAGGGGTAGGGGCCGCAAGCGCCGCGCCAGTGGGGACCCCGAAGGTTCGAAGCCATAAGCCTCGCATCACCTTCCTCTCCCAAACACAAACGCCCTCTTCGCCCTACCGCCCCGGTGTCCTCACCGTCCCCACTGCGCAACCGTTATGCACGCTCCCCCCTGGGGTCCCCGACGGCCCTCGTGGTGGGGCTGAGATACACCCCTCCGGCCCGGTCGATGGACCCACTGGAGGGGGAACTCGCCCGCCTGGTCGGCGTGGGTGGGACGTGCACGCCCCCGCGCTTGACCCGCCCCATCTCTCTCCTCGACCTGCCAATGCCTCTGGGTGAGGTATTATTTTCCACTCCCCTCGTAGTCCTGCCTCCCCCGCACCTCCGGTGAAGGAGGGGCATTCTGGATACCTCTCACATCCCCTTCTCTGCATCGCTCTCCCCCGGACGTCCGGGAGACTCCTCTTCTGGAGGACTTGCCGGCGTCTGGTTCCACATCGCCCCCTCGTCGGGGTGGCCCTCGTTCGGCGTCCCTCGCTGAACTCCGGGGCTTTCCGATTCCCTCTTTAATCTCGGGCCGCCCGATCGGCCCACCCACCCATAACCATCCTTTATGCTGACCTTCCTACCCCTCCCTATACCTCGCTCCTGTAGTGGAACATCCGCGGGCTCCTGGTAGGCCTCGAGAGTCTCTCCTCTCTCCTGGCCTCCAGGTGTCCGGCGTGTTTCTGCCTTCAGGAGACGATTCTGGGATTCCGTTCCCTCCCTCGAGTGTCCGGTTACTGCGGGCTCCCTTCCCCGCCTCTCGATGGGGCGGGGAGGGGGGGCGCCGCGGTCTTCGTGCACCGCTCCGTCCCTTTCCGCCCCCCCCGCTCCGTACAGTCCTGCAAGCTGTGGCCGTGCGCCTTTCCTTGGGGCGCCAGCTCACGGTCTGTTCTCTTTACCTCTCCCCTAACGTACGCCCTCCACCCGATTCTCTCCGTGACCTAATTCTTCAGCTTCCCCGCCCTTTTCTGATTCTCGGGGACTTCAACAGTCGGGACCCGGCCTGGGGGGACGTTTGCTCCACCTTTCTCTCCGGGACCCTTCTCTCCCTTATGGACGAGCTCGAGTTCACCTTTCTGAACGATGGCTCCCCAACCTGCCTTCACTCGGCCCACGACAGTTTCACCTGTATCGACCTTTCCCTGGTTTCCCTCGAAATCGTGACGGAGTTCACCTGGGAGGTCCTGCCGGATTCTTCCGGCAGTGACCATTTCCCAGTGTGTCTTACCCCGACCCGTCTCCTCCCCCCCCCACCTCTGTCCGCCCGCGCTGGCTGTTCGCCCGAGCAGACTGGGCCTCATACGCGAGGGGCACGGCGATCTCGCCATCAATTCCTGCCTTTCCCTCCGTCAATGAGGCCCTCGCCTTCCTCGAGAGTAAGATCCTCTCGGCTGCCGCCAGTTGCATCCCCCGTACCTCTGGCTCCCCCAGGCCGCGAAGCGTCCCATGGTGGACCCCAGAGTGCTCCCATGCCGTTCAGGAGCGGCGCCGTGCCGGCCGCCGCTTCTACCGGACCCGCCAGCTGGAGCACAAGATAGAATTTCAGCGCCTGAAGGCAGTGGCCCGTCGGGTCCTGAAACTGGCCCGGCGTACCTCCTGGCGGAGTTACGTGTCCGGGATCTCCTCCTCGACTGCCCCCTCGACTGTTTGGCGCAAGGTGCGTAGCTTTGAGGGGACCCGTGTCCCCCCTCGACCCCCGGTGCTTCGGGTCGGGGACGACGAGTTCGTGTCCGATCCGGAGGCCGTCGCGAACGCACTCGCGGCGGACTTCGCAGCCATCTCCAGTTCCGATTCCCCCCACTCCCGCCGCGACCCACCGGAATTTCCACCTCATAGGGATGACCCCTATAATCACCTCTTCCACATGACAGAGCTTCGGGAGGCCCTCCGCCCCCGGCCCCGATAATATCCCCTATGACTTGTTACGGCACCTCCACCCCTCTGCTCTCAGCTTTCTACTGGACCTCTATAACCGGATTTGGTTGGAGGGTTCATTTCCGGACCGATGGCGTGAGTCCATCGTCGTCCCCATCCCGAAGCCCGATAAAGACCCCTCACTCCCGTCGAACTATCGCCCCATTTCCCTAACATGCTGTGCCTGCAAGGTGATGGAGGCGATGGTCGCCTCGCGGCTGTCCTTTACCTTGGAGGCGAGTGACCAGTACCCTGCTACCCAGGCTGGTTTCCGGCGCTTCCGGTCTACCACCGACCCCCTCCTTAGCCATGACGTGCAGGAGGCTTTCTCCCGGCGTCAATTTGTACTCGCCGTCTTTTTCGACCTCCAGAAGGCCTACGATAGTACCCGGCGGAGCGCGGTCTTCGACTGCTTACGCTCCCTGGGTTTCGTAGGCTTTCTCCCTTCCTTTATTTATAACTTCTTGTCCGCCCGTTCTTTCCGCGTCCGCATCGGTTCTGCCCTCTGACCGCTTTCCGTTGGAGGAGGGTGTCCCTCAGGGTAGTGTCCTTAGCGTCTTGTTTTTCTCACTCGTGATGAACACAGTCGCTACGGTCCTGCCTACATCCGTTCGTAGCTCCCTCTATGCCGATGACCTGGCTATCTATTGCTCTGGCCGCCTCCCGTCTTTGGCTGAACGTCGGCTCCAGCTAGCCATCAACGCGGTGGTTCGCTGGGCGTCCTCGGTTGGCTATGCTTTCTCACCCTCTAAGTCTTCCAGTATGCTTTTCCGTCCTCGGCGCCTCCGTCTGTCGCATACCTTCGCCCTTACCCTTGCCGGCACTCCTCTTCCCCTCGTCCCATCCGTTAGATTCCTGGGTATGACCCTCGACGGATTTTTCGGTTGGGTTCCACACCTTAGGCGGTTGCGGCAAACATCTCGCCGCACCCTCTCCCGTTTGGGTCATCTGTCCCACACGACCTTGGGGGCGGACAGGCGTACTCTGCTGCGCCTGTACACCTCCCTGGTGCAATCCCGTGTCGACTACGGCTGTGTGGTCTACAGCTCCGCCTCCTCTCCGGCACTCCGTATGCTGGATCCTCTTCTCCACCGTGGCCTTCGCTTGGCGTCGGGTGCCTTCCGCTCGTCCCCTGTCGCTAGTCTTCAGGTGGACTGTGGACACCCCCCCCTGCCCCTTCGCCGGGGCCTTCTCATGGCGAAGTGTTACCTTCGCATCTGCCGCCTTCCGATGTCCCTACTCTTCTCCGCGATCTCCCAGGCGCTACCCCGGCCTGACACGTGGCATTTCGCTGCCTCTCTGGCCGAGATTTTCTCGTCCCTGGGGATCCCCCCACCCTCTATTCTGCCGTTCTCCTTCGATCTGTCGCCCCCTGGCGGACCACCCCTATCTGCCGTTGCCAGGCGCTCCGTGGCCTGCGTAAGGAGTCTCTTCCTGCCGTCCTCCGGTCTTTTTTTCTGGCCCATCTTCCCGTCCATTCGGACGACGTTCCCGTCTACACCGACGGCTCGCGCTCCCCTGCAGGTGTCGCGGCCGCCGTCTTCTCTCCGTCATTGTCACGTACCTCCCGGGGTATCCCCCTGCCGGTTCAGGCCTCCATCTTTTCCGCGGAGCTCTTTGCCCTTCTGGAAGCCCTCCGTCTGGTATCGGGTTGTTCGCGGTCCTCCTGTACCATTTTTTCGGACTCGCTGAGCGCCCTTCAGGCGCTCGAGCGCTATGATTCCCCGGACCCCCTCGTACGCCTTATTCAACAGGAGTACCATGTCCTGCACACCGTTCACCGGATCCGGGTCACCTTCTGCTGGGTTCCCGCCCATGTTGGTGTTTCCGGTAATGAGGTGGCGGACCGCATAGCCCGGTCCGCCGCCTCGCTGCCTCCCCTCCCCCGCCCGCTCCCCTTCTCAGACTATGTGCAGGTCTTTCGTTCCTTTTACGACCGCATGTGGCAACAGTCCTGGGACGATGCCACCGGAAATAAACTCTGGTCCATCCGCCCCCGTCTGTCATATTGGGTGTCCTCTTTCCACCGCTCCAGACACAAAGAGGTCGTCCTTGCGCGGCTTCGCATCGGCCATACGCGCCTCACGCACGGCTATCTTATGTTCCGGCAGGAGGCTCCTCGTTGCGCCTCCTGCCAGTCGCCCCTCACCGTCTCTCACATCCTTGTGGAATGCCCACCCTGTCGTCAGTACGTCGTCGCGCCTTCCCGTTCCTTTCTGATTTCCCCCTCCCCGAACGTTTACGCCTTATGCTCGCTGAGAGCCCTCTCTTCTCGCTTGACCGTCTTTTCCTCTTCCTCTCCCAATCTCGCATCCTATCTGAGCTTTAGGTGACTTCTCACCTGTAGTCCGCTGTTCTCCCTTTTCTAGTGCCTTTTCTCCGTCTCCGTTTCTCTTTCTCGTATTCCGCCTCGCCATGATATCCGCTACCATATAGCGGGAAGTGGCGGTAAACGCCCCAATACAAAAAAAAAAAATATATATATATATATACACACACACACGGTGTTTCAGGAGGAAAGGTTAATACTTCGGGAGGTGATAGTATCGGTCATTGTGAGAAAAAAAGTTCATATGAACATGTCTAATTCTGAATGGTTACGGAGATAGAGCTGTTTGAATCTGATGCGCGCGCAGCTCTTCCTTCCCCCGCGGTGGTCCCATTCAATGGCCACCAAGGTCTCCAGACCTCTCTCCGTTAGATTATTGTATTGTTTGTGGCGGTGGATGAAAAGTCAAGTTTACAAAAGAAATGTGGATACACGAGACGAATTGCTCGCGCGCATTTTGGATGCTGCTGCCCGCATAAAGGAATGTCAAGGTCAACTCAGACGAACAACACGCGATCTTCGCACACGAGTTGCAAAGTGCATTGAGGTTGACGGTGGAATTTTCGAAAACGTATTGTAAACTGTAACAAATTTGTCATTTCTGTATCTGATACCATTCAAAATGCCAATGTTTAAACATTAAATGTTAGAAACAGTAATTGGTTTCTCTTTCTTGATTACCATTAACAATGCTTTTGTATTTGTAGATTCAAACAGCTCTATCTCCGTAACCATTCAGAATTATACACATGCTCATATGAACTTTTTTTCTCACAATGACCGATGCTATCACCTCCCGAAGTATTGACATTTCCTCCTGAAACACCCTGTATATGAGTACTTCCGAAGCAAAAGTAGCACAAGCGCCATCCGGGGGCAAAAATGAGTTATACCCACTGAGAGGTTCTTCAGACGGTATACTATCATATGGTAATGGATGAATTGCAGAAACGCCAATGTTCGTATGGTCGAAATTTCCGCGAAAATTAATGCGTTAGCTCTGTCCGAAGGTCGCATAACTTTCAACGCGTTTTCTGACGATTACAAAAAAAAAAATGGCGCTTGTGCTACTTTTGCTTCGGAAGGCCTCATATATATGTGTGTGTGTGTGTGTGTGTGTGTGGCAGATTTCCGACATTCGCGGATGCGGATGCCAAACTTTGACATTCGCGCGGATGCGGATGTTCATGCAGAAATTTGTCTGCTTGATATGATACAGTAGTTTAAATTCATACTTAATTTATTAATTGACTTTCGATTTTTGGTTAGTTATAAATATTAGATTTCGATAATATCAGATATTAGGTATTAGATGATATTATTTTGTAATTATAATTTTTTTACATACTCTTTTTTTTTTTTTTTTTGGACGAGTTTTCTCCACACAACTGTGTTACCAGGATGCGGGACGGGGACTCGTCTTGCATCCCACCAACCACTTTCCCAAAGTTACCCCAACCACCACCCTTTGGAAAGTAGTGTGCTTATGACATTATGTATTGACAGTATTGTAGCATGAACAATTAATGATACAAATGCACAACAGACATTGCCAGTTACATTAAAGATCAAATGAAGGCTGCATAAGTTTCACTATTTGAACTGAATGAGGGGCAAATTGTGTTTCAAAAATAACAATTTAGTAAATAGAACACATCCGCATCCCGCAGTTATGGATGCAGATGCGGATGTTGAATTTTATGCGGATGTGACATGCATCACATAATAAAGGATGATCCAGAGAAATGGGACCCAAAAGAAACCCCTGTAACTCTTAAAGTATAAGTCCTTTTATAAAATCATACGCATCATTCGAAAGAGGATAGTTACAAGTTTGTACAGG